>JAIOJX010000029.1:178539926-179122426 GCA_022376925.1 Tragulus kanchil
ATCAACATCTTAGCTGAAAGCAACAGAAGCCAAAGAGGACAAGCTTGTGCAAAGGGATATTGAGAAGCTCTCTGGACAAGTCAAAAGCCATATTTTGAGATAAATAATCAGGGGTAATACCCAAAATTGCGTCACAGTTGGTCCACAGGAAAGACTGTTGTCTCCTCTGCTGGGCCACCACGTAGTCTGTGTTGGCAGTTCTGTCCACCGGCCTGTGGGCAGGCCCCTCTAGGACCCCAGCCATCACAATGCCTAGAAATCTGACCCATGGCAACCACCCTCAATTTCACTGAAACAAACTCTTTCTCCTTTCTAGTTCTTTGCATCTAATGGTGGTGATTCAAAATCTGGGTCAGTCAAATCTGTCTGGCACAGTCTGGGTCATATATCAGGGTTGCAAGGAAAGACAGGAAAAAGACTGCAGAGGTAATCATCTAGAATTTTCAACTTCTATCATGAGAGGCAAGGTTTAAGGATTTGGGAATTTCACAAACACTGAAAGCAAGTTGATATACTTCATGGGATTGCGTAAAGGGAAACATTCTCTCTTCCCCCACCTCCTCTCGTCCTATCTGTAAACAGATTATAAGAGTAAGACATGCCATATAAAGAAATCCCCAGCCCAAAGAGGCTATTTCAGGAGTCTCTTGGAGCTCTGAACACCCCATGTGTTGGGGTTGCCCAGAGAATCACCTTAGCTCTCCTTTGTACAACTGGAGAAGGAAAGCCATTTCGGATCTGGCAATGCCAGTGAGAGAACTGCTCACAATGGCAGGAAAGAACACTATGTCAGATGATTTTACAGGGAGGGAAATTCAAGAATGACATGAGGATACCAAGATGAGAACACATTCATGTGGGAGAATCAGCTCCTTAAGATATAAACAGGAAGTCCTCTGGGATGCATCAGGAGGGGGGAGGCACGTTCCCACTGGAATCGTCACCAGTGACCCTGAAGCCTCCGCATAGAATGCATCTAATCAGCTAAGGAGCAGAGTCCCTCATGAGTGAGAGTACTATATATGCATACTACGTACATATAGTATCACTCTCTGGGGCCAAGGGGAGTAAGCAGAAAAGCTTCAGAATTCAATCCTTCGATTAAACACACTCAGAGGTCCAAATGCAAGAACAGAAAACAGACAAACCCTGAATTCTTGTGAACAGTTTTGTTTTTCACACTGGTATAAGGTAAGCGACTCTGAAATTTCTTTTTCAGTGTGTTAGATGACTGCGGAAGGGATGTATAACAGTTGCTGAGAATCAAGTTTTTCTCTGCGCAAGGAGAAAGATACACAAAAAGAGGCAAAGTGGAGAAGGACCCTTTGAGGTTGAATTAGAATTGGAGGATGTTCTCTCAGGTCTGTCCACGGAGCTAGATGAACAACATTCCAGAATTAATGACAGCAACAGCTGCTCAGAGTTCAGTTTCTAAGTGCTTTGGCCAGTAAGAAGAATCAGGTGTCCTTGAAGAAATGGCTATAACCAGGTTTGGGAAACAGAAAATACAGGATGAACCTGGAACATTTTGTTTCACTACAAAGTAAAAGAGTGCTCCAAGGGGGCGGAGGGGGGGGGGGGACAATGAGGATGGGGCATCCCTGGTGATTCAATGGTTAAGAATCCAACTTTCAATTCAAGGGACAATGGTTCAAATCCCTGGCCTAGAATAATCCCACATACACGAAGCAACTAAGCCTATGAGCCACAACTATTGAGCCTGTGCTCTAGAGCCCTGGATTTGCAACTACTGAAAGCCCAAGTGCCCTAGACCCCTTGCTCTACAACAAAATAAGCCACTGCGGTGAGAGAAGCCTGAGCTCGGCACCTTGAACATAGTCCCTGCTCACCACAACTAGAAACTAAGCAACCCTCAGAAACTAAGACCAGAACAGCTAAAAGTAAACAAAAAAAGAAATATGAAGATGTATCCAGAAGACATAGAAGTCAACTTGGAGCATCTCATTCTGGCTGATTCTGAGAAAATGTTAGCATGAAAACAAACAAAACAGCAATGAAATACAGCCCATTGATCAAAATAAAAATCAAATGAATAAATAAAAATATGATAGATGTTAGATAACAGATGACAAGAAAAATGCTTTTTTATAGTCAGCATGCCAACTAACAAACCCACAAGAATGATGAAATTAGAAATTACTATTTTTCAGTCATCAGAATAAACATGGATGAATCATCCATAAATGCTAAATCTGTGGATGATTTTTCTGTTCACATATAGTCTCATTATAGATTTCTACAAATTATTTATCCAAAGGAAAAATATTAACTCTATGTTGAAGAAAATGGATGACACCTCTCATTACTAAGAGACAACATATTGTCAGGTGCCTCCCGATGTGGTGCTTTAAGAAGGACACCACATCACTGTCGGAGAATTTTTGCCAAATAAGCTGAATATTCAATCTAGTCAAGAAGCATCAGACAGCTCAAACTATGAATCAGCCTACATGATAATTATCATTTTTTTTCAAAAATTTCAAAGTCATAAAAGACAAAAAAAGGGCTGAGAAATCATTTCAGATTAGAGAAGGCTCCAAAGTATGAATACTAAATGCACCATATGATTTTGAGTGGGGCAAATGCTATAAATGGCATTAGTGGAAAACTTCAACAAACTGGAATGTGTACTGTAGATTAACTACAAATTTTGAAATAATGCTATATTTTCTGACTGTTACAACCTTATCATATTTATGTACAAGAATATCATTGTTCTTAGAACATACTGAGAAGTAGTTCACTGAAGTAATAAGATGAGATTGGCTATAGGAATGTGGACTAGTAGATGAACTATTGAAAGTTACTGGCCTAGAATAATCCCACATACACGAAGCAACTAAGCTAAGCAAAATAAGCCACTGCCGGTGAGAAAAAGAAGGGGGCCTGAGCTCGGCACCTTGAACATAGTCCCTGCTCACCACAACTAGAAACTAAGCAACCCTCAGAAACTAAGACCAGAACAGCTAAAAGTAAACAAAAAAAGAAATATGAAGATGTATCCAGAAGACATAGAAGTCAACTTGGAGCATCTCATTCTGGCTGATTCTGAGAAAATGTTAGCATGAAAACAAACAAAACAGCAATGAAATACAGCCCATTGATCAAAATAAAAATCAAATGAATAAATAAAAATATGATAGATGTTAGATAACAGATGACAAGAAAAATGCTTTTTTATAGTCAGCATGCCAACTAACAAACCCACAAGAATGATGAAATTAGAAATTACTATTTTTCAGTCATCAGAATAAACATGGATGAATCATCCATAAATGCTAAATCTGTGGATGATTTTTCTGTTCACATATAGTCTCATTATAGATTTCTACAAATTATTTATCCAAAGGAAAAATATTAACTCTATGTTGAAGAAAATGGATGACACCTCTCATTACTAAGAGACAACATATTGTCAGGTGCCTCCCGATGTGGTGCTTTAAGAAGGACACCACATCACTGTCGGAGAATTTTTGCCAAATAAGCTGAATATTCAATCTAGTCAAGAAGCATCAGACAGCTCAAACTATGAATCAGCCTACATGATAATTATCATTTTTTTCAAAATTTCAAAGTCATAAAAGACAAAAAAAGGGCTGAGAAATCATTTCAGATTAGAGAAGGCTCCAAAGTATGAATACTAAATGCACCATATGATTTTGAGTGGGGCAAATGCTATAAATGGCATTAGTGGAAAACTTCAACAAACTGGAATGTGTACTGTAGATTAACTACAAATTTTGAAATAATGCTATATTTTCTGACTGTTACAACCTTATCATATTTATGTACAAGAATATCATTGTTCTTAGAACATACTGAGAAGTAGTTCACTGAAGTAATAAGATGAGATTGGCTATAAAGAAGGATGCAGTCTATGTTCCAGTTGTTCAGAAAATACAAGAAAAGAGAGAAAAGTGTAAGTGAATATGAAAAAATCTAACTGGGATGAGGGCTATTTGTACATCCTTTCAACTATGCTGTATCAGTAAAATCATTCCAAAATGAAAACACAAAACAAAAACAGGGGTGGCAAACAAAAATGTCTTTAGAGTAGTGTACACACATCCTGGAATATGCTATGATGAACTAAAGAGCATCAAGTACAGACTGTTAAAAGAGAGACCTAGAGGAAACCCAGCCCAATGCACGCACAGAAGGAACTTCTGTGGTTGCAGGAAACCTGAAGCCAAGACACAGTGGGCTGAGCTGGCTCCTTGGGTGTTCCTCAAATTGATTAATTAAAGAGCAGCTTGTGGAGCAGGTGAGTGGTCAGTCCTTCCCCACAGCAAAAGTGTCTGGGAGTTTAAGCTTGCATGAAGACAGTGCATTTGAGCACAGGGGCCAAACTGGTGAAAGCTATTTGCTTTCAAGACACAGATGAGGCGCTCTTATAAGTACTTTACATATACTAAAGCATTATACTTAGCAAAAATTTCATTAAGTAGGTCCTCAGTTGGTAAAGAATCTTCCTGCAATGTAGTAAACCTGGGTTCAGTCCCTGGGTAGGGAAGATCCCTTGGAGAATAGAATAGCAACTCACTCCAGTATTCTTGCCTAGAGAATTCTACGGACAGAAGAACCTGACGGGCAAAGAGCTGGGGTTTCAAAGAGTTGGTCATGACTGAGAGACTAAACACATTCATTCAATTGTCAAAGTCAAGACATAAAAGGCTGAGAAATCATTTCAGATTAGAGAAGGCTCCAAAGTATGAATACTAAATGCACCATATGATTTTGAGTGGGGCAAATGCTATAAATGGCATTAGTGGAAAACTTCAACAAACTGGAATGTGTACTGTAGATTAACTACAAATTTTGAAATAATGCTATATTTTCTGACTGTTACAACCTTATCATATTTATGTACAAGAATATCATTGTTCTTAGAACATACTGAGAAGTAGTTCACTGAAGTAATAAGATGAGATTGGCTATAAAGAAGGATGCAGTCTATGTTCCAGTTGTTCAGAAAATACAAGAAAAGAGAGAAAGTGTAAGTGAATATGAAAAAATCTAACTGGGATGAGGGCTATTTGTACATCCTTTCAACTATGCTGTATCAGTAAAATCATTCCAAAATGAAAACACAAAACAAAAACAGGGGTGGCAAACAAAAATGTCTTTAGAGTAGTGTACACACATCCTGGAATATGCTATGATGAACTAAAGAGCATCAAGTACAGACTGTTAAAAGAGAGACCTAGAGGAAACCCAGCCCAATGCACGCACAGAAGGAACTTCTGTGGTTGCAGGAAACCTGAAGCCAAGACACAGTGGGCTGAGCTGGCTCCTTGGGTGTTCCTCAAATTGATTAATTAAAGAGCAGCTTGTGGAGCAGGTGAGTGGTCAGTCCTTCCCCACAGCAAAAGTGTCTGGGAGTTTAAGCTTGCATGAAGACAGTGCATTTGAGCACAGGGGCCAAACTGGTGAAAGCTATTTGCTTTCAAGACACAGATGAGGCGCTCTTATAAGTACTTTACATATACTAAAGCATTATACTTAGCAAAAATTTCATTAAGTAGGTCCTCAGTTGGTAAAGAATCTTCCTGCAATGTAGTAAACCTGGGTTCAGTCCCTGGGTAGGGAAGATCCCTTGGAGAATAGAATAGCAACTCACTCCAGTATTCTTGCCTAGAGAATTCTACGGACAGAAGAACCTGACGGGCAAAGAGCTGGGGTTTCAAAGAGTTGGTCATGACTGAGAGACTAAACACATTCATTCTGGGGCTTCCTTGATGACCTAGCATGTAAAAAATCTGTCTGTCAATACAGGAAATGCCAGAGACATGAGTTCAATCTCCAGGTTGGAAAGATCCGCTGGAGAAGGAAATGGCAACCCCTTCCAGTATTCTTGCATGGAGAATCCCATGGATAGAGGAGCCTGGCAGCCTACAGTCCAAATGACTGCAAAGAATCAAGCACGACTGAGCAACTAGTCATGAAGCGGAACTCTGAAATCTTGGCCCATCTCATACCAAAAAAATCATTCGAGTTGTTTCTTCAAAGGAAGAGAAACTCACATTTTCCTGTTTCATATCTTTAAATTACACATCATTGCTACTTCCACAAATAAATGGAGCTGGGACCACTGAAGGCTCAGATGGTAAAGAAACAGCCTTGATTGCAGTAGACCTGGTTTGATCCCTGGCTCAGGAAGATCCCCTGGATAAGCAAGTGGCAACCCACTCCAGTCTTCTTACCTGGAAAATCCCACGGACAGATGAACCCATAGTCCATGGGGTTGCAAAGAGTCAGACATGACTGGGTGACTAAACACTTCCACTTTCACCTTTGAGAGATAAGAGGAAGAAGAGGGGAAAAAGGCAGAGAGAGGCACCTGGAGTGTATGAATGGAGCTCTGACGTTCAGCACACATGTAAGCATGAGTGACTTCCTGGATCTCTTCCTGGAGTATGTTCTAACACTCCAAGATATGACTTCACTATAAGCAAAACATATGAATGGGGAAATCAAAGAGGTATTTACCAGAGGAAAAACAATAAGCTGCATTGTAGGAAGTATAGAAACACTAGAATAAGGGTGAGCCAAAAGGAACATCGCAAATTTTAGTCACAGAGATCTGGACTGCTTCAATGATCTCCACTACAAATTCTTGCTTTAGAACAGACTACATCTTTGAGGAGTCTTGAGAAGAAGAAATGGATAAGATCTAAAAAAGGAACAATGATACTACTTGCCACTTAGTTGGTATTTCAGAAATGTTACTTTCTTTTTCTGTCTTCCTGCTAAATCAGATTTTCAACATTAATCCAGGAGGATGAGACACTGATTCTTCAAAAGCCAGACTTTATTTCTCACCTTTTTGATATTTTTATTAATGCAACCTGCCAGGAGCTTCTTCTGCCATCAGTGCTAAAAATATTAAAATTAATGAACAGTCTGGTGGGAATATAAATTGGTGCTGCCATTGTGGGAAGACAGTATGGAGGTGCCTCATAAAACTGATTATAGAATTATCATATGATCCAACAATTCCACTCCTCGACATCTATCAAAAGAAAACAGTGGTTCAAAAAGATACACACACTCCTATGTTCATAGCGACACTACTTACAATAGCTGAGACACGGAGCCAACCTAAGTGTCCCTCAATGATGAATAGATAAAGACATGATGCATATATACACTGGAATACTATTCAGCCATAAACATGAAGTAAATATCATTTCACTCCTATGATTCATAGCGAAAAAAAGCCAAACTTCCACAAATAAATGGAGCTGGGACCACTGAAGGCTCAGATGGTAAAGAAACAGCCTTGATTGCAGTAGACCTGGTTTGATCCCTGGCTCAGGAAGATCCCCTGGATAAGCAAGTGGCAACCCACTCCAGTCTTCTTACCTGGAAAATCCCACGGACAGATGAACCCATAGTCCATGGGGTTGCAAAGAGTCAGACATGACTGGGTGACTAAACACTTCCACTTTCACCTTTGAGAGATAAGAGGAAGAAGAGGGGAAAAAGGCAGAGAGAGGCACCTGGAGTGTATGAATGGAGCTCTGACGTTCAGCACACATGTAAGCATGAGTGACTTCCTGGATCTCTTCCTGGAGTATGTTCTAACACTCCAAGATATGACTTCACTATAAGCAAAACATATGAATGGGGAAATCAAAGAGGTATTTACCAGAGGAAAAACAATAAGCTGCATTGTAGGAAGTATAGAAACACTAGAATAAGGGTGAGCCAAAAGGAACATCGCAAATTTTAGTCACAGAGATCTGGACTGCTTCAATGATCTCCACTACAAATTCTTGCTTTAGAACAGACTACATCTTTGAGGAGTCTTGAGAAGAAGAAATGGATAAGATCTAAAAAAGGAACAATGATACTACTTGCCACTTAGTTGGTATTTCAGAAATGTTACTTTCTTTTTCTGTCTTCCTGCTAAATCAGATTTTCAACATTAATCCAGGAGGATGAGACACTGATTCTTCAAAAGCCAGACTTTATTTCTCACCTTTTTGATATTTTTATTAATGCAACCTGCCAGGAGCTTCTTCTGCCATCAGTGCTAAAAATATTAAAATTAATGAACAGTCTGGTGGGAATATAAATTGGTGCTGCCATTGTGGGAAGACAGTATGGAGGTGCCTCATAAAACTGATTATAGAATTATCATATGATCCAACAATTCCACTCCTCGACATCTATCAAAAGAAAACAGTGGTTCAAAAAGATACACACACTCCTATGTTCATAGCGACACTACTTACAATAGCTGAGACACGGAGCCAACCTAAGTGTCCCTCAATGATGAATAGATAAAGACATGATGCATATATACACTGGAATACTATTCAGCCATAAACATGAATTAAATAATGCCATTTGCAGCAAGAGGGATACAACTAGGGATGATCATACTAAGTGAAGTAAGTCAGAAAGAGAAAGCCAAATACCATATGAAATCACTTACATGTGGAATCTAAAATATAACACAAATGAACCCATCTATGAAACAGAATCGAGGACATAGAGGACACACTGGTGGCTGCCAAGGAAGAGAGTGGAAGGGGAGGGATGGAATGGGACTTTGGGATTAGCAGATGTAAGCTTTTCTACATAGAATGCATAAATAAGGTCCTACTGTAATAGCACAGAGAACTGTAATCAATATGCTATGATAAGCCAAAATAGAAAAGAACATTTAAAAAAGAATGTATATATGTACAATTGGGTCACTTTGATATACAGTAGAAATTAACACAACATTGAACATCAACTATATTCCAGTAAGAAATATTGATAAAAAATGAATGAACAATCACATGACACACAACTTGTTTTTTGGACATGGAGTTCTTCCTCTCAACAATACGCACTTATGCATTGCATCGATCACTATAAGAACCTTTCTAAGGAAGGGAAGGACTTGTAACTACTCCTTCCATATTGACTGTCAGCTTTTAGACTATTGATTAAAATCACTTTGGCTTTCCCCAGGAAGTCTCCCTATTTTAACCTCCTCTCAAGAAGGGTCTTTTGGGCTCATTTCTAGCCTCTTCAGAATATAAACTCTGCAAGACAGTGAATTTTTCTTTAACATGCTTCCTTAATGTACCGTGTGGTCTGCTCGGCCCAGGATGTTATCACTCATTAAGAATTGCAGCTGGCAATACGCTGGAGGAAAACACAGTCTCAGTCTCCTAACCCACACCCCGCGAGCTCCTAAGCCCACCACGGCAACTTCACCCTCCTCCCAGCCTTTAACAACCTATCTCCCACCTTTCTAATCAAATGTGGTATTATTTGGTCACTGCAAGTATTTTTATTTTATTAACCTGTGAGTTTGCTACATGAACTGCTAATGCTATAATTCATTTTTATTTGTTTGCCCAAGAGCTTTGAGCAATGGCAACTTTTTTCCCCATTTCCAAAAGCAAATAAAATCACAGTAGGCCAGATTCCTCCTGTCTACTAACCCACTGGAAAACTCTTACTTGGGAAGCCCTGATACAACTAGGGATGATCATACTAAGTGAAGTAAGTCAGAAAGAGAAAGCCAAATACCATATGAAATCACTTACATGTGGAATCTAAAATATAACACAAATGAACCCATCTATGAAACAGAATCGAGGACATAGAGGACACACTGGTGGCTGCCAAGGAAGAGAGTGGAAGGGGAGGGATGGAATGGGACTTTGGGATTAGCAGATGTAAGCTTTTCTACATAGAATGCATAAATAAGGTCCTACTGTAATAGCACAGAGAACTGTAATCAATATGCTATGATAAGCCAAAATAGAAAAGAACATTTAAAAAAGAATGTATATATGTACAATTGGGTCACTTTGATATACAGTAGAAATTAACACAACATTGAACATCAACTATATTCCAGTAAGAAATATTGATAAAAAATGAATGAACAATCACATGACACACAACTTGTTTTTTGGACATGGAGTTCTTCCTCTCAACAATACGCACTTATGCATTGCATCGATCACTATAAGAACCTTTCTAAGGAAGGGAAGGACTTGTAACTACTCCTTCCATATTGACTGTCAGCTTTTAGACTATTGATTAAAATCACTTTGGCTTTCCCCAGGAAGTCTCCCTATTTTAACCTCCTCTCAAGAAGGGTCTTTTGGGCTCATTTCTAGCCTCTTCAGAATATAAACTCTGCAAGACAGTGAATTTTTCTTTAACATGCTTCCTTAATGTACCGTGTGGTCTGCTCGGCCCAGGATGTTATCACTCATTAAGAATTGCAGCTGGCAATACGCTGGAGGAAAACACAGTCTCAGTCTCCTAACCCACACCCCGCGAGCTCCTAAGCCCACCACGGCAACTTCACCCTCCTCCCAGCCTTTAACAACCTATCTCCCACCTTTCTAATCAAATGTGGTATTATTTGGTCACTGCAAGTATTTTTATTTTATTAACCTGTGAGTTTGCTACATGAACTGCTAATGCTATAATTCATTTTTTTATTTGTTTGCCCAAGAGCTTTGAGCAATGGCAACTTTTTTTCCCCATTTCCAAAAGCAAATAAAATCACAGTAGGCCAGATTCCCCTCCTGTCTACTAACCCACTGGAAAACTCTTACTTGGGAAGCCCTGGATTTATAGCGTCATATTTATCCAACACACTCGAAAGAATGATCCTTTCCATCAGAGACACATGAATATTTTGTGCTCCATGGCACATCAGTATATTTGAGAAACTTGCATTTAATGAGACTTGGGAGTTTGCCATCCTCAGGGTCATATTTTTTACACTGCTATATCCACCCACATTTAAGGACAGATACACACACACAGAGTGTTACTCTTGTATTTAAAAAGACATCCATCTCCGTAAGTGTCCCATTTCATCATCTGCCATGTTCTACATGCCCAGACTTCCCTTTGCTTTATGAAACTCACACACATTAGAAAACTTATTTGGCACTGTGACTGCTTTCCTTCCACTACACGGCCTGCAGCTTAGAGAAGAGTAATGAGGCTAAGAAGGCAAGCCAGCCCTGCAGAGGATGAGAACCAGCTGTGACTTGCTATCTTGCTTGTGGCAGCCGTTTTGCAAGAGGAGGGTGTTGGGTTGATCTTAAAGTAGGAAAACCCAGCTCAAGTTCTGTGCGGACATCCCAGTCCTGGAAAGACTGTGGAAGGATCCACTGATTCCTTTTTTTCAATTTGCACGTCTATTGAATGCGAGTGACAGTTACTGCACTCCTGCCTTCATCTGGGATTGCTGTAAGGACTGAATAACAGGACACTTCTGAAAATGTCTTCAGACGGCAAAGTGCTTGACAAATATAAGCCCAATGAAGTTAATGTATTATCTAAACATTATATATACATACTCAAAAATATGTTTATTGTATCAAATTATATTAGTTACTACCTTTTCCTTACCACCATTGATCACTACTTTTTGACTATAATTTTAGTAGATGGATGATAACACAGCTGTTATAATTTTGTGAAGATAAAACTTGTAAGAAACAATAACAGCTTATCATCAATGCTTCAGAATCATATCTAGACTTAATTTCTTTGGGCTTCTGCTGACAGCACGTTGAACCTAGTAAGAATTAATTCTCAGCGTCTCCTCTTGCAGCCCTATGGGGCTGCTGACTGTCTGGGTTAAACATTTAATCAGAGAGACACTGAGTTCAAGTCACTCAAAGATCTGTTTATTTTCTGTGGACCAGAGTTATTTTTTTGCCTGGTTTTTGGGAAAATGGCTTCATGAAGTAAACTCAAAGGGATTTCCACTTCTGATCAATGGACCACAAGCATCAATTTTCCTCCTGTAACAGAAGGAGCAAATGTCCTCAGGGTCATATTTTTTACACTGCTATATCCACCCACATTTAAGGACAGATACACACACACAGAGTGTTACTCTTGTATTTAAAAAGACATCCATCTCCGTAAGTGTCCCATTTCATCATCTGCCATGTTCTACATGCCCAGACTTCCCTTTGCTTTATGAAACTCACACACATTAGAAAACTTATTTGGCACTGTGACTGCTTTCCTTCCACTACACGGCCTGCAGCTTAGAGAAGAGTAATGAGGCTAAGAAGGCAAGCCAGCCCTGCAGAGGATGAGAACCAGCTGTGACTTGCTATCTTGCTTGTGGCAGCCGTTTTGCAAGAGGAGGGTGTTGGGTTGATCTTAAAGTAGGAAAACCCAGCTCAAGTTCTGTGCGGACATCCCAGTCCTGGAAAGACTGTGGAAGGATCCACTGATTCCTTTTTCTCAATTTGCACGTCTATTGAATGCGAGTGACAGTTACTGCACTCCTGCCTTCATCTGGGATTGCTGTAAGGACTGAATAACAGGACACTTCTGAAAATGTCTTCAGACGGCAAAGTGCTTGACAAATATAAGCCCAATGAAGTTAATGTATTATCTAAACATTATATATACATACTCAAAAATATGTTTATTGTATCAAATTATATTAGTTACTACCTTTTCCTTACCACCATTGATCACTACTTTTTGACTATAATTTTAGTAGATGGATGATAACACAGCTGTTATAATTTTGTGAAGATAAAACTTGTAAGAAACAATAACAGCTTATCATCAATGCTTCAGAATCATATCTAGACTTAATTTCTTTGGGCTTCTGCTGACAGCACGTTGAACCTAGTAAGAATTAATTCTCAGCGTCTCCTCTTGCAGCCCTATGGGGCTGCTGACTGTCTGGGTTAAACATTTAATCAGAGAGACACTGAGTTCAAGTCACTCAAAGATCTGTTTATTTTCTGTGGACCAGAGTTATTTTTTTGCCTGGTTTTTGGGAAAATGGCTTCATGAAGTAAACTCAAAGGGATTTCCACTTCTGATCAATGGACCACAAGCATCAATTTTCCTCCTGTAACAGAAGGAGCAAATGACATCGTCTAAGCCTGTCAGAAGATCCCTTTTCCCATTAGTCACTGTCAAAAAGATGAAAAGGAAAATATGGAACTCCTGCCTGCAAGGGAGGAAGATTGACTTGGGTTCTTTGGATGCTTGAGACTAAGAGAATGACAACCCTTCATCTTTCATTACACCTTGCGTTTCATTAACAACTGTGTTAAGTTGAAAGGTTGATTTCTGCACAAAGAGAATCAGAGAATGTCTTCTTAACAAGTTCAAGCCACAGCTTATAATGAAAGAGATTGCTCTTCTCAGATCCACAAAGGTAAAACAAATACTTTCCTCAGTCCAACCAATGGTATATGTAACCCAGAATTTTGTTTTAATAACTTTAGAGGATTTTCTGATAATATGAAATTTGTAGAACCACCCATTGAGACAAGAAAGCCACGTGGTTCTGAAATCATCAGGGTAGACCATTTAGGTCTTGTATGAGATTTGCCAAAAAAAAAAAAAAAAAAAAGAGTTAAAAAAAGAAAACACTAAAGAATTTAAGAGAGGGTGACATGTTCAGACCAAAACTCTTAAATGTAAGACATGGAAGAAAATATAGAAAAAGAACAAATAAGGAAAGCATCAAAGAATTGATTTTATCATCATGCAGAATTCTATTGACTAGCCTGCGGGTTAATTTAGGATAAAATTTTATCTATTCACCCTAATCTGTCATTTGATAGGGTTTACTGTCTCAGTGAAAACTGTAAACTTGGTCTTCCAAACAGCCATAGTTTCTTCTTATCTTTTCTAGCCTGAATTTTCACAGTGAAAGGATCTTTAGTTTCCCCATATTCTTCAGGATTATTGGTAATTTTTATATCTCTCATTATTCCTGGGCATAATGGAATCTCCACATATGAAAAATATGAGAAGAAGCAGTACAGTTAGTATTTGTGTACAAAGTTTTACAAAATACTCTTCCCCACCATTATCTTACTTAATCTTGAGGCCTGTGAAAGGTACTTCAGAGGTAGGGCCTTGAGGGGTACTTACATCAGGAGCATAGAGTCATCTTGAGTGGGATTAGTTCTTTAAAAAAGAGGCTCTGGGGCCTCCCTGGTGGTCCAGTGGGTAAAGAGTCTGCCTTGCAATGCAAGGGGTGGTGGTTCGATCCCTGGCCTGGGAAGATCCCATGTGCCATGGAGTGGCTGGACCAATGTGTCCAACTGCCAAGCCGGAGCTCTGGAGTGCATGCGCCCAGAGCCGGTGCTCTGCGATGACAGAGGCCACTGCGATGGGAGGCCCACATGGGCCAAAGAACAAAGATGGATGAAAATACATAAATAAAAAATCAATAAAAGAGGCCAAAATTTAACAACAACAACAACAACAGGCTCCGGAGAGCTTCCTGGCTTCCTCTGACATGTGAGGACCGAGAGGTCTAGGACTCAGAAGAGAGCCCTCCTCTGACCGTGCTGACACCGAGGTGTCAGCCTTCTAGCCTGTGCACTGGGACAATGCACTTCTGCTGTTTATAAAGTCATCTAATCGGTAGCTTTTGTTATAGCAGCCAAAGTAAACCAAGGCATCCTACAAATTAAATAAATCCCTTAGGAACACTCTTTTAAGTGTTTCTCAGCACCATAAAATGTTCTGTTTGCTGACTCATTATGTACTATTTGGAAAATACAGAAAGAAAAAAATACCCACAATTTTCAATACCCATGAACCAGAAGTAAGCATGCCCAGTACTCAAGTATATATCTGTAATTTTTTATATTTACAAGTTTGTTATCACTACACAGCTGCAGCCTTAATACAATGTGAAAGTGTGTCTTATATATGCTCAACACTTTGACATCTTTATTTATATCTAACGGTAAAATCTTTAAATATTGCATTATACATTTCTCCTTAGAATATCATTTTTTGTCTTTTTATTATTGAATTAAAATTATATATGTAAAAGTAAGTATAGAACTGCAATGTGAAATTGCTCATCTCTTAACCTTCCTGGTTCTTAATGTAACTTTCCAGACAGTGATGGATGGATAGAGATAGATGATAGATACATAGATAAACGGACAAACAGATATATAACATAGAGATAGATGAGAAAGACTGAGAGACAGAGACAAAAAGATAGAGAAATGCATTAATATTGGACCTTGCTCTATGTGTGAACGTACAATTTGCTTTTTAACTCAATAGCCCAACATGGATATTCTTACATGTTAGTAGGTTAAACTGAGCTTATTCTATTCAATGGTTGTACAAAATTCCTCAATATGGGTGTATCATAATTGATTTATTGGTGGATATCAAGTTCTCTCCAAAATTTTGATGTTCCAAGGCTGCAGTAAACATCCTTGTCAACTCTGAGTTTTGCAGTATGAGAGTCAACTTAAAAGTAGAAATTGCTGGTCAGCAGTTTTATATATTTTTCATTTGATTGGTACTGACAAGTTGCTCTCTGAAAATGTTGTACCAATTTATACTGCAATCTATAATATATGAGTGTACCATATTCCCTGTAGACTTAAGAATAACATATATTATACTGTTTTTTGGTCTTTGAAAATATGATAGTTTTAAAAAATAGTACTTTATGCTTTTATTTTCTTTCATTGAACAATACAGAGTTTGGGCATCTTTTCATATATGTATTCATTTTGGGGGTACATTGCTGTTGAAATCTTTTGACAATTCTTTTACTGTTTTTTTGTTTTTATCCACAATTTTAGTCATAGTGTAACATCTCGGTGGATGCACTATTGAATTCTATCATTTTCTAGTATTGACAAAAATCATGTGACAGCATCTGTGCACAAAAACATATGCTATTAGAGATTATATACTGAGAATATACATGTTCAATCTAATTTTTTGAACTAAAAAAAAGGTGCACATTTTAAAAGTTCTTGATGTTTTCCAACTAATCTTACAACAAAGAAGCAATATATACCAGAATCTATTTCATAGAAGACCAGAAAAAAACAGTATTACTTTTTAAAACTTTTTCTAATTAAGCAGGTGAAAATGTATCTTCATTGTTAGAAAAAAAATTATTTAACTACTTATACTGTGGTTGAATATTTTTCCTCTTTTTTATACATTTTTCCACTGAATTATTTTATGGTTTCAAGAATGGCCACTGTATATTTTTTGTTATTGGAACATTCACAAGAAGGAACAGTTATTTCTGATTGCTGATGTAATTTGGTTTAAGAACCTCCACACAATGCTCATTTGACTTTTTCTTTCCAATTTTTCCTTACATTGCAATATGCATTGATAGTCTACATTTTACTATTCATAGAGTTAGTTCCTTTAAGAGGGATTAAGTATTAATAAATAGCCAAGGTGTTCAAAGTTAGTTATTTGGAATACCAAAAAGATCAAAAGCTTGTTTGTAAATGTATAGCTCTTCAGAATTGCCAGCTCTTGAGAGGCTATGTCAGATAATGAGCTAAAGAAAATTTTCTTCTATTCTTCATCCCAGCTTATTTTAAGGATTGTTTAAGATCAGAATGACCTTACCAGGTCTTTGCTCTATGACATCTGTTGTTTTTAATGGATGTATGGTCTTTACAACATTAATGCTTTGTTCCTCCCATTGGCTGGGGACATTTAGCCAACATTAATTTGAGCTATACTTTTTTATTAGCATTGAAAGTCCTTAAAGTTTACATAGTAACATTTACTCTTTTTTAAAAACTTCTTTCACCAGCCTTTAAAACAAAAATTCTCCACAAACAAACTTCCATGTTCCTACCAGACTTGATATGGATTCATTTCTATCTTTTTTTCTCAGTTGTATATTATTTGTTTTTTTTTCCTTTTATGTTTAACTCTTTAAAATATAAGGAGCTTGTTTAGGCATATGTTGCTATGTGAGGTCTACATTTATGTTCCCAAAGACCAGTTCTTCTGTCATTAGCATGTATTGAATATTTTGATGTATTTATTGATGTTTTATTCATCTAATTTTTGAACTTAAAAAAAGGTTTGCACATTTTTAAAAGTTTTTCTTGATGTTTTCCAACTAATCTTACAACAAAGAAGCAATATATACCAGAATCTATTTCATAGAAGACCAGAAAAAAACAGTATTACTTTTTAAAACTTTTTCTAATTAAGCAGGTGAAAATGTATCTTCATTGTTAGAAAAAAAATTATTTAACTACTTATACTGTGGTTGAATATTTTTCCTCTTTTTTATACATTTTTCCACTGAATTATTTTATGGTTTCAAGAATGGCCACTGTATATTTTTTGTTATTGGAACATTCACAAGAAGGAACAGTTATTTCTGATTGCTGATGTAATTTGGTTTAAGAACCTCCACACAATGCTCATTTGACTTTTTCTTTCCAATTTTTCCTTACATTGCAATATGCATTGATAGTCTACATTTTACTATTCATAGAGTTAGTTCCTTTAAGAGGGATTAAGTATTAATAAATAGCCAAGGTGTTCAAAGTTAGTTATTTGGAATACCAAAAAGATCAAAAGCTTGTTTGTAAATGTATAGCTCTTCAGAATTGCCAGCTCTTGAGAGGCTATGTCAGATAATGAGCTAAAGAAAATTTTCTTCTATTCTTCATCCCAGCTTATTTTAAGGATTGTTTAAGATCAGAATGACCTTACCAGGTCTTTGCTCTATGACATCTGTTGTTTTTAATGGATGTATGGTCTTTACAACATTAATGCTTTGTTCCTCCCATTGGCTGGGGACATTTAGCCAACATTAATTTGAGCTATACTTTTTTATTAGCATTGAAAGTCCTTAAAGTTTACATAGTAACATTTACTCTTTTTTAAAAACTTCTTTCACCAGCCTTTAAAACAAAAATTCTCCACAAACAAACTTCCATGTTCCTACCAGACTTGATATGGATTCATTTCTATCTTTTTTTCTCAGTTGTATATTATTTGTTTTTTTTTCCTTTTATGTTTAACTCTTTAAAATATAAGGAGCTTGTTTAGGCATATGTTGCTATGTGAGGTCTACATTTATGTTCCCAAAGACCAGTTCTTCTGTCATTAGCATGTATTGAATATTTTGATGTATTTATTGATCAGATTTCTTTATCCTGAATTATTACTAAACTACAGACTGTTTCAGAGTTAGTCATTCCTCAGGTTATATTGTGATTTTTTTAGTATCAGCATCTTTTATTTTAATTATTTGAGCTATTAACATATTTAAATCTTAATAGGTTTCTCTTTACAAATTTTATTTTCTATTTTTAGCTATTCAATAATATCTTTATAAATAGATGGAATAGACTATGTCAGTAACAACAAAAAAAATCCAGCCATTTAATGGCACATTCACCTATAAGGTAACAGCAGTGGAGAAGAGAGTCAACCTTCTTTGAAACCACTGGACAGTGACCCAAAGGCAAAATAACATCTACATCAACCACTTCATGACTTCAGCTCTCTCAGATGAAGCCTGCAACTCACATAAATGATTAAAGAACTGCTCACAAACCACGTAAACTGAAGTCAAGATATCAAGTGATACAGCTACAAATGGAAAAACTCTATCTCAAGGCCCACTTAGTTCCATTGCTGTACAAGTTAGTATACAAGACACTGACTTGTACAGCCTTCTTAATAGGAATCTATTGAAGTAATAGAAAATATCACACAAAATTGCTAAATAAATACCAGCTATTGGCAACTAAATACAGCTGTCGTCTTATCACTGAAGAAAACTACAAAACAAATGGTCATAAAAACAATTACAGGAGGTTGTTCCTTTGCTCTATGACATCTGTTGTTTTTAATGGATGTATGGTCTTTACAACATTAATGCTTTGTTCCTCCCATTGGCTGGGGACATTTAGCCAACATTAATTTGAGCTATACTTTTTTATTAGCATTGAAAGTCCTTAAAGTTTACATAGTAACATTTACTCTTTTTTAAAAACTTCTTTCACCAGCCTTTAAAACAAAAATTCTCCACAAACAAACTTCCATGTTCCTACCAGACTTGATATGGATTCATTTCTATCTTTTTTTCTCAGTTGTATATTATTTGTTTTTTTTTCCTTTTATGTTTAACTCTTTAAAATATAAGGAGCTTGTTTAGGCATATGTTGCTATGTGAGGTCTACATTTATGTTCCCAAAGACCAGTTCTTCTGTCATTAGCATGTATTGAATATTTTGATGTATTTATTGATCAGATTTCTTTATCCTGAATTATTACTAAACTACAGACTGTTTCAGAGTTAGTCATTCCTCAGGTTATATTGTGATTTTTTTAGTATCAGCATCTTTTATTTTAATTATTTGAGCTATTAACATATTTAAATCTTAATAGGTTTCTCTTTACAAATTTTATTTTCTATTTTTAGCTATTCAATAATATCTTTATAAATAGATGGAATAGACTATGTCAGTAACAACAAAAAATCCAGCCATTTAATGGCACATTCACCTATAAGGTAACAGCAGTGGAGAAGAGAGTCAACCTTCTTTGAAACCACTGGACAGTGACCCAAAGGCAAAATAACATCTACATCAACCACTTCATGACTTCAGCTCTCTCAGATGAAGCCTGCAACTCACATAAATGATTAAAGAACTGCTCACAAACCACGTAAACTGAAGTCAAGATATCAAGTGATACAGCTACAAATGGAAAAACTCTATCTCAAGGCCCACTTAGTTCCATTGCTGTACAAGTTAGTATACAAGACACTGACTTGTACAGCCTTCTTAATAGGAATCTATTGAAGTAATAGAAAATATCACACAAAATTGCTAAATAAATACCAGCTATTGGCAACTAAATACAGCTGTCGTCTTATCACTGAAGAAAACTACAAAACAAATGGTCATAAAAACAATTACAGGAGGTTGTTCCTGGGATCTATTGACTTGTACACTGTATGGAGGAAAAAGACAATTCTTTCCTAATTTACAAAACTTAATAAGGTTTTCTTACTGAATTTGGAGTCATATTTTTCAAATTAAAGAAAAACATTTGTGTAATTTTCATGAATTATAACAATTTAGATATATGAATTACACTTAAAGCTTTCACCAGAGCATAATATGCAAATGAAAAGAGCAGATATAAGCCGGAAATTCTGCTATCCATTTACAGCAGAATGGAAAACACTGAATGCTTCTCTCTTAGACAGAAACTCAGTTTACATGTTATGTTTTGTTAGCTCCACAGTCAACCCACTAAAACTAATCATCATGTAATTTTCAAAGTTTTTTAATTTTTGGAGAACTCACAAATGTATACACACAGAACCTAATGCATAAAATACAGATAATACTTAGAATTGAGGGTCCTGGATTTGAGTTACAGTTCCTATTCTTTTAATCTATAAAATCTTGGATGGAAAATTTAAATTTACAGACTCAAGTTTCTCCATCTGTAAAAGAGTGAACAATAGTAATGATCAGTCAACATGATTTCACTCAAGTTTCTAAACATTAAATGAGTTTAAAAGGGTGTTTGATAAAGTGTTTGTAGGCATATATTAAAAATAAGCTCTTATTGGCAACATTAGCACAATAATTATCTATCAAAATGATTCCCTTAAACTTGTGTTGAGAGGTATGTTCTCCAATTCTATTTATTTTCCTTTCAAATACAAATTTATTTTCCCAATTTTTGAATGACCTCAACTTATAATAATTCTGAAAGAATGAGTCCTAATGTATCCTTCACCAATACTTTATATTCATTAACTGTTAATATTTTGTCACATATTCTTCATCTATCCCTATCTACCTGCATCTGATTTTGTATGTATTCATAAATTTGTGGAAGTAAGTTGCAGACATTACTCTATTTTACTCCTAAATGTATCTCTAAGGAACAAAGATATTTTTTTATGTAACCATAATACTATTATCACAACCAGATGTCTAATGTTGATAAAATGACACTCAATAGACAATCTGTATTTAAATGCTTCTATCTAGAGTGTAATAAATAATTATAAATGACCTTTTGGTATTTCTTTAGTTTCTTTTAAAATCTAGAATACCTCTCTCTTCTTTCGCATTACTGATGTTTTTTTAAAGAGCCAAGTTGTGTTCACACATGGACTCATCTGATGTTTCAGAGTATTTCATCAGAAGGAACAGAATGCCGGTTTACCCACTGTTGGTAATATGTAGTTTCATCCCATACTTAATTTAGCATCTATCAGATTTCTTCATTTTCAAAGAAGCTTTTTCTTATCATAATCGATAATTTGCGGGGATAATTATTTGAGATTGTGTGAATATTCTTTTTCTCAACATACATTCAGCAGTGTAGGCTACTTTGCTTTGCATTCATAATATGTGCCCGTGAATATATAGGTTCACTAATTGACTTCTGAGAAATCAAAACAATTTTGATTTTAAAATTATCCCATGAAAATTTTTGCGAATTAATGTAAGGTCCAAAATGCTGAAATAGCTTGAGAGAGCTTTAAAATGTTTTATGACCATATATTCATCTCTCAGTGAAAAAAATAATGGCTTACAGTTCCTATTCTCTTAATCTATAAAATCTTGGATGGAAAATTTAAATTTACAGACTCAAGTTTCTCCATCTGTAAAAGAGTGAACAATAGTAATGATCAGTCAACATGATTTCACTCAAGTTTCTAAACATTAAATGAGTTTAAAAGGGTGTTTGATAAAGTGTTTGTAGGCATATATTAAAAATAAGCTCTTATTGGCAACATTAGCACAATAATTATCTATCAAAATGATTCCCTTAAACTTGTGTTGAGAGGTATGTTCTCCAATTCTATTTATTTTCCTTTCAAATACAAATTTATTTTCCCAATTTTTGAATGACCTCAACTTATAATAATTCTGAAAGAATGAGTCCTAATGTATCCTTCACCAATACTTTATATTCATTAACTGTTAATATTTTGTCACATATTCTTCATCTATCCCTATCTACCTGCATCTGATTTTGTATGTATTCATAAATTTGTGGAAGTAAGTTGCAGACATTACTCTATTTTACTCCTAAATGTATCTCTAAGGAACAAAGATATTTTTTTATGTAACCATAATACTATTATCACAACCAGATGTCTAATGTTGATAAAATGACACTCAATAGACAATCTGTATTTAAATGCTTCTATCTAGAGTGTAATAAATAATTATAAATGACCTTTTGGTATTTCTTTAGTTTCTTTTAAAATCTAGAATACCTCTCTCTTCTTTCGCATTACTGATGTTTTTAAAGAGCCAAGTTGTGTTCACACATGGACTCATCTGATGTTTCAGAGTATTTCATCAGAAGGAACAGAATGCCGGTTTACCCACTGTTGGTAATATGTAGTTTCATCCCATACTTAATTTAGCATCTATCAGATTTCTTCATTTTCAAAGAAGCTTTTTCTTATCATAATCGATAATTTGCGGGGATAATTATTTGAGATTGTGTGAATATTCTTTTTCTCAACATACATTCAGCAGTGTAGGCTACTTTGCTTTGCATTCATAATATGTGCCCGTGAATATATAGGTTCACTAATTGGACTTCTGAGAAATCAAAACAATTTTGATTTTAAAATTATCCCATGAAAATTTTTTGCGAATTAATGTAAGGTCCAAAATGCTGAAATAGCTTGAGAGAGCTTTAAAATGTTTTATGACCATATATTCATCTCTCAGTGAAAAAAAATAATGGCTTGAGGCCCACTGTTATAACCTGGAGCATAGGCTAGGTTGCAGGCTAGGTTCGAAACATGTATAGTTCATTTTTTTAGATGCAAATAATGAGAAATACAAAAATATATCTTTGTTTCACTTACTGAACATTAAAGGAAGGGTTACCTAGTGAATGACCTTCACAAAATATCAAATATTTTAAATAACCCTGGGAGGTAGTACAATCATTTTAGATATCTCAGACTGACCACCTAAGCAAGACGCCCGAGCTAGTACTGAAAAATATGTAAATGAATCTATATGTACCCATAAAAGGCAGCCATCTACTGAAACTGTTTCTTAGAATTCTCTCCACTGAATGTCTGTGGACTTATTATGTTTAAAACCTTTGCTCCTAAGCATTCATGTAGGCTGACTTTTCAATTTCAAGGGATTTCAGTACAGTTCCCTGCAATTTATCATGTGAAAAGAATTAACAAGAAAAAAATGGAAGCACATTTACACTTGCCAAGACATTTGCCTCCAGAAGGGGAAAAAAAGCTACTGAATGAATAATATAAGAAAGATGATTTTGGTGCTTCAAAAACAGAAAAATTACTTAAAAGTCCCCAGTAGTGAATCCAGCCTTCCTATTCCTATAGAATATGAATAAGCGCCAGGTGCACAATAGAAACCTGCTCTAATCCAGCCCTTTATCACACAGGTCCAGGTTGCCAAGAGCTCACTCCAGTGTCCACCCCTCACACCAACCATCCTGATAAGGTAAGCATTATGATGTGTCTCGATATAGAAAGCAAGTCTGAATAAAGTTGATCCTCTATTTTCCCAATGAGGGGAAATAATGAACATAAGGTTTTACGCCAACGTGAATATACAGAGTTTTACAGGTTTGTAACACATAATAAACTAACTTAGTTACACACATTCAAAACCTTCTATGTTATTTTTCCAAGCTAGTTTGGTTCTTACCTAAACTCAGTCTCTTGGTGCTCTATCTCTAACCCAGGCTAGTGAGTTTAAGCATCAAATATCTATAACTCCAGTGACCCTAAATTTGAGTAGAAACTTTCCCCAATGTCCAGATTCAGATATCTAATTTTTTTTATTTTACTTTTTACTTTTACAGAGTTTTGTTGTTTACAGATATGTATGATCCCAGATGAGTTTATTCAACACCTCCGGCTGAGTATCTAATGCAGGGGTCCCCCACCTCCAGGTCACAGATCAGTATCTCCTTTCAGATAAGCAGCAGCATTAGATTAGAAATAAAGTTCACAATAAATGTAACACACTTGAGTCATCTCCTATTCACTCCTCACCCCTCCTTACTGGAAAAATTTCTTGCATGAAATCAGTCCCTGTTGCCCAAAAGGTTGAGGAACCCAGATCCAATGGATAGCTCAGACCTGCCACGAAAGAAACCCGTCTCTGCCCCTCACAGGTGTCCTTATTTGCCAAAGCTGGCAACTCTAGTCCTCTTCTATGCAGCCTTCCACAGCTCAGGTGATAAGAGGTAAGGAAGTAAGCAGGCATAAGAGGGTTTTTGGAAAACAAAGAAGGGTTTTACATGGAGTACTCAGCTACAAGGTAGCATTTTTGTGCCTACAGTCCCATAGGAATGTTTCAATCTAGCCTCCAAACAGTAGAGAACCTTCACAGACATTTGTATTTGAAGAGATTTATATGAAGACTAGTTACACCAGAAATTCAAAATGGAATCAAAGAAATCCAGGGCAGTAGAAATGCATCATACTTCTATATGCTAATTACTGAACCGTAAATGATCAAAGAGGCAGAGCAATTTCAGCAATGAGTGTTTAATACCAGTCACAGTCATCTGGTATTTCCCAGGAAGGAACAACACAACAGATAATGTGGACCAGAACCAAACATAATCCAAACAACACGCCAAAAGTACAAGAATATCTAGACCAAATCCAGAAAGAAACACTGCTCTATTGACTATTAATTGTCCTAGAAAAAAGAAATAAAATTTTTAAACTGGAATTACATTTCTGTTGTTTCTTACATATGTATGGATTTGTTGCGTGCATTTTTACTTAAATTAGTGCTTCAAAATGTGTTACTGTCCTGTGATATGAACCCAACTCCTCTCAATATTTTTTGTAAGATGGACAAAGATCTCCCATTTTACAGAAATTGATTTTAGATTATTCAAATAGCATCACATGGTTCTTTCTATAAGAAACATATAATCATGATTGCAAAATCATTAAAGATATTCTACACAAAGTAGAACACAGACCAATCTCATACATAAACATAAAGGATATTTTTAACCATTTCAGGTTGTCTCATAATTTTCAACTTGGAGGAGTCCTTCTTTGTACTGATAAGAAGAGATATTTGCCCAAGGTTATAACAACTGGTATATGAACAGCACACAGGCGCAATCAGAATTACATAGATCCTCAGAGAAGCAATCCCCTTGAGTAAATTCAGCAGTTCATGTTATTGCCAATGTTAAACTTTGGATAAATCAAACTTCTTGGTTTGAAAGTCCAAACTAGAGGCTTTGAGAACTACCGTGTTTTGTTTAAAAATAAATTATAGAGGGTAAATGGATTAAAAAGTAAAAACCCGTCTGCCCCTCACAGGTGTCCTTATTTGCAAGTCACTCATTCTATGCAGCCTTCCACAGCTCAGGTGATAAGAGGTAAGGAAGTAAGCAGGCATAAGAGGGTTTTTGGAAAACAAAGAAGGGTTTTACATGGAGTACTCAGCTACAAGGTAGCATTTTTGTGCCTACAGTCCCATAGGAATGTTTCAATCTAGCCTCCAAACAGTAGAGAACCTTCACAGACATTTGTATTTGAAGAGATTTATATGAAGACTAGTTACACCAGAAATTCAAAATGGAATCAAAGAAATCCAGGGCAGTAGAAATGCATCATACTTCTATATGCTAATTACTGAACCGTAAATGATCAAAGAGGCAGAGCAATTTCAGCAATGAGTGTTTAATACCAGTCACAGTCATCTGGTATTTCCCAGGAAGGAACAACACAACAGATAATGTGGACCAGAACCAAACATAATCCAAACAACACGCCAAAAGTACAAGAATATCTAGACCAAATCCAGAAAGAAACACTGCTCTATTGACTATTAATTGTCCTAGAAAAAAGAAATAAAATTTTTAAACTGGAATTACATTTCTGTTGTTTCTTACATATGTATGGATTTGTTGCGTGCATTTTTACTTAAATTAGTGCTTCAAAATGTGTTACTGTCCTGTGATATGAACCCAACTCCTCTCAATATTTTTTGTAAGATGGACAAAGATCTCCCATTTTACAGAAATTGATTTTAGATTATTCAAATAGCATCACATGGTTCTTTCTATAAGAAACATATAATCATGATTGCAAAATCATTAAAGATATTCTACACAAAGTAGAACACAGACCAATCTCATACATAAACATAAAGGATATTTTTAACCATTTCAGGTTGTCTCATAATTTTCAACTTGGAGGAGTCCTTCTTTGTACTGATAAGAAGAGATATTTGCCCAAGGTTATAACAACTGGTATATGAACAGCACACAGGCGCAATCAGAATTACATAGATCCTCAGAGAAGCAATCCCCTTGAGTAAATTCAGCAGTTCATGTTATTGCCAATGTTAAACTTTGGATAAATCAAACTTCTTGGTTTGAAAGTCCAAACTAGAGGCTTTGAGAACTACCGTGTTTTTGTTTAAAAATAAATTATAGAGGGGTAAATGGATTAAAAAGTAAACAAGTCAATCTTTGGCTTAGTTTCTGTTTCATAATATGCACCTATTGGCCATAGTCTAAGGTTAAAAAGTACTCATTTTAATCATGAAAAACATATTCATCACAAGTTAGTCAAAAATAAACCACTTCTCATAGTAAAATCAACATACATATGGATGGATCTACAACAAAAGTCAGAAAAAAAACAAGTGAGAAAAATGGACATGTTTTGTCTTACCAGGGAACTTCACCAGTGCAATGAATCTCCAATCAGAGCCTTCTCCAATGTCAATGTCTGCAAACATTTGAAGAGTAAAACAATTAAATTTGATATTCTCAAACAGATCTTGCAAGTGATATAACTGTCATAGTACTGCAATGTCATACTGCAAGTAGCACTTGGACTTGGTAAGGAAGCCAAAGTATGCATTAAACTCAATGAAATTTCTTTCCTTCAGTCTAACAATTTTTGTCAGTTTCTGAAATAGACCCACAGATAATGCAAACATTTTGACAGAAAATTGGTGGTGGTGACTACGGCGTAAAACTATCTGAGGACAAATGTACTGTGACTTGGAACATAAGATACAATTTTCTTTGCATAGAGGCAGAATGAAGTGATGACAGAGTTCACAAACCTATTCTCCTCTTGAAATTGCATTCCGACTTTTCCTTTCGTTGGGCATCTTTAAAAAATAAACACTCCACACTTCGAGTGATTCCACTGACATTGGTTTGCAAGTAATCATCATTCCAGAGTTTGCTTTTTTCTTTTCTATACTCTCACTACCTACAGGAGTAATAAATAGGCATTTCTACTTTCCTGTGTTTTATAAATGCTATAGGGGAAAACTTAGGGTAATCCAATAAATAAATCATGCCATTCCTCTGTTTCTGTTTTCCCTTTTCTGTCAAACAAGTATTTACAACTGCATAATACCAAGCACAGGGTCAGTGGTGAGAATATAATTGAGGGTTAGAGTGTATTCTTTCTAACTACTTGGTTCCTGAGTACTGCCTCCCATGTATGTATTTTGCCTTCCCACTCATTGCCTAAAATTCATCCTTAGACCTATTTTTAAATTTAATTTTTATTTTGTATAGAGTGTAGATGATTTTTCAATGTTATGTTAGTTTCAGGTGTAGAGAAAAGTGATTCAGTTAAATTTACATATATATACATATATGGGATATGATATATACACATATACCATACTTTTGAGATTCTTTTCCCATATAGATTATTAGAATATTGAGTATAGTTGTCTGTGACATATGATAGGTTCTTTTTGATTATTGATTTTATATACAGTAGTGTCTATATGTTAATCCTAACCTCTTAATTTATGCCTCTCCACACACCTTTACCCTTTGGCAACTGTAAGTTTCTTTTCAAGTCTGTGAGTCTGGCTCTGTTCTGTAAGTTCATCTGTATGATCTTTTTAGATTCTACCTCTAAGTGATATAATGTGATATTTGTCTTTCTTTCTGTCTCTGAGTTACTTCACTTAGTACAATAATCTCCAGGTCCATCCATATTGCTGCAAATGACATCATTTTATTATCTTTTATGGAAGAGTTATATTTCCTTATATATATGTATGACCTCTTCTTTATCCATTCTTCAGTTGATGGATGTTTAGGTTGCTTCCATGTCTTGGCTATTGTAAATAGTGCTGCATCGGGGTGCATGTATCTTTTGGAAGTATGATTTTCTCCTGATATATGCTCAGGAGTGAGCTCATAATAACTGGATCATATGGTAGCTCTGTTTATAGTTTTTAAAGAAACCTCCATATAGTTCTCCATACTGGTTATACCACCCATTTATATTTTAATAAAATTAAATTACAGTAGTCCCCACATCTTCAAGGAATATGTTCCATGACCTCCAGTGGATGCCTGAAACTGTGGACAGTACTGAACCCTGAATTTGCTCTGATTTTTCCTGTACATAAATACCTATGATGAAGTTGAATTTAACAATTAGACACACTAAGAGATTAACAATAACTAATAATGAAATAGAACAATTATAACAATGTACCATAATAAAAGTTGGGCAAATTTGATCTATTTCTCTCTCAAAATACTCTAATATGTAATGCAGTTTCCATCTTGGTTCCTGAGTACTGCCTCCCATGTATGTATTTTGCCTTCCCACTCATTGCCTAAAATTCATCCTTAGACCTATTTTTAAATTTAATTTTTATTTTGTATAGAGTGTAGATGATTTTTCAATGTTATGTTAGTTTCAGGTGTAGAGAAAAGTGATTCAGTTAAATTTACATATATATACATATATGGGATATGATATATACACATATACCATACTTTTGAGATTCTTTTCCCATATAGATTATTAGAATATTGAGTATAGTTGTCTGTGACATATGATAGGTTCTTTTTGATTATTGATTTTATATACAGTAGTGTCTATATGTTAATCCTAACCTCTTAATTTATGCCTCTCCACACACCTTTACCCTTTGGCAACTGTAAGTTTCTTTTCAAGTCTGTGAGTCTGGCTCTGTTCTGTAAGTTCATCTGTATGATCTTTTTAGATTCTACCTCTAAGTGATATAATGTGATATTTGTCTTTCTTTCTGTCTCTGAGTTACTTCACTTAGTACAATAATCTCCAGGTCCATCCATATTGCTGCAAATGACATCATTTTATTATCTTTTATGGAAGAGTTATATTTCCTTATATATATGTATGACCTCTTCTTTATCCATTCTTCAGTTGATGGATGTTTAGGTTGCTTCCATGTCTTGGCTATTGTAAATAGTGCTGCATCGGGGTGCATGTATCTTTTGGAAGTATGATTTTCTCCTGATATATGCTCAGGAGTGAGCTCATAATAACTGGATCATATGGTAGCTCTGTTTATAGTTTTTAAAGAAACCTCCATATAGTTCTCCATACTGGTTATACCACCCATTTATATTTTAATAAAATTAAATTACAGTAGTCCCCACATCTTCAAGGAATATGTTCCATGACCTCCAGTGGATGCCTGAAACTGTGGACAGTACTGAACCCTGAATTTGCTCTGATTTTTCCTGTACATAAATACCTATGATGAAGTTGAATTTAACAATTAGACACACTAAGAGATTAACAATAACTAATAATGAAATAGAACAATTATAACAATGTACCATAATAAAAGTTGGGCAAATTTGATCTATTTCTCTCTCTCAAAATACTCTAATATGTAATGCAGTTTCCATCTTGATGAAGTACATATCATGTACTGTAACCATAGTTTTGCAATTTGAGATGCAACAGTAAAAGTAGAGTTCTTTTTTGCTTCTTCACACATTCATGGATATACTTGTTCCTACATCTCACTAACTTTATCATACACTTTTCATCTTTCCTTATGAGGTCAAAAACTTTCACCTTTTCTCTTAAAGGAAACACACTGTAGATTCTCTTTGGTGTGCCTAAATTGCTAGCAACAAGTACATTTGCACACTGGGACCATTATTAAGTAAAATAAGGGTTACTCGAACATGAGTACTGTGATATCAGGGCAGTCAGTCTGATAACTGAGAAGGCTACCAAGTAACTAACGGTCAGGATTCCCTGGACAAAAGGGTGCTCCACACTCCTGGCTGGACAGAGTAAGATGGCACCATGCTTTATCATGCTACTCTGAAAGGCAGACAGCTGCAAACTTACTAGTTGTTTATTTCTGAAAATTTTTGTCTAACATTTCTGGATCCCAGTTGGCTGTGGTAACTGAACCTGTGGGAAGTGAAATTGTGCATTAGGGCAGGGAACTGTAACCCTCCTTTTTAAAACAACCCCTATAGTTTTGTGTCCCTTTGTGCCTCTTCCTAAGCCATCTGTCATCCCTGTCTTTACCCTGGCTTTTTCTAAGTTCACTTCCACTGTATTTTCCAAAGCCCAACTCAATTGTTTGCTCACATGAAAAATTTTGCCTGACTGACAAATAAAAATAGTTTCAACTCCATTAAAATTCTCAAAATACTCCATGAACCTCTCAAGTTACATAACATAGTCTATTTTGAATTCAATTCATTTATATGCAATATTTTCTCTCTTACTGGATGACACCAAATTGGTCACAAAATTGCTGCTTGTCTGTTCTGAACCCGTACTTTGTTCTCCCCAATGACTAGATAGACGACTCTATGCATGGAATGTGATATCACCAATTCTTGATATAAAAATTAGTATTTATATTCTTCATCAAATAAAAACATAGAAAATTTAATATTGACTCGGCCCCAAGTCATAAATTACACTAAATTAAAATATCAGTGATATTTTCATCAAAGAAAGCAAGAAAATCACACTCGGGGTCAACCCCACCCACCAACAAACCTGCAGAAATTGCAGCTCGATTACAAGAGGAGGGTTCACACAACCCACACAGGGAACACTCCTGGAGGATCTGGAGTGACCAGTATCAGTATCTGGAGCAGCCAGAGAGGGTGGATATACTTGTTCCTACATCTCACTAACTTTATCATACACTTTTCATCTTTCCTTATGAGGTCAAAAACTTTCACCTTTTCTCTTAAAGGAAACACACTGTAGATTCTCTTTGGTGTGCCTAAATTGCTAGCAACAAGTACATTTGCACACTGGGACCATTATTAAGTAAAATAAGGGTTACTCGAACATGAGTACTGTGATATCAGGGCAGTCAGTCTGATAACTGAGAAGGCTACCAAGTAACTAACGGTCAGGATTCCCTGGACAAAAGGGTGCTCCACACTCCTGGCTGGACAGAGTAAGATGGCACCATGCTTTATCATGCTACTCTGAAAGGCAGACAGCTGCAAACTTACTAGTTGTTTATTTCTGAAAATTTTTGTCTAACATTTCTGGATCCCAGTTGGCTGTGGTAACTGAACCTGTGGGAAGTGAAATTGTGCATTAGGGCAGGGAACTGTAACCCTCCTTTTTAAAACAACCCCTATAGTTTTGTGTCCCTTTGTGCCTCTTCCTAAGCCATCTGTCATCCCTGTCTTTACCCTGGCTTTTTCTAAGTTCACTTCCACTGTATTTTCCAAAGCCCAACTCAATTGTTTGCTCACATGAAAAATTTTGCCTGACTGACAAATAAAAATAGTTTCAACTCCATTAAAATTCTCAAAATACTCCATGAACCTCTCAAGTTACATAACATAGTCTATTTTGAATTCAATTCATTTATATGCAATATTTTCTCTCTTACTGGATGACACCAAATTGGTCACAAAATTGCTGCTTGTCTGTTCTGAACCCGTACTTTGTTCTCCCCAATGACTAGATAGACGACTCTATGCATGGAATGTGATATCACCAATTCTTGATATAAAAATTAGTATTTATATTCTTCATCAAATAAAAACATAGAAAATTTAATATTGACTCGGCCCCAAGTCATAAATTACACTAAATTAAAATATCAGTGATATTTTCATCAAAGAAAGCAAGAAAATCACACTCGGGGTCAACCCCACCCACCAACAAACCTGCAGAAATTGCAGCTCGATTACAAGAGGAGGGTTCACACAACCCACACAGGGAACACTCCTGGAGGATCTGGAGTGACCAGTATCAGTATCTGGAGCAGCCAGAGAGGGTTATACCACTGGGCCCCAGAGGATTCTTTCTATATAGGTCTTTGAAGATGGAAAGATGTAGCTGATAAACAAAACAGACAGAAACAAGAGGAAAGTTAGGCAAAATGATGAGAAATAGGAATACTTCTCAAATGAAAAAGAGGGAAAAAAACTCAGAAAAAGAACTTAAAAAAAGGAAATAAGAAATTTACCAAATATAGACTTCAAAGAAATAGTTATAAAGATGACTGAAATCAGGATAAAAAGAATCAATCAGAATCAAAGACTACAATAACTGAAATTGAAAAACACTAAAGGGAATCATCATATTAGAAGATGCAGAAAGATTGATCAGTGATCTAGAAATCATAGTAGTACAATAAAAAGGTGAACAGAAAAAAGAAAATACATTTAAAAACACATGGACACAAAGGAAAATGGAAAGCCAATTATCCTAAAGCTATGTAATACAGCAAAAACTCCTACGAGTGACATTTAGAGTGGAAAAAACCTACTTCAGGTAATAAGAAATATCTCAAGTAAACAATGTAACCTTTACATCCAAAGAGACCAGGAAAAGAATAAATATAAACAAAAGCTGGTAAAGCAGACAATAAACATCAGGACTATATAAATAAATAAAATAGATACTGAAAAATTTGTAAAAAGCAATGAAACTCAGAGTTGAGTCTCTGAAAAGATAAAATCGATAAGCATTTCATCAGACTCATTAAACAAAAAAGAGGGTCCAAATAAAGAAAATCAAAAATGTAAGAGGAGAAGTTTACAACTGACACCAGAGAAACACAAAGGATCATAAGAAATCACTAAGAACAATCATATGCCAATAAAATGGATAACAGGAAGAAATGAATGAATTCCTAGACATGTACAATCCCTTCAAGACTGAATCAAGAAGAAACAGAAATACGAACAGACCAATTACCAATACAAAATTGATATTTTCATCAAAGACAAGAAAATCACACTCGGGGTCAACCCCACCCACCAACAAACCTGCAGAAATTGCAGCTCGATTACAAGAGGAGGGTTCACACAACCCACACAGGGAACACTCCTGGAGGATCTGGAGTGACCAGTATCAGTATCTGGAGCAGCCAGAGAGGGTTATACCACTGGGCCCCAGAGGATTCTTTCTATATAGGTCTTTGAAGATGGAAAGATGTAGCTGATAAACAAAACAGACAGAAACAAGAGGAAAGTTAGGCAAAATGATGAGAAATAGGAATACTTCTCAAATGAAAAAGAGGGAAAAAAACTCAGAAAAAGAACTTAAAAAAAGGAAATAAGAAATTTACCAAATATAGACTTCAAAGAAATAGTTATAAAGATGACTGAAATCAGGATAAAAAGAATCAATCAGAATCAAAGACTACAATAACTGAAATTGAAAAACACTAAAGGGAATCATCATATTAGAAGATGCAGAAAGATTGATCAGTGATCTAGAAATCATAGTAGTACAATAAAAAGGTGAACAGAAAAAAGAAAATACATTTAAAAACACATGGACACAAAGGAAAATGGAAAGCCAATTATCCTAAAGCTATGTAATACAGCAAAAACTCCTACGAGAGTGACATTTAGAGTGGAAAAAACCTACTTCAGGTAATAAGAAATATCTCAAGTAAACAATGTAACCTTTACATCCAAAGAGACCAGGAAAAGAATAAATATAAACAAAAGCTGGTAAAGCAGACAATAAACATCAGGACTATATAAATAAATAAAATAGATACTGAAAAATTTGTAAAAAGCAATGAAACTCAGAGTTGAGTCTCTGAAAAGATAAAATCGATAAGCATTTCATCAGACTCATTAAACAAAAAAGAGGGTCCAAATAAAGAAAATCAAAAATGTAAGAGGAGAAGTTTACAACTGACACCAGAGAAACACAAAGGATCATAAGAAATCACTAAGAACAATCATATGCCAATAAAATGGATAACAGGAAGAAATGAATGAATTCCTAGACATGTACAATCCCTTCAAGACTGAATCAAGAAGAAACAGAAATACGAACAGACCAATTACCAATACAAAATTGAATCAGTAACAAAAACTTCCCAACAAACAAAAGTCCAAGACAAAATGGCTTCATATGTGAATTCTGTGAACATTTAAAGAAGAATTAACACCTAACCTTTTCAAGCTACTCCAAAAAATCACAGAAGAAAGAAAACTTTCGAACTGAGATTAGCATCATCCTGATTAAAAAAACGAAGATACCCTCAAAATAAAATCAAAGGCCAATATCACTGACAAACATAGTTGCAAAAATGCTCAACAAATTATTATCAAATGATCATACACCATGATACAACTTATACAATGGAATATTATTCAGCCATAAAAATAAAAGTCTTGTCATTTGCAGCAACATGCTTGCACCTATATAATATTACGATAAATGAAATCAGTCAAACATAGAAAGACAAATACCATATCATTTCACTTGTTATATGGAATCTAAAAAACAAACAAACAAACAAACAAACAAGCCAACAACAGGAACAGACTCATAGATACAGGTAAAAAAGCTGATGATTGCCACAGTAGGATGTGGGAATAAGCAAAATAGATACAGAGTACTTAGAAGCACAAGTTATAGTATAAGTCACAGGACTGTAAAGTAGAGACAGGGAATGTAGTCAATTTATTGTTCAGTCGCTCTGTCATGTCTGACTCTTTGTGACCACAGACTGCGGCACGCCAGGCATCCCTGGCTTTCACTCTCTCCCAGGGTGTGCTCAAACTCACGTGCACTGAGTTGATGATGCCTTCCAACCATCTCATCCTCTGCCCCTTCTTTCTCCTCCTGCCCTCAATCATTCCTAGCATCAGGATGTTCCACAGTGAGTCAGCTTTTGGCAACAGGTGGCCAAAGTATTGGAGCTTCAGCTTCAGCATCCCTCCTTCTAAGGAATATTCAGGGTTGATTTCCTTTAGGATTGACTGGTTTGTTCTCCTCGCTGTTGCAAGGACTCTCAAGAGTCTTCTCCAGCACCACAGTTTGAAAGCATCAATTCTTTGGTGCTCAGCTTTCTTTATGGTCCAACTACACATACCTCTGTATGCGACGACTGGAAGAACCCGAGCTTTCACTAGATGGGCCTTTGCTGGCAAAGTGATGTCTCTGCTTTTGAATACGCAGTCTAGATTTGTCATAGCACTTCTTCATGGCAATCACTGTCTGCAGTGATGTTTGGAGCCCCTGCCCCCCAAAATAAAGTCTGTCACTGTTTCCACTGTTACCCTATCTATTTGCCATGAAGTGATGGGACCAAATAACATGATTTTAGTATTTTGAATGTTGGGTATAAGTCATATTTTTCAGTCTCCTTTCTCACCTTCATCTAGAGGCTCTTTAGTTCTTCTTTGCTTTCTGCCATTAGGGTGGTGTCATCTGCATATCTGAGGTTATTGATATTTCTCCTGACAATCTTGATTCCAGTTTGTGATTCACTCATACCAGCATTTCACCTGATGTACTCTGCATATAAGTTAAATAAGCAGGGTGACAATATACAGCCTTGACGTACTCCTTTCCCAATTTGGAACTGGTTCATTGTTTCATGTCCAGTTCAAACTGTTGCTTCTTGATATGGGTTTGTAAGGAGACAGGTTAGGTGGTCTGATACATCTCTTTACAAATTTTCCACAGTTTGTTGTGTTCCACACAGTCAAAGGCTTTAGCACAGTCATTGAAGCAGAAGTAGATGTTTTTCTGGAATTCTGTTGCTTTTTCTATGATCCAACAGATGTTGGTAATTTGATCTCTGGTTCCTCTGCCTTTTCTATATCCAGCTTGTACATCTAGAAACTCTCTGTTCATGAACAGTTGAAGCCTAGCTTGAAGAATTTTGAGCAATATCTTTCTAGCATGCGAAAGCAGTACTACTGTACAGTAGTATGACCATTTTTGGTATTGTCCTTCTTTGGGACTGGAATGAAAACTGACCTTTTCCAATCCATATTGCAATAATTTTGAATGGTGACAGACTGTTTTTAGACTTCCCATGGTGATCAATTCATAATCTCTATGTGTTGAATCACTATGTTGTATACCTGCAACTAATATAATAGTGTATGGGAACAATACTTACACTAAAAAATAAAAATAAAGAGTTTAATCTATAGAATAAAATTTATCTCAGTTTTGCTTTTCAACAAGAAAATTTCTTAGAATGAAAACTCAAGTTTAAATACACACTAAAGAGGAGCTTGCATGGATTGTTTACTAAGCTAATTCACTGAAGAATTAAAAAATAGAACAATTGCATTAAAATGTCATCAATAGTTCAGTGTCTTTGGGATCTTGGTGGTATTACATTGACCTTGATTTCAAGCTCTTAAGACTGGAAATTTACTAGTCAGGATAAGGGCAAGCCCCATATTCTCTTTACTCAGTTATATGCTGGCTTTTTTTGTTTTCATCTTGTTAAAATGTGTGGCATATAGTGGAAATTCATAGTAAACACATTCTTCCTGAGGTCTTCAGAATACCTTATATAAAAACAATCAAAATAAATAACGGTACTTTCCTGAACACTGATGTGAACTTGGTCTGGCCTTTTGGAAAGCTAACAAGTGCATTAAGAGCACAGAGAGTTTCTGTGGACATACTTTCACTTTATGGTAAACAAGGTCAGTGCAAGGTTGTCTGTGAATCTAGGGATGACATGGATATTTCAGCAGACAGAGACTGAGTGTGCACAATGCAATGCAGTAAGAATCAACCAAATGAAAAAAAAAATCAACCAAATGACAAGGGGAGCATGTTAAAAAAAAACCCAGACTTCTCATTCAAAACGCTAATTTATGAATACATGAATATTTAACACTATAGCAAGTACAAGATTAATTATTAGGTGATTGATATCTAAAATGCTTTCTGTAAAAAGTCAAACTAATGGGAAAATCAATAATCAAGCATTCCAGAATATCTGAAATTATAAAGCTGTGAGGGATATAAGACTTTCTCATAAATCTCTATGTATGACCATTTTGGTATTGTCCTTCTTTGGGACTGGAATGAAAACTGACCTTTTCCAATCCATATTGCAATAATTTTGAATGGTGACAGACTGTTTTTAGACTTCCCATGGTGATCAATTCATAATCTCTATGTGTTGAATCACTATGTTGTATACCTGCAACTAATATAATAGTGTATGGGAACAATACTTACACTAAAAAATAAAAATAAAGAGTTTAATCTATAGAATAAAATTTATCTCAGTTTTGCTTTTCAACAAGAAAATTTCTTAGAATGAAAACTCAAGTTTAAATACACACTAAAGAGGAGCTTGCATGGATTGTTTACTAAGCTAATTCACTGAAGAATTAAAAAATAGAACAATTGCATTAAAATGTCATCAATAGTTCAGTGTCTTTGGGATCTTGGTGGTATTACATTGACCTTGATTTCAAGCTCTTAAGACTGGAAATTTACTAGTCAGGATAAGGGCAAGCCCCATATTCTCTTTACTCAGTTATATGCTGGCTTTTTTTGTTTTCATCTTGTTAAAATGTGTGGCATATAGTGGAAATTCATAGTAAACACATTCTTCCTGAGGTCTTCAGAATACCTTATATAAAAACAATCAAAATAAATAACGGTACTTTCCTGAACACTGATGTGAACTTGGTCTGGCCTTTTGGAAAGCTAACAAGTGCATTAAGAGCACAGAGAGTTTCTGTGGACATACTTTCACTTTATGGTAAACAAGGTCAGTGCAAGGTTGTCTGTGAATCTAGGGATGACATGGATATTTCAGCAGACAGAGACTGAGTGTGCACAATGCAATGCAGTAAGAATCAACCAAATGAAAAAAAAAATCAACCAAATGACAAGGGGAGCATGTTAAAAAAAAACCCAGACTTCTCATTCAAAACGCTAATTTATGAATACATGAATATTTAACACTATAGCAAGTACAAGATTAATTATTAGGTGATTGATATCTAAAATGCTTTCTGTAAAAAGTCAAACTAATGGGAAAATCAATAATCAAGCATTCCAGAATATCTGAAATTATAAAGCTGTGAGGGATATAAGACTTTCTCTAAAAGGTTTTTCTAACTTCCTCACTCGGTCGTTAAGGCAACTGAGGCCCAGGGAACGGAAGTGCCATGGTTAGGGCCCTGACTGCTCCTAGACCTGGGCCACGCCTCGTCTCTCACCAGACTGCGGGCGGCAGACTGTCGGCCCTTCCTTTTTTTTTTTTTTTAAGATTTATTTATTTATTTATTTTGGGCGGGGGTTGGGTTGGGGAGGGAGGGGAGCAGGCGGGCCACTTCTATTGATCTTTCATTTCTCTACTTTCATCCATCTTTGTTCTTTGGCTCCTGTGGGCCTCCCATCGCGGTGGCGTCTGTCGTCGCAGAGCGCCGGCTCTGGGCGCATGCACTCTGGCTCGGTAATTGGACACATGGGTCCACCAGGCCAGGGATCGAACCGGCGCCCCTTGCACTGCAAGGCGGTGTCCTTACCCACTGGACCCTGTTGGCCCTTTCTTGAGACAGGGTGCTGAGCCTGAGCTCCCTGGAGAGTGGGTGCTTGTTGAGTGATGCATGAAGCATATTTCTCTTCCAGCAGCAAGAGCGCCAGTGAGTGCTCTGAATTTGCTCCTGGAACCAGACACCTGCTATGACCTCTTTAGTAACAGGCTGCTGAGGGATCGCCAGTGAATTTACAAGTAATTATGTCTTTAATTTATCCCAATGAATACGCACCATTATGATAGAATCTACCCCCTGAATTTAGTGACAACGGAGGTCATATATGATGAAAAGAAGCATGGATGAGTCCATGGTTTAAGGTTTTAATCTGCTTTTCCTCATGATACTAGTTCGGGCAAGTATTTAAGTTCTCCAAGCCTCTTTTTGTCCCACCAATAAAATCAAGGTACCATAATCAATATGAGATTAAAAGAGTATATTGTATACATGCCTACCATGAGGTATAAATTCAAATGCTTCCTTTTACTACATCACAAGTAACTGTAACACAGGTGTGACTATTGCCTCTAATTTCCAGATAAGAAAACTGTGATTAATAATTTTAGGGAAGACGTGTAATAAAGTGGTAATAAGCATGATCTCTGATCCAGAATAAGTTTGAATTTGGCTTTAATACTTCCTAGCTATTGAATATTGAGAAAGTGACTTCTCCAGGCGACAGCTGTCTAATCTAAAAGTTGGAATAATAGTGATCTAAAATCTACATGTTGCAAGAATTAAATGGAATAATGTATACCTGTCAAAACAACGCCTAGAGTACAGTAATTCTCAATAAATTGACTAGTCATCACTATCATTATTATTATGTATTGCCCAGGATCAGAGTCCAACTAAATGGCAGAGATCAAATCAGTAGGTTTGATCTGATAGAATCCTGACTCTTACCCATCATGATATGCTCCTGAAACATCTCCACTGTTTGTATATCCAAGATTTTATGACCCTGTTATGTAGGACACTTTAGAGGGGGGGTTAACTTTTTCAACTTTTTACATAATACATCAGACATTTAAAGCTATCCAATTTATTAATTGATACCATACTGCAGAAGAGTAGGGATTTTTTTAACTTTGAATTTTTCATCTAAACACATTTTTGCACTGTATCTGTGCTCAGCTGTGCTTGACTCTTTGCAACCCCATGGACAGGGTGCTGAGCCTGAGCTCCCTGGAGAGTGGGTGCTTGTTGAGTGATGCATGAAGCATATTTCTCTTCCAGCAGCAAGAGCGCCAGTGAGTGCTCTGAATTTGCTCCTGGAACCAGACACCTGCTATGACCTCTTTAGTAACAGGCTGCTGAGGGATCGCCAGTGAATTTACAAGTAATTATGTCTTTAATTTATCCCAATGAATACGCACCATTATGATAGAATCTACCCCCTGAATTTAGTGACAACGGAGGTCATATATGATGAAAAGAAGCATGGATGAGTCCATGGTTTAAGGTTTTAATCTGCTTTTCCTCATGATACTAGTTCGGGCAAGTATTTAAGTTCTCCAAGCCTCTTTTTGTCCCACCAATAAAATCAAGGTACCATAATCAATATGAGATTAAAAGAGTATATTGTATACATGCCTACCATGAGGTATAAATTCAAATGCTTCCTTTTACTACATCACAAGTAACTGTAACACAGGTGTGACTATTGCCTCTAATTTCCAGATAAGAAAACTGTGATTAATAATTTTAGGGAAGACGTGTAATAAAGTGGTAATAAGCATGATCTCTGATCCAGAATAAGTTTGAATTTGGCTTTAATACTTCCTAGCTATTGAATATTGAGAAAGTGACTTCTCCAGGCGACAGCTGTCTAATCTAAAAGTTGGAATAATAGTGATCTAAAATCTACATGTTGCAAGAATTAAATGGAATAATGTATACCTGTCAAAACAACGCCTAGAGTACAGTAATTCTCAATAAATTGACTAGTCATCACTATCATTATTATTATGTATTGCCCAGGATCAGAGTCCAACTAAATGGCAGAGATCAAATCAGTAGGTTTGATCTGATAGAATCCTGACTCTTACCCATCATGATATGCTCCTGAAACATCTCCACTGTTTGTATATCCAAGATTTTATGACCCTGTTATGTAGGACACTTTAGAGGGGGGGTTAACTTTTTCAACTTTTTACATAATACATCAGACATTTAAAGCTATCCAATTTATTAATTGATACCATACTGCAGAAGAGTAGGGATTTTTTTAACTTTGAATTTTTCATCTAAACACATTTTTGCACTGTATCTGTGCTCAGCTGTGCTTGACTCTTTGCAACCCCATGGACTGTAGCCCTCTAGGCTCCTCTGTTCATGGGATTCCCCAGGCAAGAATACTGGCGTGGGTTGCTACTTCCTCCTCCAGGGAATCCTCTCCACCCAGGGATGGAGCCCATGTCTCCTGTGTCTCCTGCACTGACAGGTGGATTATTTACCACGGTGCCATCTGGGAAGCCCAGACACATGCAACTGTAAAAAATCCACATACACCATTCACCCAATTCCCTGAACAAGATAAACTGACAATGTGTGCATTCTCATAGGGTAAGCTGAGAAGGACAAAGTATTGCTTCTATGGGATTCCTGTCAAATATCTCAGGACCTAAGTGCAATCCTAAGGATACATTAGACCATCTGCATATAGGACAAAACAATTGGGCAAAACAATAAAATGTGCCAAACAATAAAAAAGAAAGAAATTTGGAAGAACTGTTTTGGATTAAAACAGACTAACGAGACATGACCAGTTAATGGAAAATGTGTCCTGAACCAGATTATGATCCAGAGAAAGAGCAATAATGAGATAACCCACTGTATTCTGAACAGACTGTCCCTTGTCCTCTTTCAAGTCTAGAATGTGATCCAGGATTGTGTGTATCATGTCAATGTTACTGTCTTAATTTGCTATTTCCCAAGTGGATATTTATTATATGGAGGAGATTAAACATAGATTACTTTTACGTAGCTATATAACATTACAACATAAAGGGAGAATGATAAAGGGTCACAGTGTAGACGGAAGATCTGGGCTTCAGTAGAAGCAGGCAGATGCCTGTGGTCCCTATTTAGTAAGTGATCACTCTTGGATGCTGTCCCCAGTCTCTCAGACCAGGCTCAGCCTGCTACCTTGAGTTACAGAAAACATTCAGAGCCTGTAAACACTATTGGTTTCCTGTTTAGTCACTAAGCCGTGTCTGACCCCATGGAGGGTAGCCAGCAAGGCTCCTCTATACATGGGAGTTTCCAGGTAAGAATACTGGAGTGGGCTTCTATTTCCTTCTCCATGGGATCTTCCCAACCTAGGGATCAAACACAAGTCTCCTGCATCTCTTGCACTGCAGGGGGATTCTTTACCACTGAGCCACCAAGGATTCCAGATCCATTTCCTATGGCTGCTTTAATAAGTTAAAACTTTGGTGGCTTAAAACACTAGACATATTTTCACTTCCAGTACCAGATACAGAGAGACAAACATCAGTGTCCTTGGGTTCAAATAAAGCTGTACGGGGGGCTGTACGTCCTCCAGAGGAGGCAGGAACGAGCCCCTTTCCTTGTCTTGTTCAGCTTCCAGAGCTGTCTTCCTAGCGCTCCTTGGTTCATGGCCACCCTCCTTCTCTCCACATTCAGTCAGCAGCTTAGCTTCTTCAGATATTTCTTTGTTCCCATCAACATTTTGCCTCTTCATCTGTTTTCAGATCTCCCTCTGCCTCTCTCTTATAAAGACACTTATGATTATACGTATAGCGTCCACTCAGATAATCCAGGATAATCTCCCCACTTCAAAGCCTTTTGTTTAATCACAGCTGCCTTGTCCCTATTACCATATATAGTAACAAACACAGGCTGCATGAAGCCTGCATGAAGATATACAGGCTGTGGGGTCCTGTATATCTTTAGGGTTCATTATCCAGCCCACCACAAGCACAAAAGACTTCTCTGTCTGCAGCGAGTTTTCATTTTTGATTCATGTACTCAAGTCAGCATTGATCCCTATTCAGACAGAAACTGAATTTAATAGTTGGGAAGCAGTTACTTCTAATCATTTTCTAGCAGGAAAATATTGTTCTCTCAGAGTCTATGTCTAACTTTATACATGCTAAGATTTTGGTAATCTGTTTCCACAGTTCTCACGTGGGCTCTTTTGCAGGGCAGGGCATGGTTTGTGTGTCATGGATCTCCAGTATGGTAAACTGACATATCAGCCCTCAGACATAACCAGATTCTAGTTCCTACAACTTACATAAATCATTTTCCATGGCAAAGGGACTATGTGGCTGCCAATAAATTAAGAGTCTTCAGATTGGACTATTACTCTGAATTAGTAGGCTGGGCCCTAAATGCAATCCCAAATGTCCTTACAAGAGAGAGGCGGGGGGTGGCGTGGGGGGGCAGCGGAGGAAGAGGCAGAGTGAAAACTGACACAGAAGAGCAAGAAGCCATGTGACAAGAGAGGAGACTGGAGTGACGTGGTGACAAGCCCAGGGCCGTCAGCCGTCGTCAGAGGTTGAGAGGAGCCGCGGGGAACGGGTTCTTCCCTGGAGCCACCCAAGGGATGCAGCCCTGCTGACACCTTGACTTAGCTGTTGATGCCTCCGCCTGGATGCCAGAATTCTTTCATGGGAAAAGAAGTAAAAATGTTTTAAGCCAATAAGTTTGTGGCAAGTTGTTACAGCAGTAACATAAACAGTATATTCGGTAACTAGCTGTGTACCTGAATGCTTGTTAAATGTCAGAAGGGAAGAAAGAAAAGCTAGCTGAAAATAAAATATTACACATTAAGAAGGGGGGCAGGGGGAGAAAGGGAGGGAGGGAATGAAAAAGAAAGGAAGGAACAAAAGAAGAAGGGAAGACAGGACAGCGGGAAGGAAGGATAGATTAATGGAAAACCAGTATTTGGAGTTTTCATCAATATCTGACCTGTTTTCCTCAACTGAGGACACATAACTGGCCTCCCACGGAAAGACTTAAGATTTTTTCCTTTATTTAAATGTCCTCTATGAAAATCAGAAGAATTGTGCTTCTGAAATTCACATCTGGGACTGGAAGACTCCATGCCGTGTTCCACCTTGGGAGGATTTCTGCAGCTGAGTGAAGAACTCCTGTGAGAGGCGGAGAGGGTGAAAACCAGACAGGTCCTTTCCTGAGGCAGAGCGTGCAGGCCTGGCGGAATACTTGGAAAGTGGGTGGAATTGACAGGGAAGGTACACACCCTCACTGCCGCAGGGCATCATTCATTTCTGTCTGCAATTTTTAGGCTAAAAGGCATCAGCGAGCATAGAGCCACTTTAAAAATGTCCTTGTGTGTAATAGCTTTGGGGAAACCATTATTACTTGATAGATTTCATGATAAGTGAACATCAGATCCATCTCTGTGGTTGCAGAAATAAGATATTCTGACCTATATTGAACTCGTTAATTTGTGGTATTTAGTGAAAACTGTAAATGACCTATAAAGGGTTAGAGATGTCTGAGACAGAACGTTACCACTGGGGAAGTTCACTGAAGTGTTAAATTAAACCAAACTGAAGATGGAAAGGTTGAGGCAATTAAGCTCTTATCCTGTAGACCTTTTGCCGTAAGTCCTATGCTAGGATTCAATGAAAATAAACAATTTTTTTCCTGAAATTACCATTGACTTATTGAGTTTGACAATACCCAACAATGCCTTAATGTTTGTGCAAGTGAAAGAAAACTCTTTGCTCTGTCATAGAGATAAATGAGGTCAATTCATCAAGAGAGCCAACTCAATAACAACATTGATAACGTTCTGCTTGGAGGCATCAACCCTTCAGTCCTGAGTGCCTTGTCAGAAATGCAAAGTGAGTGTTTTGTTATTGCTTAGAAAAATAATTGTAGGAATGCATCTAAATTCCCCATCCTGTAATTTCCTCAGTTAGTTTCCAGATTGTTCTATATTTTTCATTGCAAATTATATTAAATCAGAGTTGGAGTGAAATAGGGTGTAGAAAGAAAGAAAGAAGCAAATATAACATTGAGCTGAATCTAGCCCTATTGTTTGTTGGCTTTTTCTTCAAAATATATTCATCATTTATATTTTAAAACAAGGTTAATAAACATACATATAGTATTTCCTCATCTCTCAGGAAAAGACTTTGTACATTTTTTTACCTGTGTATTTTATACATTTTACAAATATGGGAACTATATCATAAGTACTATTTACTTAATGCAGGTTGGCATTTTTTTTACTTTTAAAATTGCCTTATTTCCTTTCTCTTCCTTCTCTCCATCAATATCAGTGTCCTTTTAGGCAAAACATGTATATAAACATATATATATATATGTGTGTTAGTCTCTCAGTCGTGTCTGACTCTTTGCAACCCCATGGACTATAGCTCATTAGCCTCCTCTGTCTATGGAATTCTCCAGGCAAGAATACTGGAGTGGCTTTTCATTCCCTTCTCCAGGGGATCTTCCCAACTCAGAGACTGAACCCAGGTCTCTCACACTGCAGGCAGATTCTTTACCATCTGAGCCACTAGGGAAGCCCATTAACATATGGTAAAAAAAAATGACCTATAAAGGGTTAGAGATGTCTGAGACAGAACGTTACCACTGGGGAAGTTCACTGAAGTGTTAAATTAAACCAAACTGAAGATGGAAAGGTTGAGGCAATTAAGCTCTTATCCTGTAGACCTTTTGCCGTAAGTCCTATGCTAGGATTCAATGAAAATAAACAATTTTTTTCCTGAAATTACCATTGACTTATTGAGTTTGACAATACCCAACAATGCCTTAATGTTTGTGCAAGTGAAAGAAAACTCTTTGCTCTGTCATAGAGATAAATGAGGTCAATTCATCAAGAGAGCCAACTCAATAACAACATTGATAACGTTCTGCTTGGAGGCATCAACCCTTCAGTCCTGAGTGCCTTGTCAGAAATGCAAAGTGAGTGTTTTGTTATTGCTTAGAAAAATAATTGTAGGAATGCATCTAAATTCCCCATCCTGTAATTTCCTCAGTTAGTTTCCAGATTGTTCTATATTTTTCATTGCAAATTATATTAAATCAGAGTTGGAGTGAAATAGGGTGTAGAAAGAAAGAAAGAAGCAAATATAACATTGAGCTGAATCTAGCCCTATTGTTTGTTGGCTTTTTCTTCAAAATATATTCATCATTTATATTTTAAAACAAGGTTAATAAACATACATATAGTATTTCCTCATCTCTCAGGAAAAGACTTTGTACATTTTTTTACCTGTGTATTTTATACATTTTACAAATATGGGAACTATATCATAAGTACTATTTACTTAATGCAGGTTGGCATTTTTTTTACTTTTAAAATTGCCTTATTTCCTTTCTCTTCCTTCTCTCCATCAATATCAGTGTCCTTTTAGGCAAAACATGTATATAAACATATATATATATATGTGTGTTAGTCTCTCAGTCGTGTCTGACTCTTTGCAACCCCATGGACTATAGCTCATTAGCCTCCTCTGTCTATGGAATTCTCCAGGCAAGAATACTGGAGTGGCTTTTCATTCCCTTCTCCAGGGGATCTTCCCAACTCAGAGACTGAACCCAGGTCTCTCACACTGCAGGCAGATTCTTTACCATCTGAGCCACTAGGGAAGCCCATTAACTATATATCTACATGCATACCACATACCTATATGTATATACACACAAATGCATACACCTAAATTTATTTTATACACATTCTTTTCCGTCTTGCTTTTCTCCTAGTAAACAGAAATAATTCTAAGCCATTTCTTTCTAATGGCTTTATTTCCAGGTATTAATGCATCACAATTTGTATAACTACATTCTCCACTAATAGGCATTTTCCCATATAGATTTCCACATGGATAAAAGTGTAAGAAAGTCCTTTGTATGGAGATATTTACCTACTGATCTTTTGGTTTCTATAAGATACATTTCAAGGAATATGCTAAGATTGCTTAATAAAAAAAAGATGTGACACTATTTATTTATACCAGCACGTGATAGAGTACTATTTTCTCTATACTTGCAAAAAAAAAAAAATATTGCAGTTGCTATAAATACCTCCATTCTGATGGATACAAATGGTACTTCATGATAAGTTAATTTTTATTGCACCACCCCACAACTACTTTTTATCTCTGATCTTGTTGTGTTTCTGGACATTGTGAGTCCTCAGTAAATTTAAATTTAGAAAAAGACACAATTATAGAGAGACAATGAGACACAAATCCTATGCAGAAGGATGTGAGTGGGCACCATTCTTCCATTGGGGAAATGCCCACTGTCTTGCTGCCTTGAAGGTCACATATCCAGTGAAGGAAAAAGAATTATCCGTGAGACTTTTCCATTCCATCATATCAATAAACACTGGTTATTCAACATTTGCAAATCCCCCAGAATTCTGAAACTCAATTTATTTGAGGCGATTCAGCTGGGACAATTCTGTTAGAAATTCATGTCTCTGGAGAGTCTTTCTTATACTCAATGATCTTCAGTATTTTTTTTTTTTTCCTTTTTTTTTGGAGGGAGGAGGCGGGTTGGGGAGGGGGCCGGGCAGGCGGGCCACTTCTTCTATTGGTCTTTCATTTATCTATTTTCATCCATCTTTGTTCTTTGGCCCGTGTGGGCCTCCTATCACAGTGGCCTCTGTTGTCGCAGAGCACCGGCTCTGGGCGCATGTGCTCTAGAGCTCCAGCTCTGTAATTGGACACATCAATCCAGTCGCTCCACAGCACAAGGGATCTTCCCAGGCCAGGGATCCAACCGGTGCCTCTTGCACTGGAAGGTGGTGTCTTTACCCACTGGACCACCAGGGAAGCCTTTCAATATTTTCTTGAAGCAACACACAGAAAAGAAATCCATTCCCTGTTCAATAGTAGCTCGTTTAAATATAGTATTTAATGGCAGTTATCATTGGTTCAGAATTACTTTCTTCTCTATACATCTCCATTTACTTCAACTGCTTTTCAAACAACAAGAAAGTTCTGTCACCACAGGTAATTTAGTTTCCTGTCATATCTGTCTTCCAATGGAAAATATTTGTTATCATATGATGTTAAGAAGAAAAATAACAATAAAACATCATATCATTACTGAACTGGTTGACTGGGACCTATGCCAACGTCCTAGTCCTAGGTGGACAAAACCCCCTGTCTCAGTTGGGGGGTTCTATATATTTTTTTTTAATTGAACTATAGTTGATTCACAAGTGTGTTCATTTTTTCTCTACAGCAAAGTGACTCAATTACACATTTCAGAGCCAGTAGCAAAACTGATGCTGAGACTGGAGCCAACCACACACATTTTAGTCAACAGCCAGAGAAAACAGAAGCCGGAAGCTTAATTCACAAATCAACTTCTCAACACAACTTGAGGGGAGACACCCAACCAATAGGAGGGTCAAGGTAAAAGGGAGGGATGTGGAAAGAGTGGGAGTGATATTCATGAGTTATCTGAGAACAGAGGTGTGGCCTGGACTCAGACTGATGCACCTCTACAGTCTTAGCATGGGCTTTTCTGGCTGTTGTCATGGCAACTGTCAACCATCATGGGCTGAGGGGTATGTTATTTAGCTAATGTATTACAATGAGCCTATAATGAGGCTCAACGTTCACTGGAGGTCAAATCTTCTGCCATCTTTGACCCAGTTCTAACCAGTTCTTGTTTGTTTGTTCGTTTGTTTTTAATATTTGCAGCTTCCTCGTGAAACTCGGCAGTAAAGAACACTCCTGTCAATGCATAAGAAATGGGTTCAATCTCTGGGTTGGGAGGATACCTTGGAGAGGGCATGGCAACCCACTCCAATATTCTTGCTTAGGAAGGTCAGAGGATCCTGGTGGGCTACATTCTATGAGGTTACAAAGAATCAGACTCGAGTGAGTGACTCTTTTTTCCTGAAACTCAGACAAGAGTAACTGGTTTCTGTTCCAGGGAGGGGCAGGGGTGTGATTCTGGGGCATTAGCCTTAGTGACAATATGACTCTGTTGTAAAGAGTCCTTATCGGAATGCTGCCCTATATTAAGGGCTTTCTCGGTGGCACTAGTCTAGGTAAAGAATCTACCTGCCAATTCAAGGAGACACAAGAGATGCGTGTTTGATCCCTGGGTTGGAAAGATTTCCTGCAAAAGGAAATGGCAACCCACTCCAGATTCTTGCCTGAAAAATTCTAAAGATAGAGTAGACTTGCAGGTTACAGTCCATGGGGTCGCAAAGAGCCTACTATGACCGGGCATTCACAGTATGTCATCCACTTTGTTTTTAGATGTGGGGAACAGGGAAACAACCTCTATGGATGTTACACATACATGCAGATTCCTGGGCTACAGCCGCAACTAGAGAAAACAGAACTTTGTAGACACTGGGACCAAAATCTGCATTAGAAACTAACTGTCCCAGGAAATCTTCACACTCTGAGAGCAGAGTCAATGTTTTAAAGCCTTTATCTGTTTCCTGTTATCTGAGCTGATTAGGAAGTCAGCTGGTTGTCAGTTACAAAGAAGAAAGGTGCTAATTACCCATTCAAAACCTCTAAGTGACTCTAAGTTTAACTTTTCTTTTCTGTCTGAGAAGGCTGTGTGATTCCTATCTTGGAACCTAAACCCCTTGAGTGTTTTATTCCTGCTGTGAAACTCTAGTTAAAATAAAGGTTTCCTTGAACCTTCACTGACTCTCTCCCACTCTTCTTTTATGAAAATGTCTTTACTTTGCAAATTGGCTTCTTCAAAGTGTCAGACAGTTTTGCTTCAGCAAAGCTGATGTTCAGTAACCAAATTATAAGCAGAAGAAACAAAATCATAATGGCTTTGTTATAGAAGAAAATGCCAAATTGTTTCTTTTAAAGATGAATGAACCTCAATTCAAACATGAAGACAGGCAGAAATATGGTTCCCAAGTTCTTTCCAACACATATATGGTGTGATTTTAGAACTGGAGTTAAAACCTTGTCCAGTATCATTCTAGTTTTGATACTACTGAATAGTAAGGCTTTGGATATCTTAAAGCGCTCCGTTAAATTATAGATTCTGCCTGAGTCCCTAACAGCTCGTCTCTTGAGTTACCATTTCAAAGATTCTCAGAATTACACATGACACTGAGGTTTCCGTGGAAATGGTGCCAAGCAGATGGAGGAGGGATGAGGAAATTAAGAGGTTTCAAGGACACTATTTACCCACAGCCTTGTCTGCAGTGGGGAGGACCTTCAAGCTCAGAGCTGGGACACTTGGGCTCTAACAGGGCAGCCGACTTCTGTACACATGTAGGCAACTGATTAGTCCTTTTTTAAAGTGTGGTAATATGAGATCTACTCTCTTCTCATTTCTTATGTGTACAGCACCGTATTGCTGGCTGAAAACATAATGTGATGCAGCAGATCTCTAAAATGTATTCATTTTGCATGGCTGAAACTTTATACCCACCAAATGATGGCAATTCCCCATTTCTATCTGTCCCTACCCTGACTGCGGCTACCTACAGTCTGTTTCCTGGTGCCACAGATCTGACTATTTTAGATACTTGAAGAAAACATGGCATATCTATATCTACCTCTATAGGATATATCTGTAGATGGACAGTCAGAGAGATAGATGGATAGATAGGCAGAATGGAATATTATTCAACCATAAAAAAGAAGGAAATCCTGCCATATGCAACAACCACATAGATGAACCTTGGGAACAGTTCGCTAAGAGAAATGAGCCAATTACAGAATGACAGATTCCATATGATTTCACTTATATGATGTGTCCTTCCTGAGTTTCAACTTTGTCTTCTAGAAAATGCAAGTAATTACTTCCTACTACAAGTTATTGCTATGATGAAATAAATAAAAATTATGAACGAGTTGACATTTTTTTCACTTGAATCTGGACCTCAAGGGATCAAGTAGCTCCATCCCCGCTAACACAGGCATATATTTTGAAGAACTACATAATCTCACTATAACAATTTACTTAAACAATAGTTAAATCACTATCCAAATAATAAAATAACGAGAATGACCTCCATGGACTGTAACCCGTCAGGCTCTTCTGTCCATGGAATTCTCCAGGCAAGAATATTAGAGTAGGGTGCCATCCCCTCCTCTAGGAGATCTTCCCAAACAAGTGATCGAACCCAGGTCTACTGCATTTCAGACAGATTCTTCACTGTCTAAGCCACCAGGGAAGCCCAAACAAGAAGAGTATTATGATTAAATATTTAACTTTGAACAGCTGGTTCAATGCATTTGTCAGGGTTCTAAAGACACAGATCCTGAGAGGAGGATTTAGGTGCAAGTGATTTTTAAGAAAGTATTCCCTGGGAAACAAGTAAGGCAGTGAGAGAAAAGAACAGAAAAGAGAGACATCCAGCAAGGTTGAGATTTCAATTACAGCCTCAGGAGTTCTATAAGAACAGGCAAGTCTACTCTCTTCTCATTTCTTATGTGTACAGCACCGTATTGCTGGCTGAAAACATAATGTGATGCAGCAGATCTCTAAAATGTATTCATTTTGCATGGCTGAAACTTTTACCCACCAAATGATGGCAATTCCCATTTCTATCTGTCCCTACCCTGACTGCGGCTACCTACAGTCTGTTTCCTGGTGCCACAGATCTGACTATTTTAGATACTTGAAGAAAACATGGCATATCTATATCTACCTCTATAGGATATATCTGTAGATGGACAGTCAGAGAGATAGATGGATAGATAGGCAGAATGGAATATTATTCAACCATAAAAAAGAAGGAAATCCTGCCATATGCAACAACCACATAGATGAACCTTGGGAACAGTTCGCTAAGAGAAATGAGCCAATTACAGAATGACAGATTCCATATGATTTCACTTATATGATGTGTCCTTCCTGAGTTTCAACTTTGTCTTCTAGAAAATGCAAGTAATTACTTCCTACTACAAGTTATTGCTATGATGAAATAAATAAAAATTATGAACGAGTTGACATTTTTTTCACTTGAATCTGGACCTCAAGGGATCAAGTAGCTCCATCCCCGCTAACACAGGCATATATTTTGAAGAACTACATAATCTCACTATAACAATTTACTTAAACAATAGTTAAATCACTATCCAAATAATAAAATAACGAGAATGACCTCCATGGACTGTAACCCGTCAGGCTCTTCTGTCCATGGAATTCTCCAGGCAAGAATATTAGAGTAGGGTGCCATCCCCTCCTCTAGGAGATCTTCCCAAACAAGTGATCGAACCCAGGTCTACTGCATTTCAGACAGATTCTTCACTGTCTAAGCCACCAGGGAAGCCCAAACAAGAAGAGTATTATGATTAAATATTTAACTTTGAACAGCTGGTTCAATGCATTTGTCAGGGTTCTAAAGACACAGATCCTGAGAGGAGGATTTAGGTGCAAGTGATTTTTAAGAAAGTATTCCCTGGGGAAACAAGTAAGGCAGTGAGAGAAAAAGAACAGAAAAGAGAGACATCCAGCAAGGTTGAGATTTCAATTACAGCCCAACTAATAAGACAGGAAGTCCTGGAAAACATTATACCTTCAGAACATAGTCTCTCCGAAGGCATAGTAGGCTGGCTTCCATACTAATAGATCAGCCTGTTCCAGGATACAGGCTTAGGGTGTTTAGTTGAGGACATGTCAACTCGTGGTACTTCTGTGAGTAAGGATGAAGCAGGAGATGCCATGAGTTGAAAGTCTCCCTCTAGAAAGTAGCAGGTACCTGCCAGTAGAAGCAAAGCAAGCAGAAGATGAGGGAACTGGTGTCCAGAATGGTAAGCTGTATATGAGAGGATTTGACGGGGGCATCAACAATATCTCCTCGATATAAAAAAGTAAGGCTAAGAGGTCAAGTAGCTTTTCCAAACTCACACTACATATTCACGGCAAACGTGACTGTCCAACCAAAGACTTTCAGCTCGTTGTTTTTTCAACAACAGCAGAATGCTGGTGAATTTCTTCTACTGTAAGTCCTGACAGTATTATATACATTCTGCATCCTGAACTGGGTTTTCATGTGTGTCTGAGGAAATATCCTACCCTCTTACAAATTGATATGTACCTACCACAGCAACAGTACATTTTTGTGTGTGCACGAGGCTATAAATAACTTAAGCAGTTACTGCTAGCAGACCTCCTGCTAACACTGCAGAGAGTGGAAACACTGTCCTTATTCTTAAAGGATAAAAGGGAGAATGAGACAGGCTTCCTTGAACATAAGAATTTTAGAGAAATCAGCATATCTAAAATGCTTGCTAGAGCCCATGTTTATTGGGCATTTTCTCAGCATCCACAAATACAGACCAAACTAATTATACTGGAAACAAGAAAGGGATTCCCAACACAATGAGCATGAAGAAACAGCATAGGAATGTTGCTGCCTCACGTTGAAAAAAAAAAATTCAGTGTGCCCATCTGACTCAGAAATTACAGAAAGCATGGCATTTATCCTTTAACAAGTATCTTACCCTGGTGTCAAATGAGGGAAAGCACATTTTCAAAGACTTTGGAGATTTTTTGAAGCGTCCATGAAAACCCCATATGAGCTACTGTTACCACACGTCGGTGGAGAAGCTGCCTTCAGGAAGGATAGTTCCCTGCTCGCTGCCTCCTCCCGAGGTGCCCAGCTAAGGTCTGGGCCCTTCTCTGCTCAGGCAAAATGATAACTGCTTAATTATCAACAACAAATGGTCATCGCTCTGTGTCCTGGGAGTCCATCCCCAGGTACATTATAAGAGTCTCCATCAAAAGAAAATCAGCTGAGAAACACGGGCCGTTTGCCCGTAAAGGGTGACACGATCACTCTGCCCTCACTTCACTCCTCTTCTCTTTGTCCACGGCTGATGGGAAACAGAGGAGACTGACAAATGGCTCGGCACAAAGCTTCAAAAGACTCACACAACAGAGAGGAATCAGATATATCTTCTTTCACCCCAGAAGACACCAGAATCAATAGATGGAGATAAAAAAGAAAAGAAGAGGCTGTTGTAAGCGCTGTCCTACCACATTCAACAATTAAGAACCCTTCAATTACAAAAGGGAAGTCCTGTTCCCAAGACAGCTCAATGTATTCTGCACAGACATGCTTTATATTGCTTCATAGAACATTGCACAAGTCTGCAGGTTTATTGTATGTCTTCTACACAAGAGGTAAAAAAAAAAAAAAAAAAAAAGCCGGTAAAAATTATACCAAGATTTCTTGGACATTAATATGCCAAATCCTGTCCTGAAGCCCCACCTCCCCAGCCTCAAAACATAGGCGCACCCAGGTTGTGAGACTACGCCCCCTGCTGTTGGATTACAGTCCTAAAAAGAAGACTGAAGGAAGTAATAAGAATAGTGAACTCAGGGTCTCCAAGGCATGTGTCAGCTGCAACATAAAGGGATTAGGGTCCATGCCTGGGCAGGAACTTACTCCAGGGAGGAACCGACTGGGGTTTGGAGTAGGTAGACATCAAGGAGGAAGTGACGAGGCACACATCCTCATAGACTGTCCCTCACAGCCCCTTTGTTTGTACCTCTGAACATTTAAAAATTAATCAAGAAATAAATATTGATCAAGTGCTTTAAATATCTTATACCACGAGGCCAGTCACACAAACAAGAGAGCAGTGTGCCCTGACTCAGAAATTACAGAAAGCATGGCATTTATCCTTTAACAAGTATCTTACCCTGGTGTCAAATGAGGAAAGCACATTTTCAAAGACTTTGGAGATTTTTGAAGCGTCCATGAAAACCCCATATGAGCTACTGTTACCACACTGGTGGAGAAGCTGCCTTCAGGAAGGATAGTTCCTGCTCGCTGCCTCCTCCGAGGTGCCCAGCTAAGGTCTGGGCCCTTCTCTGCTCAGGCAAAATGATAACTGCTTAATTATCAACAACAAATGGTCATCGCTCTGTGTCCTGGGAGTCCATCCCCAGGTACATTATAAGAGTCTCCATCAAAAGAAAATCAGCTGAGAAACACGGGCCGTTTGCCCGTAAAGGGTGACACGATCACTCTGCCCTCACTTCACTCCTCTTCTCTTTGTCCACGGCTGATGGGAAACAGAGGAGACTGACAAATGGCTCGGCACAAAGCTTCAAAAGACTCACACAACAGAGAGGAATCAGATATATCTTCTTTCACCCCAGAAGACACCAGAATCAATAGATGGAGATAAAAAAGAAAAGAAGAGGCTGTTGTAAGCGCTGTCCTACCACATTCAACAATTAAGAACCCTTCAATTACAAAAGGGAAGTCCTGTTCCCAAGACAGCTCAATGTATTCTGCACAGACATGCTTTATATTGCTTCATAGAACATTGCACAAGTCTGCAGGTTTATTGTATGTCTTCTACACAAGAGGTAAAAAAAAAAAAAAAAAAAAGCCGGTAAAAATTATACCAAGATTTCTTGGACATTAATATGCCAAATCCTGTCCTGAAGCCCCACCTCCCCAGCCTCAAAACATAGGCGCACCCAGGTTGTGAGACTACGCCCCCTGCTGTTGGATTACAGTCCTAAAAAGAAGACTGAAGGAAGTAATAAGAATAGTGAACTCAGGGTCTCCAAGGCATGTGTCAGCTGCAACATAAAGGGATTAGGGTCCATGCCTGGGCAGGAACTTACTCCAGGGAGGAACCGACTGGGGTTTGGAGTAGGTAGACATCAAGGAGGAAGTGACGAGGCACACATCCTCATAGACTGTCCCTCACAGCCCCTTTGTTTGTACCTCTGAACATTTAAAAATTAATCAAGAAATAAATATTGATCAAGTGCTTTAAATATCTTATACCACGAGGCCAGTCACACAAACAAGAGAGCAGTGTGCCTCAATTTCTCCAGTCCGTATAATCACACCTCTTTCCTGACTGACATTTCCTTCCTTATGTGATTTCAAGTGAGAAGTTTGAAATACTAAGCTGTGTTTATATAACCTATCACTCTCAGGTTAGTCCTAAAATACCTCAGGGCTTTGAGCAGTAAGACACGCCCAACAGCAGTATCGAATTTACATCAAGCATTCAATCCTTCCTCATATTTGTGTCCTTTCACACAAGGTTCGGACAGTAAGGCATCTGCCTGCAGTGTGGGAGACCCAGGTTCAATTCCTGGGTCGAGAAGATCCTCTGGAGAAGGGAATGACTACCTGCTCCAGTATCTTTGCCCAGGGAATTTCATGGATAGAGACTACAGTCCATGGGGTAGCAAAGAGTCAGACAGGACTGAGTGAAATAAGAAAAAAAAAAAAGAGATAATAATAAAGTTCAAACACCCAGACTGAAATAAATAAAATTGCCTTTACTCACAGTATTTCTAATGAGTTAGTAAGTGTTCTTCTTTAAAAAAAATATTTATTTAGTTGTGCCAGGTCTTAGTTATGGCACATGGGATCTTCATTGTGGCAATGTGAACCCTTAGCTATGGTATGTGGGATCTAGTTTCCTGACCAGGGATCAAATCCTGGCCCCCTGAGTTTGAAGAGCAGTGTCTTAGCCACTGCACCACCAAGGAAGTCCCACAATAAATTTTTAAAGTGAAACATAGAGCTATCACACAATACAGCCAATCCACTGCTAGGCATTTAACCCAAGACAAATGAAAGTATATGACTACACAAAGAGTTATACACGAATGTTCGTAGCAGTTGTTAATTGTAATAAACCAAAAGTGAAAAAGACTCACATATCCAGCAACAGGCAAACTGTTAGACAGGTATATCCATACAATGTAATATTACTTAGCAATAAAAATGAATGAACTATTTATGCAATCAAAACATGGATGAATCTGACAATAATTATGCTGAGTGAAAGAAGCTAGACAAAAAATAACATATAATATCTTTCAGTAAAATCCTAGAAAATGGAAACCAGCCTATAGTGGCAGAAAGCAGATCAGTCCCACTCGATTGGAAGAAGTGGAGAATGAGCGGGGAGGGGGATTTTAAGGGGGGCTTCCCTATACCTTCACTGTGGCGTGTGCAGTGATGGTCTCACAGGTTTATAGATTTGTCAAAACTGATCAAACTGTTCACTCTAGTATGTAAGATCTGTTGTGTGTCAATCCTCCTTCAATAAAGCTGTTTGTATTTGTTTGTGAAACTACAACAGAGGAAATTTAAAGAAACAGAAAGATGAGCTTCAGGGGTAAATACTGGAATGCATCAGAGCATCCCGTGGCAATTCTTAATTATCCCTCCATCAAACTATAGGTTCTTTTTTAGGCAAACAAATGTATTACTATTTATAATTTATTTTTATTTTACTTTTACAGAGTTTTGTTGTTTACTGCTATACATAAAGCCGAATCAGTCATAGGTATTTCCTTGACTCCTCCCACCAGAGCCTCCCTCTCACTCCCTCCCCATCCCATCCCTTGAAGCTGTTGCATAGCCCCTGTGTAAGTCCCTTTAGTCTTACTGCAAATTCACATTGGTTGTCTCTTTTACATATGGTCGTGTAAGTTTCCACGTTACTCTTGCCATACATCTGGTCCATCTCTCTCTCGCCAAAGTCCATAAGTCTGTTCTCTATGTCTGTTTTTCCACTGCTGCTCTGCATATGCATTTATCAATACCATCTTTATAGATTCCATATATGTGTGTGTGTGTGTGTACCATATTTATCCTTCTCTTTCTGACCTACTTCACTTTGTATAATAGGCTCTAGGTTCATCCACCTCATTAGGACTGATTCATATGTTGAGAAATAGTCCATTGCATTTATGTACCACAGCTTTTTTATTCATTCATTCATTGTTGGACATCTAGGTTGTTTCCATATTCTAGATATTGTAAAAGGTGCTGCTATGAACATTGGGGTACATGTGTCTCTTTCAATTTTGACTTCCTCAGGGTATATGCCTAACAGTGGGATTGCTGGGTCATATGGTGATTCTATTCCTAGTTTTTTAAGGAATCTCCATACTGTCTTCCATATAGGCAAGTAAATATATTTTTAAATATTTTAAGGGAAGCAATTTATTAGTTTATAAAATTATATATCATCTTGCCTTAATATTACAAACATATCCTTGTGACTGAGCTCTAACTTCCATTAGATTATCTAGAAAAGAACACTCCCAAGAATTCATTATTAATATGAATAAACAGCTAATTTTGTAATAAACTGAAAGCAAATTCAAGTTTTTAAAAGGATGTGAAGGGGTTAAAATTCACTTATTGGGTTGTATATCTTTATTAGGATGTCTTTGGCAATGCCCTGGTTTGGAAAGTTCTTTTACCCTTTAGCATGAAAATATGACAGAATCATAATCTTAGACCCTGACCTGAAATGCCAAGACTACTCTCCAAGTGAAACTTTACTGGACTAAGTTCTCAAAAGAGAGTCACAAGTGCCAAAACAGCCTTTCATTTAAATTAAGGATCCAAGATCCACTGTGCTATCTAAACCAGTTCTAGCCTTTGTATAGTTACCCTTTAGTCTTACTGCAAATTCACATTGGTTGTCTCTTTTACATATGGTCGTGTAAGTTTCCACGTTACTCTTGCCATACATCTGGTCCATCTCTCTCTGCCAAAGTCCATAAGTCTGTTCTCTATGTCTGTTTTTCCACTGCTGCTCTGCATATGCATTTATCAATACCATCTTTATAGATTCCATATATGTGTGTGTGTGTGTGTACCATATTTATCCTTCTCTTTCTGACCTACTTCACTTTGTATAATAGGCTCTAGGTTCATCCACCTCATTAGGACTGATTCATATGTTGAGAAATAGTCCATTGCATTTATGTACCACAGCTTTTTTATTCATTCATTCATTGTTGGACATCTAGGTTGTTTCCATATTCTAGATATTGTAAAAGGTGCTGCTATGAACATTGGGGTACATGTGTCTCTTTCAATTTTGACTTCCTCAGGGTATATGCCTAACAGTGGGATTGCTGGGTCATATGGTGATTCTATTCCTAGTTTTTTAAGGAATCTCCATACTGTCTTCCATATAGGCAAGTAAATATATTTTTAAATATTTTAAGGGAAGCAATTTATTAGTTTATAAAATTATATATCATCTTGCCTTAATATTACAAACATATCCTTGTGACTGAGCTCTAACTTCCATTAGATTATCTAGAAAAGAACACTCCCAAGAATTCATTATTAATATGAATAAACAGCTAATTTTGTAATAAACTGAAAGCAAATTCAAGTTTTTAAAAGGATGTGAAGGGGTTAAAATTCACTTATTGGGTTGTATATCTTTATTAGGATGTCTTTGGCAATGCCCTGGTTTGGAAAGTTCTTTTACCCTTTAGCATGAAAATATGACAGAATCATAATCTTAGACCCTGACCTGAAATGCCAAGACTACTCTCCAAGTGAAACTTTACTGGACTAAGTTCTCAAAAGAGAGTCACAAGTGCCAAAACAGCCTTTCATTTAAATTAAGGATCCAAGATCCACTGTGCTATCTAAACCAGTTCTAGCCTTTGTATACACATTACGCGTATTCCTTCTGTGGTCTCTTGACCACTAAGTATAGCTCCAAAACTTTGAAACAGGAATAGTCATACAAATCAACCTGCTCAAGTCTCTCCTTTTAGAGAAAAGATAAAAATTAAGGGAAGGAAAGTGATTTTTTCCAGGTTTCGAGGTGAGCTGGGGACAGATGAAGATCAGATTCAGACCTCCTGATTCTAAAGCTTTTCTCACACCACTGGATCGGCCCAATCCCTGCCATATACACACGCACATGCACACATGTGTGTACATACACACACTGGTATTTTCAAGGTAGAAATCTTTATCTGAAAATCGTATCTATGTTTAAATTTATTTTTGGCTATTCTGGGTTTTCACTTCTGCCACAGGCTCTTCTCTAGTTGCAAGGAGTAGGGGCTAGCCTCTAGTTAAGGTGAGCAGGCTTCTTGCTGCAGTGGCTTCTCTCGTTGTGGAACTCGGGCTCTAGGACACATGGGCTTCAATAACAGTGACACCTGGGCTCAATAATTGCAGCTCCGAGGCTCTAGAGCACAAGCTCCATACTTGTGCTTCACGGGCTTAGTTGCTCCACAGCATGTGGAATCTTCCTTGCTCAGGGATTGAACCTGTGTCTTCTGCATTGGCAGGCGAACTCTTTACCACTGAGCTACCCGGGAAGTCCCATATCATTATTTTTTACTCAACAATTTAATTCAAGAAAGAATTCTCACCCCTCACTCTCTTCATTATAAAAATAATTCTGTCAAGATATACGGACGTCTAGAATAGAACCAGCCTATTGGGAGAATCGTTAAGATTCTTCTCATTCCCAATAGAATACTTGCAGTTTTCTTCCCTGTGTGTCAACAGACATGACAATGACCATACCTATTATCTGACCTCAGGTATATGTGGCCCATACTACAGAGGAAATAAATGTAAATGTTTTTTTGAAAGTTCTTACCCTTTAGCATGAAAATATGACAGAATCATAATCTTAGACCCTGACCTGAAATGCCAAGACTACTCTCCAAGTGAAACTTTACTGGACTAAGTTCTCAAAAGAGAGTCACAAGTGCCAAAACAGCCTTTCATTTAAATTAAGGATCCAAGATCCACTGTGCTATCTAAACCAGTTCTAGCCTTTGTATACACATTACGCGTATTCCTTCTGTGGTCTCTTGACCACTAAGTATAGCTCCAAAACTTTGAAACAGGAATAGTCATACAAATCAACCTGCTCAAGTCTCTCCTTTTAGAGAAAAGATAAAAATTAAGGGAAGGAAAGTGATTTTTTCCAGGTTTCGAGGTGAGCTGGGGACAGATGAAGATCAGATTCAGACCTCCTGATTCTAAAGCTTTTCTCACACCACTGGATCGGCCCAATCCCTGCCATATACACACGCACATGCACACATGTGTGTACATACACACACTGGTATTTTCAAGGTAGAAATCTTTATCTGAAAATCGTATCTATGTTTAAATTTATTTTTGGCTATTCTGGGTTTTCACTTCTGCCACAGGCTCTTCTCTAGTTGCAAGGAGTAGGGGCTAGCCTCTAGTTAAGGTGAGCAGGCTTCTTGCTGCAGTGGCTTCTCTCGTTGTGGAACTCGGGCTCTAGGACACATGGGCTTCAATAACAGTGACACCTGGGCTCAATAATTGCAGCTCCGAGGCTCTAGAGCACAAGCTCCATACTTGTGCTTCACGGGCTTAGTTGCTCCACAGCATGTGGAATCTTCCTTGCTCAGGGATTGAACCTGTGTCTTCTGCATTGGCAGGCGAACTCTTTACCACTGAGCTACCCGGGAAGTCCCATATCATTATTTTTTACTCAACAATTTAATTCAAGAAAGAATTCTCACCCCTCACTCTCTTCATTATAAAAATAATTCTGTCAAGATATACGGACGTCTAGAATAGAACCAGCCTATTGGGAGAATCGTTAAGATTCTTCTCATTCCCAATAGAATACTTGCAGTTTTCTTCCCTGTGTGTCAACAGACATGACAATGACCATACCTATTATCTGACCTCAGGTATATGTGGCCCATACTACAGAGGAAATAAATGTAAATGTAAAGAAATGTATTAATACGACAAGACCTGGGACATCTCCTTTATAGATTTAACAGAGCTGAGATGTGCAAGGTGATTGGTTATAGTCTCAAGATTATTTATAGTGTGATCACAATTTATTTTAAATAATACCTTGATGAGATCTGTGACATTTCACTACAGACCATAGCCAAGATACCATCTCATCTTTAAAACTCAATTTCTGAAATTCAATTTATTATTATTATTTTTTTTAAGATTTATTTATTTATTTACTTTTGGGTGGGGGTCGGGTTGGGGAGGGAGGGGAGTGGGCGGGCCACTTCTATTGGTCTTTCATTTCTCTATTTTCATCCGTCTTTGTTCTTTGGCTCCTGTGGGCCTCCCATCACGGTGGCGTCTGTTGTTACAGAGCACCGGCTCTGGGTGCATGCACTCCAGAGCTCCGGCTCGGTGATTGGACACATCAGTCCAGCCGCTCCGCGGCAGGTGGGATCTTCCCAGGCCAGGGCTCGAACCGGCGCCCCTTGCACTGCAAGGCGGTGTCCTTACCCACTGGACCACCAGGGGAAGCCCCTCAATTTATTTTAAAACCTATCTTTGTCAGAGAGATGAGATGAGTTTGAGGACATTATCATTGGTGTCAACTCAATATCCCAAACCAATGGAGTTGAATTTTCCATATTCTCCAGTGGCTTCAGGTGATCTTTGTCTAGTCTGATCCCTTTGAGCAGTTTGTTCCCTCACTGTGCCTTATTTCAGAATTCCCATGGAAAAGAATCTTGGTTGTTGTTTTTTTTCTCACACCTATGCACTCCCCTTGATCATAATGGATTCACTTTCCCTAAATTTAAAGCCATGTGTTCCCCAGCATGTGTTGTCTATGCAACATCTGGTTGTGAACTGTGACAGTCACCAGCAGCCCACTACTGCAGCTCTAGCCTCCTGAGTTGTCTTGACCCATGGAGGTCTCTTTAGGTATGATCTCAAGGCCTATAAGTAATGAGAGCCCTTGAGAGTCCACAATTGGTATGAAAGCCATATAACTGAGTGATGTGCATAATAGAGGACTGTCTTCTATGTAACCAATCATCAAGCCTATGTGTCCAAAACAACAACTCCTAAATTAGAAATCAAAGGTCCTGGGTCCTTGGCCTAGCTCTTCCATTAATTATTGTATCTCAAAAAGTTGACCCAAAGGATAAAGGACAGGCATCATTTTACTGACACAACAGAGACACCAATGCAAATACAGGAGTAAAAGAGCAGTCCTACAGAGAGAGGTGGGGAGGAAGGAGGTTCCGTGCCAGGGAAAAGGGCCTTTGAATCAGACTCGGGTTCAGATAGTACCTGCTTCATTTGTTTCCTTGTGAAACTTACTGAATATTATACTTTGTATTTTTTTTTATAATGGACGAGCAAAGACTATATCAGGGTTTGTCACCGGTTCTTTGGCTCCTGTGGGCCTCCCATCACGGTGGCGTCTGTTGTTACAGAGCACCGGCTCTGGGTGCATGCACTCCAGAGCTCCGGCTCGGTGATTGGACACATCAGTCCAGCCGCTCCGCGGCAGGTGGGATCTTCCCAGGCCAGGGCTCGAACCGGCGCCCCTTGCACTGCAAGGCGGTGTCCTTACCCACTGGACCACCAGGGGAAGCCCCTCAATTTATTTTAAAACCTATCTTTGTCAGAGAGATGAGATGAGTTTGAGGACATTATCATTGGTGTCAACTCAATATCCCAAACCAATGGAGTTGAATTTTCCATATTCTCCAGTGGCTTCAGGTGATCTTTGTCTAGTCTGATCCCTTTGAGCAGTTTGTTCCCTCACTGTGCCTTATTTCAGAATTCCCATGGAAAAGAATCTTGGTTGTTGTTTTTTTTCTCACACCTATGCACTCCCCTTGATCATAATGGATTCATTTTCCCCTAAATTTAAAGCCATGTGTTCCCCAGCATGTGTTGTCTATGCAACATCTGGTTGTGAACTGTGACAGTCACCAGCAGCCCACTACTGCAGCTCTAGCCTCCTGAGTTGTCTTGACCCATGGAGGTCTCTTTAGGTATGATCTCAAGGCCTATAAGTAATGAGAGCCCTTGAGAGTCCACAATTGGTATGAAAGCCATATAACTGAGTGATGTGCATAATAGAGGACTGTCTTCTATGTAACCAATCATCAAGCCTATGTGTCCAAAACAACAACTCCTAAATTAGAAATCAAAGGTCCTGGGTCCTTGGCCTAGCTCTTCCATTAATTATTGTATCTCAAAAAGTTGGCCCAAAGGATAAAGGACAGGCATCATTTTACTGACACAACAGAGACACCAATGCAAATACAGGAGTAAAAGAGCAGTCCTACAGAGAGAGGTGGGGAGGAAGGAGGTTCCGTGCCAGGGAAAAGGGCCTTTGAATCAGACTCGGGTTCAGATAGTACCTGCTTCATTTGTTTCCTTGTGAAACTTACTGAATATTATACTTTGTATTTTTTTTTATAATGGACGAGCAAAGACTATATCAGGGTTTGTCATGAAGGTAAAATAAAAAAATGATGGTGTCAGGATTTGTTCTTTCAATAGATGCCCTCTACCGGAGTGTAATAATGTGAGACCCACATATGAGATGTGCAAATGGAATTTTGGGGGGGAAATGACAGTTTTCATCTCTCATGTCCAGTCTCTAAAGAAGGTTGGAGAAGCTGGTAAAAGGAAAATACTCCTTTAGAGTTATTAGCTTTGCAGGGAAGGGCAGGACTGCCCTCCCCACCTCCAACCTAGCGGAGGAGCTCTGAAGGAACCACAGGGCTGACGTTTGTCCCCTACAACTTGAGAGGCAGATGGATCCGCATTTGACCCACAGACAGAGGCAGAGAGATCCAAAGGTAACAAAACATCTGGTTGGCCAGCTTGACTTATGACTGACCAAGTGGCTGCAGCTCTGGGCTTGTCCAATCCAAGGACAAATCTGATGTAAGCCAGTTGGACTTTGCAAAGGCTCCTGTCCACACAGGGCACCTTAAGAACTGGGGACGCCTCAGTATGAAGAATGTGCACTTCTGAATGTTTAGAACCCACACAAGCTGTAAGTGAGCAGACAGGGAAAATGTGCCTGCCAGCGCTAAGGGAATGGATGTGTGATTCCCAGTGAAAAGGTAAGCAGGTTTCAAAAGATAAACACACACTTCTGTGTGAGAAAGATTAATAAACACCTGCCAAGCTCAGGGAGGCTGAAGCTAGCTCAGAACACTGCCCATCACAAAGGAACCATGCAGCACCCTTCCTTCAACAATTCTCCCATCAGAACCACGGGGTAGGCCGACATTTAGCACAAGGACAAACTTTGGATTATTACACCAGACTGGATCATTTATATTTCCTGAAAGTAACCACAAAGGTAATTCTACTTTCCATAAATTGTACAAATAAGTAACCTTCTGAGCTGGAAAATTCTGTTTCTTTGCCACAGTTACTCTGCAATACATTATTGAACTGTAGGTTCATGATATCTCTGTTTTCCTGTATGGGTTTTGTATTTTGCTATAAAAATAAAAATAAATGTTCATTGTTAAGTTGATTGTTATTGATAGATATGCAGTGTGTGTTTGCCTTTGCACTTACTAATAAATATTTCATTTATAAAATGGAAATAATCATGCTTAGTAGTATTTATCACTTACTATGTGCTATATTACTTTTTAATGAATTATCTCAGTGACTCCTAAAAATAATTTTATCATGTACATAGTTATTTCCCCTATTTCACAATGATAATTTTACAAATATAGGTGATCCAGTTAAAGTTTCAAGCCAGATTAGTGTAATGATAGAGCTTATGTATTAAATCAATACATTTTTAAATTGCCTCCTGGATTGGTGAAGGAATTTTTTCTATATACATGGACAATGCATATTTACATATAATTGTATATATTAAATTTATATAAATCCTATATTATTATAGATATATTTCTTAGAGATAATTGGAGTTTCATGCTCCACATTTAAGCAATTTCTGAGAGTATACATTCTTCAGTGAGTATAAACAAATTTGCCTCTTTAAACAATAAAAATAAAATATTCTTTTACTTTTGATTGACCATGACCCAACCTTAACTTAAATAAATAATTGACAACTAAACCGATTATACAGTCCACCCTCTTAACTGGATGCCTTTTGTTTACTCCTTCAGTGAAAAGACAATCAGTGCCTCAGGAAATCAGGGGCTTAACGTATTTTCCGGTCACTCTAATATTTGCAATTTTTATCATGAACAGTCTTGTGAAGGCACATTTACAAAGGGCTCTAGAAACATAGCACTTGGCTAAAATCACAGCTCCTCTACTTAAGGAGGTAGGTCTTGGCTCTTCTACTTAAGTAGATAGGTCCTTAAGCGGGTTATTTATAGCGCTGAGATTTGGTTTTCTCAAGTGGAAAATGGGAATAATAGCAGTAATGGTTGGTGCAAGAACTGAGTGAGTTAAAAGACAGCCAGCGGGAAGCTGCTGCATAGCACAGGGAGCTCAGCGTGGTGCTCTGCAATGACCTGGATGGGTGCGATGAGCCAGCTGGGAGGGAGGCTTAAGAAGGAGGGGCTACATGCATATATATGACTGACTCATGATGGACAGCAAAAACTGACACAGCATTGTAAATCAATTATATTTCAATTAACAAAAACTGCAGCATTAAAAAAATGATGTGGAAAATTTAGAACAGTGCTTGGTACATAAATAAGTGTTACTGATACAGATGTATTTATTATTATTAAGTATATGTTGAAAGTTATCTATGTATCAGATACTGTGCTATGTGCTTTATACTTTTTATTTCAATCCTCACAATAAGTTTATGATGAAGGTATTCTACTCTCCCTTTCAGATGAAGAAATCGAGGCATAGACATTTTAAAAGTTGGTCTAAGTTTGGAGCTGATGTATCTAGGACCTTAATCCCCAAAAAGGATGACTGAGCCCATCTTTGATCCTTGTAATCACTGTGATAGATCACTATTCCTACTGAGTTCATTCTTTGTGCTGTATGAGCCTAACCAGCTTCAGTTAACCAAGTTCTATATATAAACTTACAACAATATGCTTACAGCTGAAGTGAAACAGTTGAGGTCATGTTTTTTCTCAGTGAACAGAAAAAAATAGAGCCTCATATTTCAATGATGTGTGGGTTCTATCTGTTTGGTTTTTCTTTTAGTCTTGTCACTTTAATTTTATACTTCAAGGTCTTCACTCTATTTTCTCTTTTAAAACCTGGAAACATCCTTCTGTAACTTTGCTGAAGTTCTGAGAGTTATACTTTACTGTATTAATTTTGACAACTAAACCGATTATACAGTCCACCCTCTTAACTGGATGCCTTTTGTTTACTCCTTCAGTGAAAAGACAATCAGTGCCTCAGGAAATCAGGGGCTTAACGTATTTTCCGGTCACTCTAATATTTGCAATTTTTATCATGAACAGTCTTGTGAAGGCACATTTACAAAGGGCTCTAGAAACATAGCACTTGGCTAAAATCACAGCTCCTCTACTTAAGGAGGTAGGTCTTGGCTCTTCTACTTAAGTAGATAGGTCCTTAAGCGGGTTATTTATAGCGCTGAGATTTGGTTTTCTCAAGTGGAAAATGGGAATAATAGCAGTAATGGTTGGTGCAAGAACTGAGTGAGTTAAAAGACAGCCAGCGGGAAGCTGCTGCATAGCACAGGAGCTCAGCGTGGTGCTCTGCAATGACCTGGATGGGTGCGATGAGCCAGCTGGGAGGGAGGCTTAAGAAGGAGGGGCTACATGCATATATATGACTGACTCATGATGGACAGCAAAAACTGACACAGCATTGTAAATCAATTATATTTCAATTAACAAAAACTGCAGCATTAAAAAAATGATGTGGAAAATTTAGAACAGTGCTTGGTACATAAATAAGTGTTACTGATACAGATGTATTTATTATTATTAAGTATATGTTGAAAGTTATCTATGTATCAGATACTGTGCTATGTGCTTTATACTTTTTATTTCAATCCTCACAATAAGTTTATGATGAAGGTATTCTACTCTCCCTTTCAGATGAAGAAATCGAGGCATAGACATTTTAAAAGTTGGTCTAAGTTTGGAGCTGATGTATCTAGGACCTTAATCCCCAAAAAGGATGACTGAGCCCATCTTTGATCCTTGTAATCACTGTGATAGATCACTATTCCTACTGAGTTCATTCTTTGTGCTGTATGAGCCTAACCAGCTTCAGTTAACCAAGTTCTATATATAAACTTACAACAATATGCTTACAGCTGAAGTGAAACAGTTGAGGTCATGTTTTTTCTCAGTGAACAGAAAAAAATAGAGCCTCATATTTCAATGATGTGTGGGTTCTATCTGTTTGGTTTTTCTTTTAGTCTTGTCACTTTAATTTTATACTTCAAGGTCTTCACTCTATTTTCTCTTTTAAAACCTGGAAACATCCTTCTGTAACTTTGCTGAAGTTCTGAGTGTTCTACTTTTTACTGTTCTTACTATTTTTATGTATGTCAAGTTTCTCTAACTTTATATTGAGATCTCTGAAGATAGGACACTGTGCTCTCCACTTTTGTAGCTTCAGAGTATACTACTGGGTTTTGTATCAACTAATAAATAAATACTCAGTGAAAATGGCACAGTTATTATTGACACCATTTGTGCTTTAAATGTGATATGGTTTAGGAAATCTGGAAGCCAAGGTTACTATAATATGTGCCAACAAAGAATCAATAATTTCTGAATGACGGTTCCTTTTATATATCAAAGTTATATAGGCTATCAGAGTATTATTTTCTTGTTTAGGAATTCACACTTTGTTATACAAGTTTCAGATTGCTCCAGATCAAATTTTCAATAAATAGAACCTCTATTGTACAAATAACTCATATTACAACTCATTTCTGGACAGACTACTCTGTTCTATAAAAAGATCACTTAAATAATGATATAAAGTTAACATGAACAAAGGAAAACAAACCGAAGAGTCTCACTAATATTTGTCTTTGTTATCAACATGATGTGTACATATACACATGCACAGAAGCAAAAGAGGGTATGCATAACAACAGTCATTAATTTGGGGGATTTAACAATAAAATGGACAATATTTTCTTACTATTATTTACCTCCTATTAATACAGTTAATGCTATGCTGTAACATTTTTTAAAATGAAGTGTTCATTAGATATCAAAAAACCATGGTAAAATAATAAACACTGTACAATTCCTTATTTTTTTCTGAGTTCTTGTTCCCCAGATGAAAAGGAGAGCATAATTAAAGCCTAGAAGAATATATTATTTACCATAGGACAGTTGCTACTTTACTCACTTTGTCTATGAGTCCCCAGACCTTTCACTACAGGACATCTTAAGTTTTAAAATGTCATTTGATGCCCCATTCACGTCAAGAGTTAACAGGTAGTGAAAAAGGACCAGTACAGTTTAGGGGTCAACTTAGAGCACTCAGGCACCCAAACTGCAAGCCTTAAATCAGCTGAACTTTCCTTCTGCCTGATGAATTGTGTTACGAACAAGTTGTAGATGCAGTACTTCAAAACAGTGATCACCAGCTTCACTCCAGTTGTAAAAATGCCACATTGAGAAAGGGACGAAGAGGGTGAGTTGCAGAGATCCCTCAATTAGAAAAATGGAATCAACTGGAGGAGCCGAAAGCTTTGTGCTATTTAATTCCACCAAGGAACAATACAGCCACCTGCAACTTTTTAACATAAAAGAAACCATCCATTAAATACCAGAGGCACACATTCACCATATCATACTGGATACTAATTCTAGAAATAGTCATTACTTAACAAAACTATTAAATACCAAAATTCAGTAGTGAAATAACATTACTATTTGTTTTAAAGAAAATTGAGAATCCGAAGTACACCTAAACTCGTGTGTGTGTGTGTGTGTGTGTGTGTGTGTGTGTGTGTTTATTCCCAGATTTAGTACTTGAGCTGAACAAATCCCAGAAGGATGCTTAGGGTTGGAGATTTCTGGCCAAGAACAAAGAACTCAGGAGTGCCAAACTGAGATTCAAGAGAAGTAATGAGTTTCAAGAGCCAGTGTTAGTTGTCCCAAGTTGGATGTACAATTTCACTTTGAGTAAAGTAACTTGCATCTTCCATATTTTCTTGTCACCTAAGGTGCCCTATACCCAAGTGCATTATAGCCAAATCATAGAGTCAGCAGATAAACTACTTAGGTAGAGCCTTCTGTGATTAAGGTCAGGGCATTTGGACAAGTTTGTGAGTGTTATAGTCACACAAAGGCTAAAATATGTACACATTTCTGCGATGAGGACCCTCAGCTTCCAGAAAGACCCCTGATTATGGCACAGTTCTCAGAGGCGCCATCTGATAGGGGCCACCTGAGAGGGGTCAGCTTTCTAAAGCCCCAAGTCCTTCCGCATCCACTCACACACGGCATGTCACTCTGCTCAGCTTCCTCTTCTACCCATGCTAACTACACAGACTTTTAGAGGCAGCCAGTAAACCCACATGTTAAACAAATGTATAAATTAGTATGCTAATTAGTTAAATGTTGATTTGGAAGGTGGGGAGTATAAACAAAGAGAAGGAAGTAAAATAGAAAGATACTTCATTCCAATAAGACTCACAAACCAAGAGTTAAGATGTTATAGAGAGAGAAACATATTGGCTCATCGTGGTGATTTTTAAAACTTCAGTATATCCAGGAACATTTTACAAGGCAGTTGCCTTTGAGATATTAAATGGCCTCAGAGACTGTATGAATCACCAGCAAGCTTCCTCAGATGTGAAATGAGGTCGACCTGGAGACCCAGCAGAGACCTAAGCTCTGTGGTCCTCTGACTACTTCTGTTAGATCACGAGGTCTGGACTATCTCAAATTCATCTTCAATTGCAAAGGCAGCACACAGTGACCTTTCTGGTCACTCTGACTAATTCCACTAGGGATAAACCTCTTTTAGAGAATGCTTTCTTCACTTTTTGGACAATAGTTCCACTTGGGGACTTCCTTGAATCTCAGGGATCAATGCTCTAGGACCAGTCCATAACTACAAAAGTACAGTCCTTCACACTAGAGAGCCTTGCAGATGGGAAAACTACTTTTGGGTGAATTATCTTCCTCTATGGGGCACTCCCATGAGAGGCAAAGTACTGTGCATTTGGGGTCTTTAGGACAGTATAAACAGGATTTTTTGTGTGTGATGCACCACTGACTGACTGCTGTGATTGTACTCTTTCTTCCTACCATTATGGATGTGTGAGTCACGAGAAACATCAGCACTTCCCATTCATTTTTCTTTTCCCAGCCCAATAACCAAGGAAACCAGTGCTCACTATCTGCTGAATTAATGGGCTGAACCTGCTTATTTAAAAGGATGGACTTCTGGGACATCGTGATAACATCAGACCTGAAAGCAGCATGTTCCTACGGAAATGGTCTTTGAAGTTGATCTCATCTACATCTGCGTTGAGCAAAGCGTAGAACAAGGAGAGATGAAGTTAGTTTTGATAGAAAAATTCCATTTTGACTTCAAGACTGGAAAGTACTGGTGAGCAAGGGGCATAATAGCTTTCTAAAGCCCCAAGTCCTTCCGCATCCACTCACACACGGCATGTCACTCTGCTCAGCTTCCTCTTCTACCCATGCTAACTACACAGACTTTTAGAGGCAGCCAGTAAACCCACATGTTAAACAAATGTATAAATTAGTATGCTAATTAGTTAAATGTTGATTTGGAAGGTGGGGAGTATAAACAAAGAGAAGGAAGTAAAATAGAAAGATACTTCATTCCAATAAGACTCACAAACCAAGAGTTAAGATGTTATAGAGAGAAACATATTGGCTCATCGTGGTGATTTTTAAAACTTCAGTATATCCAGGAACATTTTACAAGGCAGTTGCCTTTGAGATATTAAATGGCCTCAGAGACTGTATGAATCACCAGCAAGCTTCCTCAGATGTGAAATGAGGTCGACCTGGAGACCCAGCAGAGACCTAAGCTCTGTGGTCCTCTGACTACTTCTGTTAGATCACGAGGTCTGGACTATCTCAAATTCATCTTCAATTGCAAAGGCAGCACACAGTGACCTTTCTGGTCACTCTGACTAATTCCACTAGGGATAAACCTCTTTTAGAGAATGCTTTCTTCACTTTTTGGACAATAGTTCCACTTGGGGACTTCCTTGAATCTCAGGGATCAATGCTCTAGGACCAGTCCATAACTACAAAAGTACAGTCCTTCACACTAGAGAGCCTTGCAGATGGGAAAACTACTTTTGGGTGAATTATCTTCCTCTATGGGGCACTCCCATGAGAGGCAAAGTACTGTGCATTTGGGGTCTTTAGGACAGTATAAACAGGATTTTTTGTGTGTGATGCACCACTGACTGACTGCTGTGATTGTACTCTTTCTTCCTACCATTATGGATGTGTGAGTCACGAGAAACATCAGCACTTCCCATTCATTTTTCTTTTCCCAGCCCAATAACCAAGGAAACCAGTGCTCACTATCTGCTGAATTAATGGGCTGAACCTGCTTATTTAAAAGGATGGACTTCTGGGACATCGTGATAACATCAGACCTGAAAGCAGCATGTTCCTACGGAAATGGTCTTTGAAGTTGATCTCATCTACATCTGCGTTGAGCAAAGACGTAGAACAAGGAGAGATGAAGTTAGTTTTGATAGAAAAATTCCATTTTGACTTCAAGACTGGAAAGTACTGGTGAGCAAGGGTACTCTGAGGCCATCTACCTGGATTCAAATTCTGCCTCTGTTGCTGGTGATTCTGTCCCTAGGGCAAGTTTCTTAACTTCTTTGTGCATCCCCTTCCTCATGCTCTTAGGTGAGATCCTAGCAGTCCTTGCCTCGTTGGGCTGTTGAGTGCGTTAAAGGAGTAATATACAAAGCACTTATAGTGCTCGATTCATAAATGACGCCTAAGCGCTAGCTGAGGTCACTAGTGTTTCAGTTATAAAGTTATCACAGTTACAAAGCTACTGCATCCAAAAATGTAAGAGGTTGAATGGCCTCAAAATCACCCAGTTTTGACCCCACCACATGGTAGCAGGTTGTTGGACTTTAGGACCACAGTAAAATCTCAACTTCCACAAATTCTGCTGTTCCTCTCAGGGCCCACGTGCAAGCAATTAAAATTCACCTTTAATTGTTGTAGGGGATGGCTGATCAGAATTCCCTCCATAGCCTGCACCAGTGAGTACTTCTGGCTTCTGCCTCTCCTGGAAGGTTCAGGATATCCTGATCCGTATGTTTTCTCTGTGGTCTCGGCTCTGTTGCTGCTGTGGCAGTCTGACTGGGAAACTAACAACCTTCGATCACACTCCATCTTCAAACTAGGGAAAAATCCAACTCACAGGACCCCTCACGGGAGACCGGGTAATGTGTGTTCTGCTATCAACTGTAAGGTATGTATGTCTGTGTGCGCCTTGGACATGGCGTCCAAGTCTTTGCAGCCCCATGGACTGAAGCCCACCAGGCTCCTCTGTCCCTGAGACTGTTCTCCAAGCAAGAATACTAGCGTAGGCAGCCATTTCCTTCTCCAGGGGCTCTTCCGGGTCTCCTGCAGTGCAGGCAGATTCTTTGCCATCTGAGTCACCACGGAAGCTCTTGAATTGTCATAATAACAGTTAATAGTTTTTTCCCTTATTATCAGCTTTTAAATTTATACAAAGCATGACTATTTTCAACTTGCATCTATGGAATGATTGCATTTGATATTCAAAGCCTTCCTGCAAATGCATGACATGGACTCTTAGTTTCACATTAGAGAAAATGAAGTTCTGAAAGACTCAAAGTAAAGACTTACTGGCAGAGCCATATTTGGTGGAAGTCTTTTCAGTACTTTTTCACTACAGTGTATTTATTACACAGCCACCCAAGCAAAGAAAGGGAACGGATTGTTTGAATGTTTCTTGGGCATCTGGAAGTTTGAAAGTCTGTGAGATGCACAACATATGCTCCAACTAAAGATAGAATATCAGCTCAGGTCCACAGCAGGGAGGATCCACTGCAAATTCTCTAATTGATGATTTTTGCACATTTTCCTGAAGGACGATTTGTTGTCTGTACAACAGCCTCCTGATAGGGTCAGAGGCGAAGCAAAATGAACATATTTGATGAGTCCGTCACCCTAACGAGAAATGTCAGACTTGTAAATAAGAGTTTGCCTGCCAGTGCAGGAGACACAGGTTCAATCCCTGATCCGGGAAGATCCCACATGCTGTGGCGTAACTAAGCCTGTCAGCCAAAACTATCAAGCCTGTGCTCTAGAGCCTTGGAACCAAATGAGCCCATGTGCCCTAGGACTCGAGTTCCACAACAAGAGAAGTCACGGAAACTTCTGCCTCTCCTGGAAGGTTCAGGATATCCTGATCCGTATGTTTTCTCTGTGGTCTCGGCTCTGTTGCTGCTGTGGCAGTCTGACTGGGAAACTAACAACCTTCGATCACACTCCATCTTCAAACTAGGGAAAAATCCAACTCACAGGACCCCTCACGGGAGACCGGGTAATGTGTGTTCTGCTATCAACTGTAAGGTATGTATGTCTGTGTGCGCCTTGGACATGGCGTCCAAGTCTTTGCAGCCCCATGGACTGAAGCCCACCAGGCTCCTCTGTCCCTGAGACTGTTCTCCAAGCAAGAATACTAGCGTAGGCAGCCATTTCCTTCTCCAGGGGCTCTTCCGGGTCTCCTGCAGTGCAGGCAGATTCTTTGCCATCTGAGTCACCACGGAAGCTCTTGAATTGTCATAATAACAGTTAATAGTTTTTCCATTATTATCAGCTTTTAAATTTATACAAAGCATGACTATTTTCAACTTGCATCTATGGAATGATTGCATTTGATATTCAAAGCCTTCCTGCAAATGCATGACATGGACTCTTAGTTTCACATTAGAGAAAATGAAGTTCTGAAAGACTCAAAGTAAAGACTTACTGGCAGAGCCATATTTGGTGGAAGTCTTTTCAGTACTTTTTCACTACAGTGTATTTATTACACAGCCACCCAAGCAAAGAAAGGGAACGGATTGTTTGAATGTTTCTTGGGCATCTGGAAGTTTGAAAGTCTGTGAGATGCACAACATATGCTCCAACTAAAGATAGAATATCAGCTCAGGTCCACAGCAGGGAGGATCCACTGCAAATTCTCTAATTGATGATTTTTGCACATTTTCCTGAAGGACGATTTGTTGTCTGTACAACAGCCTCCTGATAGGGTCAGAGGCGAAGCAAAATGAACATATTTGATGAGTCCGTCACCCTAACGAGAAATGTCAGACTTGTAAATAAGAGTTTGCCTGCCAGTGCAGGAGACACAGGTTCAATCCCTGATCCGGGAAGATCCCACATGCTGTGGCGTAACTAAGCCTGTCAGCCAAAACTATCAAGCCTGTGCTCTAGAGCCTTGGAACCGCTACTATTGAGCCCATGTGCCCTAGGACTCGAGTTCCACAACAAGAGAAGTCACCGCACCAAGAAGCCTGCTCACCTCAAACAGAGAGTAGCCCCCACTCCCTGCCACTAGAGAAGAGCCTGCAGCAGCAGTGAAAACCCTGAAGAGCCAAAACTAAATAAATAAATACAATTTAAAAAAAAGAAAGCAGGAAAATAGAAGGCAGTATGCTAAGTACTTACATATATGTGGACTACATTACTTTTCACGCATCCCTATTGGGCAGTACTGTTGTATTCTAATTTTATAGATGAGGAAACTGAAAACAAAAAAAAATTAAGCCCTTGCCCAAGATTATGTTACTGGCAGAGTCTTATAGTCATCTTTAGCTATTTTTATTTCTAGAAATAGAATTATAAATAGAAGGCACAGCTTTAATATGCTGTTTCTCAGGTGTGTATGTGTCAGATGCTCACAAATCCTTCAAGTTTGCTTGGTATGATTTTTACTTTTTGCTTTGTTTCCCCTGACATCCTGGATAGCCCACTGAGAGAACAGAGAAAAAACTCCCACAGTGTTTCCAGCTTCAGTAAGTACAACAAATGAAGATTTAAGTCTAAACAATGAAATGTATTGTAATTAAAATCTCTACTTATAAAACAAAATAAAATATTAGAAAAGAAGGCCTTTTAAGACTGAGCTCCTCAGATGCTCTTAAAGGTGTTGTCTTTTATTATTAACAATATCAACTCTGTGGCTTGCTTTCCACTCACTGGCTGAGCTCCTGAAACTCTGAGATGCTCAGGCCAGTTCCCAGAGCTTCATTTTAATTAGATATGTACGGCCTATGTGCTGAGCCAGTGAGGTTTTGACATATGGGACTGGATTCCTCATTCGGGCTGAGACAGGGTTTTAAAGGGTGTATGCACCATACTGCTGCAAATGCAAGTGAGGAAGCAGGAGAGCTGGAACAGGGGCTCTGAGAGGGGCTCAGGTGCAAGCTCCTTATCCCGAAGAGCTTAAACAAGTGCCTCCTAAACATGTGACCTTGAAGGTGAGAAAAGAGTCTTTACGTGAGAAAAACTACAACAAGTGTGTCAATCAGAGGATCAAGGCAGGCTGTGGGAACACACACACAGGTGGGGCTGGTGTTCACCAAGAGAGGAGTGACCAAGTGCCAGGTAGGGAATCTGAGTAATTCAGGAACCGGTGAGAATCAGGTAAGCCAGGATTCCTTGAGAAGCAGTCATCAAGAAGGCCTCGGAAAAGGCGAAAATACTGACAGAGCAGTGGAGAGATAGTGCCTAAATAACAATAGTTATCAAGTATGATGATAAACAAAGCGTAGCTACTGAATTTTTTAAGCAAATGTTCTGGTTGGGAGAGAGAACAATCAAAAAATTACACCATAAATATAAAACAGCAGTTCTGATAAGTTTTATAAAGGAGAGGTTTAAGATACTATGAGAATACTTGATAGGAAATGTGACCTTCCAGGAAGGTCGTGGAAGTGTTCCCTGATACAGTGCTTAAATCAGAAGAAAATTAGAAATTGAATACAATAGGAAAAGAAGAATTTTAAGTTGGAGACACTTGGAATTGAAAAGAACCTATAGCAGTGACTTTGCTGGTGGTACAGTGATGAAGAATCTACCCGCTAGGCAAGGGACATGGGTTCCATCGCATCCAAGAAGACTCCAAGTGCTGCAGAGCAACTAAGTCTGTGCACCACAACTGCTGAGCCCACATGCTGCAACCATGGAAGCCGAGTTGCCTAGAGCCTGTGCTCCTGAGTAAGAGAAGCCACCGGAAAGAGAAACCTGCACAGGACAATGAGAGAATAGCCCCTGCTTGCCACAACTAGAGAACGCCTGTGTGCAACAATGAACACCCAACCCAGTCAAATTTAAATAAATAAATAATTAATACAAAAAAGAATCGCTGGGAGAGATGACTAGAACTGTCATCCTAGTGGCTGCCGTTTCTTTCTTGAGGTGCTCTTTGAACCCAGGGATCAAACCCGTGTCTTCTGAATTGGTAGGCAAATTCCTTACCAATAGTGCCTGGGACAGGGTTTTAAAGGGTGTATGCACCATACTGCTGCAAAGGGGGCAGGAGCTCGCTTGATCCAAGTCGAAGAGCTTAAACAAGTGAACCTTGAAGGTGAGAAAAGAGTCTTTACGTGAGAAAAACTACAACAAGTGTGTCAATCAGAGGATCAAGGCAGGCTGTGGGAACACACACACAGGTGGGGCTGGTGTTCACCAAGAGAGGAGTGACCAAGTGCCAGGTAGGGAATCTGAGTAATTCAGGAACCGGTGAGAATCAGGTAAGCCAGGATTCCTTGAGAAGCAGTCATCAAGAAGGCCTCGGAAAAGGCGAAAATACTGACAGAGCAGTGGAGAGATAGTGCCTAAATAACAATAGTTATCAAGTATGATGATAAACAAAGCGTAGCTACTGAATTTTTTAAGCAAATGTTCTGGTTGGGAGAGAGAACAATCAAAAAATTACACCATAAATATAAAACAGCAGTTCTGATAAGTTTTATAAAGGAGAGGTTTAAGATACTATGAGAATACTTGATAGGAAATGTGACCTTCCAGGAAGGTCGTGGAAGTGTTCCCTGATACAGTGCTTAAATCAGAAGAAAATTAGAAATTGAATACAATAGGAAAAGAAGAATTTTAAGTTGGAGACACTTGGAATTGAAAAGAACCTATAGCAGTGACTTTGCTGGTGGTACAGTGATGAAGAATCTACCCGCTAGGCAAGGGACATGGGTTCCATCGCATCCAAGAAGACTCCAAGTGCTGCAGAGCAACTAAGTCTGTGCACCACAACTGCTGAGCCCACATGCTGCAACCATGGAAGCCGAGTTGCCTAGAGCCTGTGCTCCTGAGTAAGAGAAGCCACCGGAAAGAGAAACCTGCACAGGACAATGAGAGAATAGCCCCTGCTTGCCACAACTAGAGAACGCCTGTGTGCAACAATGAACACCCAACCCAGTCAAATTTAAATAAATAAATAATTAATACAAAAAAGAATCGCTGGGAGAGATGACTAGAACTGTCATCCTAGTGGCTGCCGTTTCTTTCTTGAGGTGCTCTTTGAACCCAGGGATCAAACCCGTGTCTTCTGAATTGGTAGGCAAATTCCTTACCAATAGTGCCATGTGGGAATCCCAAGATTATGTGTATGTATATATAGCTGATTCATTTTCTTGTACAATAGAAGCAAACACAACATTGAGAGCAATAATATTTCAAATAAAAATTAGTTTTTAAAAAGAGGCAATCAATTCAGTAATCTAAATTTAGATGGGTTCCCCTGGTAGCTCAGTGGTAAAAAGATCCACCTGCCAATGCAGGAGACACAGGTTTGATCCATGGGTCTGGAAGATCCCTTAGAGAAGGAAATAGAAACCCACTCCAGTATTCTTGCCTGGGAAATCCCATGGACAGAGGAATCTGACAGGTTACAGTCTATGGGGTCGCAAACGAGTTGGACACAACTTAGAGACTAAGCAACGGCAACATAAGGTCTAGATAAAAGGGATGTCAATTTGGTAGGAAGAAAGAATTGGGAAGGTTCAAATCAATAGAAAGAAATCCTGTTGCTTCGGTTGGCTGACATCACACAACCACAGCTTCAACCAGTTGAGTCTGTTTGATCTTGTTGAACTTTCCCTTTTTACTGGTTAGAAAAAGTAACACCACAAAGATGTGGAGGTCTTGCTAGAACTCAGGAAAGTGAGACCCCAGAACCTGCAAGGGTCGTGTCAGAGCTGAAGGAAAGTGAGGAGCAGTCAGTCCCTAGAGACTGTCAGGCATGAGAAAAATACATGCTGTGGAGCATTTGATGAGTTTGAGCTCACCAGCACAAACTGATGGGAAAGATGTTAGACCTCAAGGAATTAAGAGAGAAAATAACGAAAACAGAGAGAAAATACATAAACTAGCCTCCAGAGAGAATTCTTTAGGAAAAAGGAGAGATTAGCTGAAAGGGCTAAGCTGAGGGAAAGGAATGTTAAGCAGGTGTGCTATCTTTAGGAACAAACACTCTTCATTGAGTCTGATGTGAGCTGTGGCTTTTTCATAGACGTCTTATTAGACGGAGGACCTTCCCTCATATTCTTGCTTTGCTGAGTTTGCCCTTTTCTGGTTCATATATTTTTTTAATCACAATTGAGCATTTTACTTTTTTACAATAGTTTTTCTGCATCTATTGAGATAATGATGTATTCCTTTCATTTGGTTCATATAATTAAACTAATTATCCAAATTTGTGGGAATCCCAAGATTATGTGTATGTATATATAGCTGATTCATTTTCTTGTACAATAGAAGCAAACACAACATTGAGAGCAATAATATTTCAAATAAAAATTAGTTTTTAAAAAGAGGCAATCAATTCAGTAATCTAAATTTAGATGGGTTCCCCTGGTAGCTCAGTGGTAAAAAGATCCACCTGCCAATGCAGGAGACACAGGTTTGATCCATGGGTCTGGAAGATCCCTTAGAGAAGGAAATAGAAACCCACTCCAGTATTCTTGCCTGGGAAATCCCATGGACAGAGGAATCTGACAGGTTACAGTCTATGGGGTCGCAAACGAGTTGGACACAACTTAGAGACTAAGCAACGGCAACATAAGGTCTAGATAAAAGGGATGTCAATTTGGTAGGAAGAAAGAATTGGGAAGGTTCAAATCAATAGAAAGAAATCCTGTTGCTTCGGTTGGCTGACATCACACAACCACAGCTTCAACCAGTTGAGTCTGTTTGATCTTGTTGAACTTTCCCTTTTTACTGGTTAGAAAAAGTAACACCACAAAGATGTGGAGGTCTTGCTAGAACTCAGGAAAGTGAGACCCCAGAACCTGCAAGGGTCGTGTCAGAGCTGAAGGAAAGTGAGGAGCAGTCAGTCCCTAGAGACTGTCAGGCATGAGAAAAATACATGCTGTGGAGCATTTGATGAGTTTGAGCTCACCAGCACAAACTGATGGGAAAGATGTTAGACCTCAAGGAATTAAGAGAGAAAATAACGAAAACAGAGAGAAAATACATAAACTAGCCTCCAGAGAGAATTCTTTAGGAAAAAGGAGAGATTAGCTGAAAGGGCTAAGCTGAGGGAAAGGAATGTTAAGCAGGTGTGCTATCTTTAGGAACAAACACTCTTCATTGAGTCTGATGTGAGCTGTGGCTTTTTCATAGACGTCTTATTAGACGGAGGACCTTCCCTCATATTCTTGCTTTGCTGAGTTTGCCCTTTTCTGGTTCATATATTTTTTTAATCACAATTGAGCATTTTACTTTTTTACAATAGTTTTTCTGCATCTATTGAGATAATGATGTATTCCTTTCATTTGGTTCATATAATTAAACTAATTATTCAAAATTTAAAGCAGCATTTCACTTCTATGATAAATGTTTCTAATCTTGAGTCATTACATCTGATGTTTTATTTGCTATTTTGTAGAACTTTTATAAAGTGTGTTCATAAAAGATGTTTGCCGTTATGTTCCTTTAATTTTTCTCTTGTAGTCTGTTCATAATGTATAAGTCAATTTCTATCATCAGACTTAGGTTGGCCTCTTAAAGGGTCTAAAATTGTTTCCTCATCTTCCATTTTTCTAGATGAGGATGAACTGATGGTAGTTCATCAGATAAACCACTTGGGCCTTGAGGGTTTTTTTTCTTTATGTAAATGTTTTCCCTATGGACTATTTAATCTATTTTTATCATTGATAACATTAACCTTATGCTCATCATCAGTCATCTGGATTTACTTTCTCTCTTCTTTCTGCTGTCTCATGTATTTGACTATTTTCATAACTCCATTTTAATTTATCTATTTGACTGTTAACTATACTTTTCTTGTATTTTTGGTAGTGGCTTTAGGATTAGAAGTATGTATACTTTTCTGCTTCAGGTTAATTTACTACTACTTCATGGAAAATATAGAAATCATTTAAACTCATCTGTCATATGAGTTCATGCACCCCAACTTCCTACCTTTATGTTGAAGAAGATTCAGAGGTTCCTGGCAGACATGAGCATGGGCAATAAAGACAATCTCTGAACAATATGTAACTATAAATGTCATCAGAGAATTAGATATAAATCCCTCACGTAACAGACTTAGAGATGTAAATTGATTTGTTCCATACAAAACAGCTAGATGCTTGACAATAATGACCCTGAATCCAATCCAATATGCCTGACAAAATTCCACAGGCAGTACCTCTTCTGTGCTAAGAAGAAACAAAGTATGAATGAAGACCTAGAGATATCCTGGCATGAGGTTCGGAGGAGGGGGATATCATTTATCCTCCTTGATATGAAGCTCTTGGTTTAAAAATTCTATCCTAGCCGTGTACTAAGGGAAGAGCACAGGCCCTGAAGGCTGACAGATTTGGGTAAATTTGTTGACTGATATCTTCATTCCCTCCTTGTCCTAAATAGCAACAAATCTATACTTTATGAGTCTACAGTAAGCAAATGCTTCTTGGCTAGTTAACTACAGCAGATTCTCATGGGTCAAACTGGAATGACTAAAGATAGAGTTTTATTGCTCTCAGAGGATCAAATCTATGCTTTAATCATTCCCATATTTTGTAGAGCTTTTATAAAGTGTGTTCATAAAAGATGTTTGCCGTTATGTTCCTTTAATTTTTCTCTTGTAGTCTGTTCATAATGTATAAGTCAATTTCTATCATCAGACTTAGGTTGGCCTCTTAAAGGGTCTAAAATTGTTTCCTCATCTTCCATTTTTCTAGATGAGGATGAACTGATGGTAGTTCATCAGATAAACCACTTGGGCCTTGAGGGTTTTTTTTCTTTATGTAAATGTTTTCCCTATGGACTATTTAATCTATTTTTATCATTGATAACATTAACCTTATGCTCATCATCAGTCATCTGGATTTACTTTCTCTCTTCTTTCTGCTGTCTCATGTATTTGACTATTTTCATAACTCCATTTTAATTTATCTATTTGACTGTTAACTATACTTTTCTTGTATTTTTGGTAGTGGCTTTAGGATTAGAAGTATGTATACTTTTCTGCTTCAGGTTAATTTACTACTACTTCATGGAAAATATAGAAATCATTTAAACTCATCTGTCATATGAGTTCATGCACCCCAACTTCCTACCTTTATGTTGAAGAAGATTCAGAGGTTCCTGGCAGACATGAGCATGGGCAATAAAGACAATCTCTGAACAATATGTAACTATAAATGTCATCAGAGAATTAGATATAAATCCCTCACGTAACAGACTTAGAGATGTAAATTGATTTGTTCCATACAAAACAGCTAGATGCTTGACAATAATGACCCTGAATCCAATCCAATATGCCTGACAAAATTCCACAGGCAGTACCTCTTCTGTGCTAAGAAGAAACAAAGTATGAATGAAGACCTAGAGATATCCTGGCATGAGGTTCGGAGGAGGGGGATATCATTTATCCTCCTTGATATGAAGCTCTTGGTTTAAAAATTCTATCCTAGCCGTGTACTAAGGGAAGAGCACAGGCCCTGAAGGCTGACAGATTTGGGTAAATTTGTTGACTGATATCTTCATTCCCTCCTTGTCCTAAATAGCAACAAATCTATACTTTATGAGTCTACAGTAAGCAAATGCTTCTTGGCTAGTTAACTACAGCAGATTCTCATGGGTCAAACTGGAATGACTAAAGATAGAGTTTTTATTGCTCTCAGAGGATCAAATCTATGCTTTAATCATTCCCAGCTACTTTGAATGAGTGAAGCAGAGACTTTCCAGAGCATATTTATCTTCTATTTCTTTGCCCTTTGTTAAAAATAAGATGAACAGTTATTAAAATGGTTCACAATGAAACACAGAGCGGATGCCAGTTCCTTCTAGAACCTGTGGAAAGTATTAGTAAAGGAATAGGATGTTAAGATAAATATAACGTAATATACCTGGGGAAGGAAATGGAAACCCAATCCAGTATAAATTCCATGAACAGAGGAGCCTGGGGCTACAGTTCATTGAGTCACAAAGAGTTGGACACGACTTAGTGACTAAACAGCAAAAAACCAACAATGTGATATGGATATCAAGCTGTCAAGTTGAGAAATTTCCACGTGTATTTCACTGGCTCCTTGAGGGTAAATTTTTAGGCAGCCTTGAAGGTACCCCAAGCCTCAGCCTTCCTGCACCCAGAGAAGGGTTTTCTCCTTGTCCAGTGACTGCTGAGCAGCGATGGCCCACAACAGTATAGAGAATTTCTGCATATGCAAAAAAATGTTTCCACAACAACTTTATCTTCTCCTGTGGGATGTGAATCCTAGCTTAGAAAGGAACTTTTCATCCCCTCCCAAGTTTATCATCTCCATGTTTTATTTTTCCTTTAACTCTTACCTCTTTATGGTTTCCTCCTAATTAGCAATAACCATTCTTTACATTATTTATCTGTACCAAACACTATGCAGAAACTGTCTCTTGACTGAACCTTGAATGATACAGAGCCAAAAAACTGAGATTAGCAAACTAGTTTCAATTAAAGCTACTGACCATCAAGCTATTAATAAGAAAATATTGCAGGGGTAAATGAAATTCTATCCTAGCCGTGTACTAAGGGAAGAGCACAGGCCCTGAAGGCTGACAGATTTGGGTAAATTTGTTGACTGATATCTTCATTCCCTCCTTGTCCTAAATAGCAACAAATCTATACTTTATGAGTCTACAGTAAGCAAATGCTTCTTGGCTAGTTAACTACAGCAGATTCTCATGGGTCAAACTGGAATGACTAAAGATAGAGTTTTTATTGCTCTCAGAGGATCAAATCTATGCTTTAATCATTCCCAGCTACTTTGAATGAGTGAAGCAGAGACTTTCCAGAGCATATTTATCTTCTATTTCTTTGCCCTTTGTTAAAAATAAGATGAACAGTTATTAAAATGGTTCACAATGAAACACAGAGCGGATGCCAGTTCCTTCTAGAACCTGTGGAAAGTATTAGTAAAGGAATAGGATGTTAAGATAAATATAACGTAATATACCTGGGGAAGGAAATGGAAACCCAATCCAGTATAAATTCCATGAACAGAGGAGCCCGGGGGGCTACAGTTCATTGAGTCACAAAGAGTTGGACACGACTTAGTGACTAAACAGCAAAAAACCAACAATGTGATATGGATATCAAGCTGTCAAGTTGAGAAATTTCCACGTGTATTTCACTGGCTCCTTGAGGGTAAATTTTTAGGCAGCCTTGAAGGTACCCCAAGCCTCAGCCTTCCTGCACCCAGAGAAGGGTTTTCCTTGTCCAGTGACTGCTGAGCAGCGATGGCCCACAACAGTATAGAGAATTTCTGCATATGCAAAAAAATGTTTCCACAACAACTTTATCTTCTCCTGTGGGATGTGAATCCTAGCTTAGAAAGGAACTTTTCATCCCCTCCCAAGTTTATCATCTCCATGTTTTATTTTTCCTTTAACTCTTACCTCTTTATGGTTTCCTCCTAATTAGCAATAACCATTCTTTACATTATTTATCTGTACCAAACACTATGCAGAAACTGTCTCTTGACTGAACCTTGAATGATACAGAGCCAAAAAACTGAGATTAGCAAACTAGTTTCAATTAAAGCTACTGACCATCAAGCTATTAATAAGAAAATATTGCAGGGGGTAAAAATTGGAGTATATATTAATTTAAGAGGTAGAAAAAGTAGGTAAAATTGAGATGCAGCCCGAGATTGTAGAGTGAACAAGAAAAACCCTCAGTCAAGCCTTGGAGAGTTGAAACTGATGTAGATAATCTCAGCAAATTAAAGCTGTATTCCCAATCATCAAAACTTCTCTGCTAACAGTAATAAGATATCCTATATTTCAAAGACAGGCATAAATAGAACAGCTATAAGACATTTGGAAAACCTCTCTAGCACGAATAAAAAAATCAAACTAATTGTTCTGAAGAATAATATGCAGAAAAGTACATAATGCTATAGATATAGAAACCACTAATGACAGAAGATCCAAACTACCTTAGGAATGGGGGAATATAAGCAGATAGATTATGGGACTCAGGGATACAAAGCACCTGTTTTGTGCTGTTATTTTTTGACTGTTTTCATAGAGGAGCTGAAAGCTCTTCACAGCATGCTATAATAATGTCACAAAACTGATTTTGGTGATGTGGAAGCAAAGATGGGGCCCCTTTCGGTTCCAGAGGATAGAAGCTACCATTGTGCAGGTAGCTATTAAGCAGACAGGTGACTTCTGGGGATAGGGGGAAATTCAGAACATTCCCAGTCACACACAGCACACCTGCATCTCAGACACATTCCTACTGCTGCTCTGAATGTCAACGGAAGATGTCCAGACCTCCCAGTGTGTGGATTTGTGAAGCGGTAACTTTCTGCATTTCACTGGAAACTGAATAAGTGAACACTATCATGTCAGATATGTTGAGAAAATAAGGAAATAGATTTTTTAATGGATTCTTTCTACCTTGAGTAAAATACTCTTCCAGCTTATTTTCAGAGTATTTCTTTCTATTTTTTTTTATCAGTTTAAAAGCAATGTCCTTTCAGGGTCAGCAATTGTTGCAATATTCAGAGAAGGCTTCAAAAACACACCAGCTTTCACATATGATTCTTTCTTGTGTGTGCGGATGGCAGCAAAGGCTGAAAATGTTTGAGGGTATGCTTTATGTAGAAGCCTAGTTTCAAAAAGCTACTGACCATCAAGCTATTAATAAGAAAATATTGCAGGGGGTAAAAATTGGAGTATATATTAATTTAAGAGGTAGAAAGTAGGTAAAATTGAGATGCAGCCCGAGATTGTAGAGTGAACAAGAAAAACCCTCAGTCAAGCCTTGGAGAGTTGAAACTGATGTAGATAATCTCAGCAAATTAAAGCTGTATTCCCAATCATCAAAACTTCTCTGCTAACAGTAATAAGATATCCTATATTTCAAAGACAGGCATAAATAGAACAGCTATAAGACATTTGGAAAACCTCTCTAGCACGAATAAAAAAATCAAACTAATTGTTCTGAAGAATAATATGCAGAAAAGTACATAATGCTATAGATATAGAAACCACTAATGACAGAAGATCCAAACTACCTTAGGAATGGGGGAATATAAGCAGATAGATTATGGGACTCAGGGATACAAAGCACCTGTTTTGTGCTGTTATTTTTTGACTGTTTTCATAGAGGAGCTGAAAGCTCTTCACAGCATGCTATAATAATGTCACAAAACTGATTTTGGTGATGTGGAAGCAAAGATGGGGCCCCTTTCGGTTCCAGAGGATAGAAGCTACCATTGTGCAGGTAGCTATTAAGCAGACAGGTGACTTCTGGGGATAGGGGAACTTCAGAACATTCCCAGTCACACACAGCACACCTGCATCTCAGACACATTCCTACTGCTGCTCTGAATGTCAACGGAAGATGTCCAGACCTCCCAGTGTGTGGATTTGTGAAGCGGTAACTTTCTGCATTTCACTGGAAACTGAATAAGTGAACACTATCATGTCAGATATGTTGAGAAAATAAGGAAATAGATTTTTTAATGGATTCTTTCTACCTTGAGTAAAATACTCTTCCAGCTTATTTTCAGAGTATTTCTTTCTATTTTTTTTTATCAGTTTAAAAGCAATGTCCTTTCAGGGTCAGCAATTGTTGCAATATTCAGAGAAGGCTTCAAAAACACACCAGCTTTCACATATGATTCTTTCTTGTGTGTGCCGGATGGCAGCAAAGGCTGAAAATGTTTGAGGGTATGCTTTATGTAAAAAGAGAGACGCTGTTCCCCTAACCAATTTCATTCTGAACTGTTTAAACTCTTGTCACCAGGGCCATCAAGTGATCAAAAATAGCCCAGGTGTTGAGCTTCCAGCTAATAACCATGCAGGGTATAAGCCTTGTCAAAAACTCAAGCAAGATGATTCTTTGTACTGTTTCCTTTTTTTCTTTTTAATTAGCATAGACGTGATGCAAAGAACATTAAACTGAATGTCAAGAGTCCTGGATGCATACCTTAACTCTGCCATTACCCTGTTCTGTGACTTCAGCACCATCTTTTCGCTCAAGGGTTCAGGTTTCCACAAATAAAAATGTGGATAGAAATGCCATTGTCACATAGTTATAGGCGTAAAGGCCTTTTAAGAAATGCGGTGGTGTAGAGGTGGGAGATTCTACTATTTTCCTTTGAGTAAAACAGAGTTTAAAATAAAACTAGCCAGTGACTTCCCTGGTGGCCTAGTGCTTAAGACTTCCAATGCAGGGGGTACGGGTTTGATCCCCAGTTGGAGAGCTGGGATCCCACATGTATTGGAGTCAAAAAAACCAAAAAGACTTTAAAAATGGTCCACAGCAAAAAAAATTATAAAAAAAATTTAAAATAACCACCTAGCCATTTATTGAATAGAATCTCCATTGTGGGGGTTGGGGAAGAAACAATTCAAATCTAATCTTGCATAATTTCAGTACACAAGAGGGAAAAGTGACTTGAGAGACTGACTCTGCACAAGCTTATAGGCTGAGTAGTTACATTCTCTCTCCGCATATGCAGGTAGTTGAGACATGTTTTCGCCGGAGTAGGCTAACAGGGATGGAGAACACTGTTCATCTTAACAGGGCTTCGTTCCCCAGAAGCATCCTCGATGACGGGCTTGACCTGTGATGCAGCTACTGAGGCTGTCCTACTTGCCCAGTGTGCCTGGTGCTGTTCAGAGGCAGGCTGGCACACGTGGTCTTCCTCCTGAAATAGCTCTCTGGCACCAGAGTGGCCAGTCATTGTACGGGCTGGTCATTAGAGTGTCGGATCTCTATCCATGTTTATTCAGAACATCTGCCCTTCACAGTGAATTACTCTTATTAAGCTCATAGACAGGGTGAAATCTTAAGACATTTCTAAGGAAACATAAACAACCAGAAGAGATCAAACAGGGCAGCACACACAGAGACAGACAGAGGGGGCCCTCAGGAACCACAAAGTCCATGCACCAAAATGAAGCAGCTCTGACTCCCAATCTTGGTATGTGGTGACATCACAGTGAGTTTGAGTCAGAAAAGGCTCAGTTTATGTCCTTATCAGCAGTGTCTCTAAGGAGGAGTTGATTAACTTACTGAGCTGGTTAACTCATCTGAAAAATGGAGGTGCTAATATATGTTAGAGGGTAACTGTGAAGATGAAGAAAGATGTTTTGCAAGGCACCTAGCCTAGTTCCTGAGGCATAGGAAGTGCTTATAAATAGAAGTCTAACCCCCCTTCCCAACATTTTATTACTCAAAGAAGCCTACAGTCTAGGAGGATAAGCGCTAAGACCCTGTTATAACAAAGTGGCAAACTCTCTCATTGTAAGAGCAAACTGCTGTAAGAATAGAAGAGCTAGACTTGAGCAAGAATGAAATCTCAGCCTCGAGAGAGAAAGTAAGCCTGGTGAAGGGAACAGTTGTCCCAAATTCTGTGCATCCTAAGGCTAAGAACAATGAGTTGCCAGGGTAACTCAAATGAAGATTCTGTTTGGGTTATTTTGGAATGGGGCAGGCAGTGGACTCGGAGGTAGGATTAGGAAGGAGTTTGCCAAGAAATGGCATTGCAAAGCTACAGAGAACAATGAGCTTGCACAAGCTTATAGGCTGAGTAGTTACATTCTCTCTCCGCATATGCAGGTAGTTGAGACATGTTTTCGCCGGAGTAGGCTAACAGGGATGGAGAACACTGTTCATCTTAACAGGGCTTCGTTCCCCAGAAGCATCCTCGATGACGGGCTTGACCTGTGATGCAGCTACTGAGGCTGTCCTACTTGCCCAGTGTGCCTGGTGCTGTTCAGAGGCAGGCTGGCACACGTGGTCTTCCTCCTGAAATAGCTCTCTGGCACCAGAGTGGCCAGTCATTGTACGGGCTGGTCATTAGAGTGTCGGATCTCTATCCATGTTTATTCAGAACATCTGCCCTTCACAGTGAATTACTCTTATTAAGCTCATAGACAGGGTGAAATCTTAAGACATTTCTAAGGAAACATAAACAACCAGAAGAGATCAAACAGGGCAGCACACACAGAGACAGACAGAGGGAGCCCTCAGGAACCACAAAGTCCATGCACCAAAATGAAGCAGCTCTGACTCCCAATCTTGGTATGTGGTGACATCACAGTGAGTTTGAGTCAGAAAAGGCTCAGTTTATGTCCTTATCAGCAGTGTCTCTAAGGAGGAGTTGATTAACTTACTGAGCTGGTTAACTCATCTGAAAAATGGAGGTGCTAATATATGTTAGAGGGTAACTGTGAAGATGAAGAAAGATGTTTTGCAAGGCACCTAGCCTAGTTCCTGAGGCATAGGAAGTGCTTATAAATAGAAGTCTAACCCCCCTTCCCAACATTTTATTACTCAAAGAAGCCTACAGTCTAGGAGGATAAGCGCTAAGACCCTGTTATAACAAAGTGGCAAACTCTCTCATTGTAAGAGCAAACTGCTGTAAGAATAGAAGAGCTAGACTTGAGCAAGAATGAAATCTCAGCCTCGAGAGAGAAAGTAAGCCTGGTGAAGGGAACAGTTGTCCCAAATTCTGTGCATCCTAAGGCTAAGAACAATGAGTTGCCAGGGTAACTCAAATGAAGATTCTGTTTGGGTTATTTTGGAATGGGGCAGGCAGTGGACTCGGAGGTAGGATTAGGAAGGAGTTTGCCAAGAAATGGCATTGCAAAGCTACAGAGCTACTTAGGCTGACCTTCTATGTAAAGGACTTGAGATGGAGCAGAAAGTTGCAGAAAGAAGGAGCTAGAAAGTGTATGGAAGTATATGTCTTGAGTATATGAAGCAAGATGTGTGAAAAAGTAAACAGCTTCAAACTCTCCATCTTTCTCAGTATTCCAATCACTGCATCTTTGGTTTGTGACCTCTGTGATTAATCTTTAATACAGTCTTGGTGAGTCATGCATGAATTATGCATTTCCCTTTTTTTATTCCAACATAATCACCTGAAGAAAATTCAGGTCTCAAGTTTTACCTTACTTCTATGTGCCTCAGAATTTATCTTTTTTTTTTTTTTTATCATTTTTTCACCCATTTCAAATTAAGCCTATTGAATTTGATATTCAAACATTCTATTTTTAGAACTTAGAAAACAATTAATAGAATAAAATATATAACTGTTTTGTTTCTTGCTTTCTCATAAAAATATATTCAGTAGGGACATTTTTTTTCAACTACCATTTAATAAAAACTCAAGCAGTTCCACAAATTTTATGATTACTCAGAAAACAGACAAGCTCCATGGTCATTTTTAATGGTCATCATATTTTCAAGTCTATTAAAAAATCATTCTCTTCCAGATCTTAAATACAACTGGATAAATTAACTATTACTAGCTTAAAGTCTCTTTTCTCCTTAGTTAGAAAAATGGAAGGAGTCCAGTTATTTTTATTTTTTTTTCTTTCTTGCCTACTCCCTGTAATGAAGAAAGATGTTTTGCAAGGCACCTAGCCTAGTTCCTGAGGCATAGGAAGTGCTTATAAATAGAAGTCTAACCCCCCTTCCCAACATTTTATTACTCAAAGAAGCCTACAGTCTAGGAGGATAAGCGCTAAGACCCTGTTATAACAAAGTGGCAAACTCTCTCATTGTAAGAGCAAACTGCTGTAAGAATAGAAGAGCTAGACTTGAGCAAGAATGAAATCTCAGCCTCGAGAGAGAAAGTAAGCCTGGTGAAGGGAACAGTTGTCCCAAATTCTGTGCATCCTAAGGCTAAGAACAATGAGTTGCCAGGGTAACTCAAATGAAGATTCTGTTTGGGTTATTTTGGAATGGGGCAGGCAGTGGACTCGGAGGTAGGATTAGGAAGGAGTTTGCCAAGAAATGGCATTGCAAAGCTACAGAGCTACTTAGGCTGACCTTCTATGTAAAGGACTTGAGATGGAGCAGAAAGTTGCAGAAAGAAGGAGCTAGAAAGTGTATGGAAGTATATGTCTTGAGTATATGAAGCAAGATGTGTGAAAAAGTAAACAGCTTCAAACTCTCCATCTTTCTCAGTATTCCAATCACTGCATCTTTGGTTTGTGACCTCTGTGATTAATCTTTAATACAGTCTTGGTGAGTCATGCATGAATTATGCATTTCCCTTTTTTTATTCCAACATAATCACCTGAAGAAAATTCAGGTCTCAAGTTTTACCTTACTTCTATGTGCCTCAGAATTTATCTTTTTATTTTTTATCATTTTTTCACCCATTTCAAATTAAGCCTATTGAATTTGATATTCAAACATTCTATTTTTAGAACTTAGAAAACAATTAATAGAATAAAATATATAACTGTTTTGTTTCTTGCTTTCTCATAAAAATATATTCAGTAGGGACATTTTTTTTCAACTACCATTTAATAAAAACTCAAGCAGTTCCACAAATTTTATGATTACTCAGAAAACAGACAAGCTCCATGGTCATTTTTAATGGTCATCATATTTTCAAGTCTATTAAAAAATCATTCTCTTCCAGATCTTAAATACAACTGGATAAATTAACTATTACTAGCTTAAAGTCTCTTTTCTCCTTAGTTAGAAAAATGGAAGGAGTCCAGTTATTTTTATTTTTTTTTCTTTCTTGCCTACTCCCCTACTCTCTCACTGTTCCTGCTGAGGCTGAAAGTGGGCCGTAAGCAGAGAAAAAGAGGTTTGAAACTGTTTCACATCATCCTAAGATCTCATGATCTCCAGGCCAGGTGATCATTGTTTCTTTTTAGGATTAAATTTATTCATGCTGACTGTGTCTTTTTAAATTGTGGTATAAGTCACATAACATACTATTTTGTTGTTGTTGCTATTCAGTCGCTAAGTTGTGTTTAACTCTGAACCCCATGGCCTGCAGCACATCAGGCTTCCCTGTCCTCCACTATCTCCTGGAGTTTGCTTGGGTTCGTGTCCATTGAGTAAGTGTTGGTATCCAATCACCTCATCCTCTGCCGCCCTCTTCCCTTTTTGCCTTCCATCTTTTCTAGCATCAGGGCCTTTTCCAGTACTATTTTAACCAAATTCAGCTGTGGAGGTGGTGGGACCAAATACATTCACCTTGGGCGACCTTCACCACCATCTCGCTTCAATTTTTTTCACTTTCTTAAACTGAAATTCTGTCCCCATTAAACACTCAGTCCCCATGCCCCCTCCAAGCCAACAAGTCCTTCAGTTAATTCCTCAGTGAATCCTTTTCCTGAACCCTGTAACTGCTACTCCTGCATGATGAGTGATAAAAACTATCTATGCTTCCAGCGACTGCTTCTGTTCTAGCCTCCACCCCACTGTTGTAAAAATCTATTAAGAGCTCACTTGGTAAATTTCCAGGAAGTGACACTTCATGTGGGAAAATATCCCAAGCAGGCGATATGTTGAATCTCAACATGAGAGTTAGCTAGAGATAAGACTCGGGGAGAACCAGAAACGGCCTGTGGAATCTTACACCAACAAAAAGACCACTATCTTTTGAGGACTTACTATGTCTCGAGCACTATATTTAGACCTTGACCACAATCCACTCAGTTCTTACAGGAAAACATGAAAAAAATGAAAAAAGAGACCTTAAACAAGGGTGTTACTAATTGGACTTCTCCTGGCTATACAAATCAAGTGATTTTTCTGAAATATGGCCTCATTATGTTTTCGTTTGGGGCACTAGCCTTAAGATAAGCCAAACTTCATGTAATCATATGAAAATGCCTGGTGTAGTCACTCCAATATCTTCAACGATCTTGTTTATTATACGTAATGTGCTCCAGTCATGTCTGACTCTTTGTGACCCTATGGATTGTAGCCCGCCAGGCTCCTCTGTCCATGGGATTCTCCAGGCAAGAATACTGGAGTGGGCTCTCCAGAGACTCTTCCTGACACAGGGATTGAACTCGTGTCTCTTAGGACTCCCTATTCTAGCTGAGTCTACTCCTAAAAGTATTAAAAGGATTGAAGACATTTTAGCTCTTAGTATGATTGTCTTGCCTTGTTCTTCCTGACTGCAGTCCTTTGTAGATGCGATTCCCTCCATCTAGAATGCTGTTAACCAACTCCACTCCAGCCCATCTGCCAAATTCCTGTTTGTCCTTCAAGCTTAGTCTAGAGCACTCTCAGATGCCTGTGCGGAGCTTGAAGGGCTGTGCTGAGCAGGCTTCTGATAAGCTTAGTGTGCTGGCTTTATAATACTATTCACACAAGTGATTATAATTAGCTATCTTCACCTCACAGACCGTATAAGGTTTGTAAGTGGAGAGATGACAAACATTCTCCTGTATCCCAGCCTCCTCCTGGCATGTAATATACATCTGAAAAATATTGGTTGATCCATAGATAATTTCATTTGTGTCATATTTTAGATTCTACATATAAATTATATCATATGGTAATTGTCTTTCTCTTTCTGACTTGCTTTATTTAGTACGATACTTTCTAGGGTCCATTCCTGTTGCTGCAAATAGCATTATTTTATACTTGTTAATGGCTGATTAGCATTCGTGTGTGTGTGTGTGCGTGCGTGTGCGTGTGTGTGTGTACACACTACATCTTATCCATTCCAGACTCACAGAAATACAGACCAGACTTGTCGATAAGTAGACTGCATGACGGAGGGATGGATTGGGAGTTTGGGAGTAGCAGATGCAAACTATTACATATAGAACGGATAAACAACAAGAGCCTACTGCATAGGGAACAGACAACTAGATTCAGTATCCTGAAATAAACCATAATGAAAAAGAAAAAAATGCTGTTGGAAAAAAAAAAAGTCCATAGATACATACATGTTTAAAAAATCTTGACCCTGCCACTTACTTGCGATGTCAGCTTAGAAAAGTTTAATTTTTTCTAAGCATCCATGTCACTACTAGAAATGAATATATATAATATCACTTTTAAACTTGTTGCAATGATTCAAGACAATGTACGCACAGAATATGTGTGTTCAGTACAGATTAGTTTCCTCTCTTTCTTGTTCACTCCTCCCTTACAGGGCACAAGGGGCAAGGTAAAGCCTAAAATTAAGTATCTAACAAGTTGTCTGGCACATGGTTGATGCTTATGATTCATAACACCAGAGTACTGTTCAATCTCTTGTGAGTCTTTAATTCAAGATATCAAAAGTGGCCCAAACATTTGTATCAACCTTAAAGTTGGGAGACATATTTTACAGCTCAGCTTCAGGCATTCTAGATTCACCAAACTGTGTTTCTATCCCTCTAATTTTTACTGACAAAGAGAGAGCATAGCTATTTGCTCCGTAACAAAGTCCATCAGAAACCTCCCCCAGCTCTGGCCAATGCATTTTCACTGTATTCAGAAGCTGCAATGCCTGCTTATTGCCCTATTCTTGCTGGCAAAGTGTGTGTTGAACCTAATGATAGTACTTGGCCCAAAGCACAAGATGTTTCTCTTGGTTACCTTTTAATTATCTGGCCAGTTATCTTTTAATTACGAATTGGCACTAGCATATAAAGTGCTGTCCCTACCTTTGCCCCAGCTTACCCATGGACACTGCACTTCCCCAAACTCTAGAGCTGCTTTTCAAATAAACCTTCTGTATCACCGCAAGTCTTTTTCAGCAGACTGGGGAGGAGATGAGGAAGAGCCCATGTGTAGCATCTGCTAAATTTTGCCATGTAATTATTTCCACTTTGGCCAACTTCTTTTTTTTATATATATATTTTTAACGAAGATCATTTTTAAAGTCTTTATTGAATGTGTTACACTACTGCTTCTGTTTTACGTTTTGTTCTTTTGGTCCAGAGGCATGTGGGATCTTATCTTGCCATGCAGAGATCAAACTCTGCGTTCCCTGTGCTGGAAGGCAAATTCTTATCCACTGGACCACCAGGGACGTCTCTTGGACAGTTTCAAGCAACCAATATGCTATCAATGCATGCTGAGCTGTGACGAGACGACTGGTAAAAGCCATGCCATCACATCCCTCAAATGCAGTAACTTCAGCTAGGTCATGAGAATATACAATAGTAAAGTTAGTAAAATACTCCAATAATGATTTGGGTTTTCTATTCATTTTCCTTTTTACCTGCATTATTTAACTCTAGGTTATATCATCTGCTGTTTAGTAATGGCTCTGTTTGGGCACAAGGGGCAAGGTAAAGCCTAAAATTAAGTATCTAACAAGTTGTCTGGCACATGGTTGATGCTTATGATTCATAACACCAGAGTACTGTTCAATCTCTTGTGAGTCTTTAATTCAAGATATCAAAAGTGGCCCAAACATTTGTATCAACCTTAAAGTTGGGAGACATATTTTACAGCTCAGCTTCAGGCATTCTAGATTCACCAAACTGTGTTTCTATCCCTCTAATTTTTACTGACAAAGAGAGAGCATAGCTATTTGCTCCGTAACAAAGTCCATCAGAAACCTCCCCCAGCTCTGGCCAATGCATTTTCACTGTATTCAGAAGCTGCAATGCCTGCTTATTGCCCTATTCTTGCTGGCAAAGTGTGTGTTGAACCTAATGATAGTACTTGGCCCAAAGCACAAGATGTTTCTCTTGGTTACCTTTTAATTATCTGGCCAGTTATCTTTTAATTACGAATTGGCACTAGCATATAAAGTGCTGTCCCTACCTTTGCCCCAGCTTACCCATGGACACTGCACTTCCCCAAACTCTAGAGCTGCTTTTCAAATAAACCTTCTGTATCACCGCAAGTCTTTTTCAGCAGACTGGGGAGGAGATGAGGAAGAGCCCATGTGTAGCATCTGCTAAATTTTGCCATGTAATTATTTCCACTTTGGCCAACTTCTTTTTATATATATATTTTTAACGAAGATCATTTTTAAAGTCTTTATTGAATGTGTTACACTACTGCTTCTGTTTTACGTTTTGTTCTTTTGGTCCAGAGGCATGTGGGATCTTATCTTGCCATGCAGAGATCAAACTCTGCGTTCCCTGTGCTGGAAGGCAAATTCTTATCCACTGGACCACCAGGGACGTCTCTTGGACAGTTTCAAGCAACCAATATGCTATCAATGCATGCTGAGCTGTGACGAGACGACTGGTAAAAGCCATGCCATCACATCCCTCAAATGCAGTAACTTCAGCTAGGTCATGAGAATATACAATAGTAAAGTTAGTAAAATACTCCAATAATGATTTGGGTTTTCTATTCATTTTCCTTTTTACCTGCATTATTTAACTCTAGGTTATATCATCTGCTGTTTAGTAATGGCTCTGTTTAACAATCAGATGAAGACATTCCTTAAAACCTCACAACTGGATCTCACCTCCATTCTAGAGCTGCCTAGAATTATGTCCTACACAGTAGGTCCATATCAACTCCTGATGAATGGTTTGCTGCGAGAAGTGGGAAAAATATACAGCAGGCCGGTCCCATTCTCTTTCCTGTGATATATGACAGAGATCAAATAAAACCAAGACATATGCACAAAGACCACCCAAAAGGTGTACTTAGTGCTGCTACAGAGGAAAAGGGGCTGAGACACTAATTTATCCAAAGTTTTTGACACAAAGAAACAATCCTCCATCCTCAAGTCACTGGGTCGACTTGAATTTGCACTGAGAGAGCTGACCATGATCCAGAATGAACATTCAAATGTGTATTTAGTATAAAAGAATGGAATACATATTTGAGAGGTCTTGGGAGATAGGGGGGAAAATCCCTGCCAGGAAGACTCATGCCGAAGCTAAGATTTAGTAAGAACAGCTATTATCTCAGAAGACTGGATTTAACATATACACATCACTACATATAAAATAATCAACAAGGTCCTATTCTAGCACAGGGAACTCTATTTAATACCCTAAAATAACCTACTCAGAAAATAATCTGAGAAAGAACAGACACCTGCATATGTGTGAGTCACTTTGCTCACCTTAAACTAACATTGTGAATCAGCTATGCTCTAAAATAAAACAAAGTTTTTAAAAAAGGCTACTATCTCTACCCTCCCTCCAAAAAGTGAGACATTCCCTCTTGTTCATTTCACACCTTCCTAATCATGTGTATGGCAGCGTTCTGAAGGATCAAGTTCCATAACAAGCTGTCCTAACCATTCTCTGTATTTGTATACCAACTATGTTTGGGTGGTAACAAATACCTTTATGACATCTGTTATCACTATACCTAGTGGTTATTCATCCATCACATCCCTCAAATGCAGTAACTTCAGCAAAAGGTCATGAGAATATACAATAGTAAAGTTAGTAAAATACTCCAATAATGATTTGGGTTTTCTATTCATTTTCCTTTTACCTGCATTATTTAACTCTAGGTTATATCATCTGCTGTTTAGTAATGGCTCTGTTTAACAATCAGATGAAGACATTCCTTAAAACCTCACAACTGGATCTCACCTCCATTCTAGAGCTGCCTAGAATTATGTCCTACACAGTAGGTCCATATCAACTCCTGATGAATGGTTTGCTGCGAGAAGTGGGAAAAATATACAGCAGGCCGGTCCCATTCTCTTTCCTGTGATATATGACAGAGATCAAATAAAACCAAGACATATGCACAAAGACCACCCAAAAGGTGTACTTAGTGCTGCTACAGAGGAAAAGGGGCTGAGACACTAATTTATCCAAAGTTTTTGACACAAAGAAACAATCCTCCATCCTCAAGTCACTGGGTCGACTTGAATTTGCACTGAGAGAGCTGACCATGATCCAGAATGAACATTCAAATGTGTATTTAGTATAAAAGAATGGAATACATATTTGAGAGGTCTTGGGAGATAGGGGGGAAAATCCCTGCCAGGAAGACTCATGCCGAAGCTAAGATTTAGTAAGAACAGCTATTATCTCAGAAGACTGGATTTAACATATACACATCACTACATATAAAATAATCAACAAGGTCCTATTCTAGCACAGGGAACTCTATTTAATACCCTAAAATAACCTACTCAGAAAATAATCTGAGAAAGAACAGACACCTGCATATGTGTGAGTCACTTTGCTCACCTTAAACTAACATTGTGAATCAGCTATGCTCTAAAATAAAACAAAGTTTTTAAAAAAGGCTACTATCTCTACCCTCCCTCCAAAAAGTGAGACATTCCCTCTTGTTCATTTCACACCTTCCTAATCATGTGTATGGCAGCGTTCTGAAGGATCAAGTTCCATAACAAGCTGTCCTAACCATTCTCTGTATTTGTATACCAACTATGTTTGGGTGGTAACAAATACCTTTATGAATGTTATCACATCTGTTATCACTATACCTAGTGGTTATTACACACCATACTGTGTCACGTAGAATTATGAAGTGGCCAGGGGGAAGTTATTAGTAATGGAATGACAAAGGAAAAAAAAGACACTTGAAGAGGGGTCTCACCACTGATCCTTGACAGCAAGAACATCTGGTCCCATGAACACTCAGCTTCACGAGCTGGAATGTGATTAATCAGAAGCTCTGCATTTTAATGCTTAGGGCACCTCCAAGTACACCATAATATTAAATGATCACTTCACCAGTATCTGTGGCATGGATTAAATAGGTAGGCTCCTGAAAACTTGAGGAAGATGAACTCAAGGTTTTGAACTTAAAATAGCTTCTATTATGAAAGCATATTTTTATGAATTTTTTTCTCCAAGTATTTAAAAGTAAATAACATATAAAAGTTTCCCCAAATGACCAGTTATATATATTCTCCACATCCACAGAGAGCTGTCTTTAGTCATACATGGTGAAGAATCCACCTGCCAGTGCAGGAGAGGCAGGAGAGGCAAGAGATGCAGTCTAGATCCCTGGGCTTGGAAGATCCCCTGGAGGAGGGAATGGCAACTCACTCTAGACATCAGTGAGCATGCACACATGCCACGTATGTGTGTGTGTGCACATAAGCTTCTGGTTTTTGTTTTCATGGAAATAATACTTGCTTTTTATTTTCATGGAAATACTTGCTTTTTATGGTAATACTACTTTCTTCAAGATTAATAATTACTTAAATGCAATCAGGTTATAAAATGGATCATCATGGTCTGGCACGCTTCCTTTTAGGCCAGATGAATAGTGCTCTGCCTAAAATGATAACCGTCTTACCTCCACATCTCTGACATTCTCTGTGTTCTTGAATTAAGCATCTGTATCATCCATCCTGTGGTATCTACCCCATTCATCACTTCCTGAACCTTTCTCCAGCTCCACTTGACTATTATAATTTATAACCTTGCTGTGTCTTTCTGGTTTAAGATGTGATGCACCTTTGTTCATTTCACACCTTCCTAATCATGTGTATGGCAGCGTTCTGAAGGATCAAGTTCCATAACAAGCTGTCCTAACCATTCTCTGTATTTGTATACCAACTATGTTTGGGTGGTAACAAATACCTTTATGAATGTTATCACATCTGTTATCACTATACCTAGTGGTTATTACACACCATACTGTGTCACGTAGAATTATGAAGTGGCCAGGGGGAAGTTATTAGTAATGGAATGACAAAGGAAAAAAGACACTTGAAGAGGGGTCTCACCACTGATCCTTGACAGCAAGAACATCTGGTCCCATGAACACTCAGCTTCACGAGCTGGAATGTGATTAATCAGAAGCTCTGCATTTTAATGCTTAGGGCACCCCCAAGTACACCATAATATTAAATGATCACTTCACCAGTATCTGTGGCATGGATTAAATAGGTAGGCTCCTGAAAACTTGAGGAAGATGAACTCAAGGTTTTGAACTTAAAATAGCTTCTATTATGAAAGCATATTTTTATGAATTTTTTTCTCCAAGTATTTAAAAGTAAATAACATATAAAAGTTTCCCCAAATGACCAGTTATATATATTCTCCACATCCACAGAGAGCTGTCTTTAGTCATACATGGTGAAGAATCCACCTGCCAGTGCAGGAGAGGCAGGAGAGGCAAGAGATGCAGTCTAGATCCCTGGGCTTGGAAGATCCCCTGGAGGAGGGAATGGCAACTCACTCTAGACATCAGTGAGCATGCACACATGCCACGTATGTGTGTGTGTGCACATAAGCTTCTGGTTTTTGTTTTCATGGAAATAATACTTGCTTTTTATTTTCATGGAAATACTTGCTTTTTATGGTAATACTACTTTCTTCAAGATTAATAATTACTTAAATGCAATCAGGTTATAAAATGGATCATCATGGTCTGGCACGCTTCCTTTTAGGCCAGATGAATAGTGCTCTGCCTAAAATGATAACCGTCTTACCTCCACATCTCTGACATTCTCTGTGTTCTTGAATTAAGCATCTGTATCATCCATCCTGTGGTATCTACCCCATTCATCACTTCCTGAACCTTTCTCCAGCTCCACTTGACTATTATAATTTATAACCTTGCTGTGTCTTTCTGGTTTAAGATGTGATGAGTTTGCCATTAATTAATTTCCCTCTACAGGAGTTTTATCTCTTGATTGATTGATTGACTGATCGATCCAACAAAACTGAGCAAATGCCTATATGCTCGTCACTGAGAAGAGAGAAGATAAATGGGTACTGTCCCTCTTCTGAAGTCTGTTAATGTGGAGCAGAGAAGACCAGCATGTAAACAGAATGATGCTGTTGTGTTACTGGCAGCAGAATTAGATCCAGGTACTCCCCAATGGTAGTCAATTTCAGGAGACTATCTCCCCCTCGAAAGGAGAACAGTGGAAGATCTCGTCTGACAAGTGAAATCTGAGTTGAACCTTGACGACCAAGTAAGATTTTCCAGGGGCAAATATAATTACCAAGAGTGCTCTGGGAAAGGAGACCTATGAACCGAGGCACCAAAGTTGCACCTGTGTATCTCGTTTCTGGAACAAGAAAACTTCAGAATATCCTTTAGTTTCTCCTATGAGAAGACGGCTGGCAATGGAATGACCGAACTTTTAATGAATGCTAATTATGTGACCAGGCCCTATGAAGGAGAAGTACCTAACAGAGAACCATGTTAATCCTCCTCAATGACCAAGACAACTGTATAAGTCTCCTAAGTGGCTTTTAACTCTCAAATTACTATCCACGATACATAGTATGTCTTCTGAACATAAGTCCTCTAGTGGATAAACCTGAACCAACTGGCTCACTTTCTTCAACATCCCTAAAATATGTAGTTAATGTTAATAAAATCAGTTCATACCAGCAAAGTCAGAATGCTAGAAAGTCTGCATACAACATTTATATAAAGCTCAAAAGTAGAAATTAAACTGTATTCTATACGCATCAATAAGTGGTCATTACAACTATTAAGCTATTTAAATTATTAAACTATCAAAAAAAAGAGAGAGGCAGTGAGGACCATGATAAGACCATATTTGGGAATAAAGACATGGCCAGCAGATAGGAGGGTTTTCCTAATGGCTCAGTGGTAAAGAATTCACCTGCCAAGCAGGAGACACGTGGTCGATCCCTGGGTTGGGAAGATCCTCTAGAGAAGAGAATGGTTACCCACCCCAGTATTCTTGCCTGGAGAATCCCATGGACAGAGGAGCCTGGCAGGGTTCAGTCCCTGGGGTCTCAAAGTGTCAGACAAGACTTAGCAACTGAGCAAGAACACAAGCAGATGGGAAGGGTGCTATAATCCTGAGGGGTACCTGTGGGGTATCAAGGTTGTTGGTAATATTCAGTGATTTGAGCTTGACAGAGGTTTCATGGGTGCTCATTTTATAACCCTTAATATGCTAATCACTTTTATTGTATGTGCTTTTTTGTGTAGTATGCTTAACAATAAAAAAATTCTTAGAACAAAATAACCCTATTGTCCTGTCTATCAATGGGATTCTGGGTGCATTTGGCCACTGCCCCTAATATGTGAGCACCAAGAGCGAGGTATGCACAACTAATTCTATTTCAGTCTTCCTACATCTTCTCTGACTTTTGGCACTCCCAAATGACCACCTCTTTTGTGATCAAACCTGCACTTGAATTCCTTAGCCAGTCCTGTGTATTCTCCGCACAGACATGAGATCTGATAGGAAAGAGACTATAAACCTCTGGGGTCCTCAGATCCCTCCATGGCCCATCCTCTTGAGGAGGTACCCACAGCAGTTAAGTCCAGGAGATTCTGCTTTGTATTTTTACTGAAAGGCACATGAACTATGAAAGTAGTCAGACCTGGGTGTTAATCAAGTCCCCCCACATTTTCCAGGAAGGTGACCTTGAGAAAGTAATTTAAGTTCTTCAAAATTCAGATTTTTTTTCACCTATAAGATGGAGGTGATAATACCTACTTCACTGTCTTTGTTAGAATTAAATGAAGCAACAAAAAAACTTAGTGTCAGGTGTGAGTAAAACAACTTATTGTCTCCATGTGTAGCTGTCAGAGAAGTTCAGGCCAAGCAGGTGCACCGCTCTGCCTCGAATGACTATTACCAGGAGTAACAGCCTCCGGTGCTGCTGATCAACCCAGCGCCCGCCTAGCACTCTCAGATACTCCCTTCACTTATATGTCACCTGGATTGTGTTTCATGTTTGGATCATGTTCCCTCAAGTTTCATGTTTTAGTCCGCCCCTCTTTATATCCAGTGCTGTGTCCGCCTTCTTGACCAGGTGTCCTGGTGCCAGTTTGACCAGTCGCACACCTGGACTTGCTAGAAGATTTGGATTCTGTCCCACTGGACCTCTTCACGTCATGGGTACGATTGTTATGTGCATGTGCGTGCATGCCCAGTCACCCAGCCATATCTGACTCTTTGTAACGCCCTGGTCTGTCGCCCACCAGGCTCCTTTGTCCATGGAATTTTCCAGGCAAGAGTCCAGGACTGGGTTGTTGTTTCCTCCTTCTTCCTGACCCAGGGATTGAACTTGTGTCTCCCACACTGATAGGTAGATGCTTTATCACTGAGTCATCTGGGAAACCCAGTAAAAATTCTACATTCCAGGTCATACATTATACACCTCACTGCAATCATCTGGAAGAAGCCAAAATGTGTCTTAGAGTGTGTCCCCCTGGGGGCAGGTTCTGAGACAAGCCTTAGAGAGCAATTAGGTTGTATGGAAAATGACACTAAGACAGAGAGAGGAATGAAGAAATGAGACTGAGAAAGAAAGAAACCCCATACAAGATGTAGGGGCTAGTTAACACCACGGGTAATTGAAGTGCGAGTCTTCTAGAACGGGGGACCCAACCCCTGGGATCTAACGGGTCATGATCTGAGGTGGAATTGATGTAATAATTATAGAAATAAAATGCACAAGAAATGTCATGCTCTTGGATCTATCTGAAACCATCCTCACTCTCCACCTTCCAAGTCTCCAGAAAAACTCTCTTCCCAAAACCCATCCCTGGTGCCAAATAGGTCGGGGACCACTGTGCTAGGGCTTTCTACTAGACAGCATAACATGCAATTCAGAATTCTACAAAAGGTTTAACGCATAAATTCCATGTCCTTCGTTGGCTGAGAATTTCGTCCAGGGGTATTCAGCCTCTGGGTCTTTCCCCTCGCCCTGCCTTGGCTAGCAACCAACCCCAGGTGCTCCCAATAATCAGCCTTTCGTGGGTAAGCTTGAGCGCTTGGGTGCGGTTTAGATGAGACAGTCACACTAGCAGATACCAACTGCTACACCCAGTTATTATTGTTTTTTCTTTCCTGTCTCACAGTGCACCCTCAGTTATTATTCACACTTCTAAAATCACACACGGACATTTAAAAATCCGTCACATATGAACACCCTCAATGTTCTTCCAGGAAAAAAGCACGGATTACAGTCCCATATGGACTTACCCGATCCCACGCGTCTCCTGTACGGTGGTCAGCTCGCAAGATCATGGAACAAAATATTGACTCTTCAACCATTAGGGAAGCATTTTAAGCTCAATAACTGCTGAGGAATTGCTCTAAAGTAAACAACTCAATGGTGTAAATTGTCTCTATTTATAAAGACGATGGAAGTAAGGAAAAACAAAATGGATGCCACTCCCCCTCCCCCAATATTTATCTTCTCTTTGTGTTTTTTTCACCACACTTGGGAATGAAACTTCCACGCCGCAGCTTTTCCAAGCTATTGTAATCTTGGCAGTCTTTTAAGTGCTGAGCCTTTTATAAAGTACATTACAACAGCCTTAGGTCTAAAAGAGAGCAATTAGGTTGTATGGAAAATGACACTAAGACAGAGAGAATGAAGAAATGAGACTGAGAAAGAAAGAAACCCCATACAAGATGTAGGGGCTAGTTAACACCACGGGTAATTGAAGTGCGAGTCTTCTAGAACGGGGGACCCAACCCCTGGGATCTAACGGGTCATGATCTGAGGTGGAATTGATGTAATAATTATAGAAATAAAATGCACAAGAAATGTCATGCTCTTGGATCTATCTGAAACCATCCTCACTCTCCACCTTCCAAGTCTCCAGAAAAACTCTCTTCCCAAAACCCATCCCTGGTGCCAAATAGGTCGGGGACCACTGTGCTAGGGCTTTCTACTAGACAGCATAACATGCAATTCAGAATTCTACAAAAGGTTTAACGCATAAATTCCATGTCCTTCGTTGGCTGAGAATTTCGTCCAGGGGTATTCAGCCTCTGGGTCTTTCCCCTCGCCCTGCCTTGGCTAGCAACCAACCCCAGGTGCTCCCAATAATCAGCCTTTCGTGGGTAAGCTTGAGCGCTTGGGTGCGGTTTAGATGAGACAGTCACACTAGCAGATACCAACTGCTACACCCAGTTATTATTGTTTTTTCTTTCCTGTCTCACAGTGCACCCTCAGTTATTATTCACACTTCTAAAATCACACACGGACATTTAAAAATCCGTCACATATGAACACCCTCAATGTTCTTCCAGGAAAAAAGCACGGATTACAGTCCCATATGGACTTACCCGATCCCACGCGTCTCCTGTACGGTGGTCAGCTCGCAAGATCATGGAACAAAATATTGACTCTTCAACCATTAGGGAAGCATTTTAAGCTCAATAACTGCTGAGGAATTGCTCTAAAGTAAACAACTCAATGGTGTAAATTGTCTCTATTTATAAAGACGATGGAAGTAAGGAAAAACAAAATGGATGCCACTCCCCCTCCCCCAATATTTATCTTCTCTTTGTGTTTTTTTCACCACACTTGGGAATGAAACTTCCACGCCGCAGCTTTTCCAAGCTATTGTAATCTTGGCAGTCTTTTAAGTGCTGAGCCTTTTATAAAGTACATTACAACAGCCTGATATTAGAGGCAGTGCTATCCTTGTTGTGAACAAGACAGAAACTTTAAATACTTGCCTTCGTGGAAAACTAACAGTAAAACTCAGGACTTGAAAACCACTTGTTCTCTCTCGTTTAGCTTTTACATACCTGCCCTTCTGTCCTTCCTCCACCTTGCCTTCAGGGACGGTGTCCAGAACTCACTCTGCCCCGAAGAAGCTGAGCTTTCCGGCGTTGCTGCTTCTCCGGCTTCGGCATCACACTGCAGCGCGGGGCGAGCTCCGCACACCTGTGCCCTTGACCCTCTCCTCGGGACTCCGCCCAGCTCTCGAGGCTGTGTGCCTCTGCGCCTGTGCAGGAGACAAGCGTTACTGACAAGAGTGACTCCCAGGAGGCTCCATACTCTTTCCCCAAGACCAGCCTGGATGCTTCAGAGGAAACTTGCAAAACCCTGGGATCCACCTGTCCCGTCATTTTCTAGGAGTCGACACTTAGACCTGAACACTGCGCCCGTCCACTGCGCCCTGTCTGTCCACTTCTGCCCTGAGCACTCTGCAGGTCCTGCTCTGGAAAGTGGGCTGAGAGGAAGACAGTTATTTGCAGATCAGCAGGGCTACAGCCTGTGCCTTTTCTAAAGTTGTGTCTCCTATAGAACTGGATTCAGGAGCCCAAACAGTCTTCACCGCTGTCAGCTCTTGGTGACTCACGCTGGTCCAGGCTTCCGAGACTCGACCGAACCACGTTCATCCCAACCCGGTGGGGGACGACTGGGAGACTGGGAGCCAATGTGGGTGTCACAACTTCGCCTCCAACTTTCTACCTTCTTGTTCCTGTCAGTTCAAGGAGGCTGCATCGTTGCTGCCTGAACTCAGATGGACTCCCTTAAGGGAAGGGAAGCATTTGCTACAAAAGAGAAGCTACTGTGTTAGAAAAAGATCAATAGACCTTGAGCCAAAACATCACCTAGACTGTGTTAGTCGCTCAGTCGTGTCTGACTCTTTGTGACCCCATAGATTGTAGCCTGCCAGGCTCCTCAGTGCTTGGAATTCTCCAGGAAAGAACACTAGAGTTGATAGCCATTCCCTTTTCCAGGGAATCTTCCTGACCTAGGGATATAACCTGCATCTCTTGCATTATCAGCAGATTCCTTACTGTCTCAGCCACTAGGGATAGAAGATAATGACTGACAAGTTGCCTAACCTCTCTGGGTCTCAGTTTACCTATCTTTAACATGGGTATTACAGTGCTATTTACAAGATATTTTGAGGTGATGTCCTGTGAATTGTTTAGGACAGTATTAGCTAATCAGAATATAATACAAGCCAAAAGAGGGAGAACTTTAAATTTTCTAGTTGCTGCACTCAATCAAAAACAGCTGAAAGTAGTTTTTTTTTTTTTTTAATTTTGGCCTTTTTTATTGCTTTATTTATATTTATTTTTCATCCATCTTTATTTTTTTACCTGTGTGGGCCTCCCATTGCAGTGGCTTCTCTCATTACAGAGCACCAGCTCTGGGCGCCTGCACTCCAGAGCGCTGGTTCGTAATTGGAAACACCAGTTCAGCCACTCCGCAACACGTGGGATCTTCCCAGGCCAGAGATCGAACAGGTGCCCCTTGCACTGCAAGGCGGACTCTGTACCCACTGGACCACCAGGGAAGCCCTGAAACTAGGTTTTTTTTTTTTTTTTAAACATTTATTTTTATTATTTATTTATCTTTTGGGGGTGGGGTGGGGAGGGAGGGAGACGGGCAGGCCACTTCCATTTGTCTTTCATTTCTCTATTTTCACCCGTCTTTGTTCTTTGGCTCCTGTGGGCCTCCCATCCCGGTGGCCTCTGTTGTCGCAGAGCACCGGCTCTGGGCGCATGCGCCCCAGAGCTCCGGCTCGGTAATTGGAAACACCAGTTCAGCCACTCCGCAACACGTGGGATCTTCCCAGGCCAGAGATCGAACAGGTGCCCCTTGCACTGCAAGGCGGACTCTGTACCCACTGGACCACCAGGGAAGCCCTGAAACTAGGTTTTTTTTTTTTTTTTAAACATTTATTTTTATTATTTTTTTATTTTTGGGGGGGGGGGGGGGGGGGGAGGGAGACGGGCAGGCCACTTCCATTTGTCTTTCATTTCTCTATTTTCACCCGTCTTTGTTCTTTGGCTCCTGTGGGCCTCCCATCCCGGTGGCCTCTGTTGTCGCAGAGCACCGGCTCTGGGCGCATGCGCCCCAGAGCTCCGGCTCGGTAATTGGACACATTGGTCCAGCCGCTCCACGGCATGTGGGATCTTCCCAGGCCAGGGATCGAACCGAAGCCCCTTGCACTTCAAGGCGGTGTCCTTACCCATTGGGCCACCAGGGAAGCCCCGAAACTAGTTTTAATAGCATATTTTATTTAGCTCACTGAATCAAAAGATTATTTCAGTGTACAATCATTGGAAACATCATTCTTCATTTCTCAGATCCATACATGAGGCATGTTTATTGTGAATGGTCTACATTTAGCACATTCCATAATCTTAATAGAATCATCATACATAGATTGGAAATGGGTTTTCACGGAGTCAGTACATACGGCTGATGCCTCAAACTTCTGTCTTTTCCAAAGTGCTCAGTAACGTGTATCTTATCACCAAACTTGATCACTGTTCTCTCGTTTTCACCTGGAGGCCTCCTAGTGATAGTTCTGACATCTTTTCAACTGAAAAGTGAAAACGAAAGAAAAAAATATATATATATTAATAGAAACAGAGCAACGCATCCAGGAAGAGCTGATGTCTGTGAAGCAGATCTCGAACAGCACAGCAGCATGGGTACCAGGACAGGTGGGCACTGATGGAAAGATCCTTGGGCAAACCTTCCTTGGCGGCTTCTCCGGGGCCTCAGTGGTAAAGAACACGCCTGCCAATCAAAGCAGGAGACGTTCGTCTGATCCCTGATCCGGGAGGATCCCGCATGCCCAGAAACACTACGCCAGTGAGCCCTGACTGTCGAGCCTGTGCTCCAGAGCCCAGGAACGGCAGCTACTGGACCCTCATGCCCTAGAGCCCGAGCTCCGCAACAGAGAGCAGCCACAGCGATGAGAAGCCTTATCACAACTAGAGCGCAGCTCCTGCTCCCCGCGACCAGAGAAAAATAGTCCATGCAGCAGTGAGGACTCAGCACTGCCTAAATAAATAAATAAGATTTTTTAGGAAACAACTTCCTCGGTGAGCAGTGTCTTCCACTGTGTACCCAGAAGCAGGCTGACAGCACAGGCAACATGATTTCTGCCAGATTTTGACACAAGATTAAACTGGGTTTTTCTAATCTAATGGGTGGACACTGAAAAATACGTTAACCTCTTCAAAGTTTTCATCCCAAATATATAAAAAATGATGACAAATGAAGGATGTCACATTAGGGAGGATTAATAGAGAACTCTCTGGCCAGCTAGTGAAACCCCTTTTCAGTCCTTTTCAACAAAAAAATTCCCAATTCCTTCCAGCCCACAATTTCTCCCCTTCACTAGATTCCCCCAGAGTAACTGTAAATTGCACTCTTATTTCATGTATTCCTAAGAAAGGAAACTGACAAACTATGACAGTATGCTTTCTTGTCACTTAGAAATCTTATTTTATACTTACCAAAAGAGACTTTTAGGGACTACCCTGGTGGTCCAGTGGTTAAGACACCAGGCTCCCAGCGCAGGGGGTACAAGTTTGATCCCTCTTCAGAGAGCTTGCATCATGAGGGATCCTCACTTGCATCTTCAGGGATCTAGCTCCCCGTCGTCCAGCCACAAAGAGTTACACACGACCGAGTGACCCAAAAACAGAGAGCTAGACCCCTCATGACATGGTTAAGAATACTGAATGCTGCAAGTAGAAAAGATTCAGCGTGCCAAGATCAGGCACAGCCAAATAATTTTTAATTGGACCTTTAAGCTGATTTAGTGCTAGACGTGATGATGAGAGGAAGAGCTGTAGCCAAGTTCATGGTCACACAGGCGCTGATGGTTGTGTCATGATGGGCACATCATACCTGCAATTTGCAAAGTGTTAATAATAAGATCATTGTTTCAGATATTAAAATATAAATCCATACACATGTCAAAAGTGATGAAATATGGAATTTTTTTAAAGAAAAAACCGCAAACGCTGAACTTCCTGAGAGTAAGGGTCACAGGTGCATGCATGCTCAGTCGTGTCTGACTCTTTGTGACCCCATGGACTGTAGCCCACCAGGCTCCTCTGTCCATGGGATTCTCCAGGCAAGAATACTGGAGTGGGTTGCCATTTCTTTCTCCAGTGGATCTTCCCAGTCCAGGGATTAAACCCACATCTCCTGCATCTTTTGCCTTGACAGATGGATTCTTTTACCACTGCGCCACCTGGGAAGCCCAGAGAGCACAGATGCATGTTTGCCCATATACACTGTACATATAGAATTCCACGATGCCTTTAAAAATGCTGTTTCTATTCATCATAATGTAGTGAACATTTCCAGGCTTTGAAGTCATGTACTAGCTCTGAGTCCTTTGGGTAACTTCCACATAATAGTACTAATGTGCAGTAATATAAAACAGTGTGTATAAATCATCTAATTTTAAAGCTGGCATGTGTTAAGTATTAAAAAATTTAGCTTGTTGAAAATACTAACTGAAAATAGAATCAAGGAAGGGGGGTTGGTGTCTGTGGGGGGAGAAGCCTCCTCTCTTTCCATTCTACTGTTTTTACCTTGTTTAACATTTCAGCCCCTGAGAAGGCCGAAGACTGTTTGGCTTCCTAATTCTGAGAACGATAATGAGATAAATTAGTCAGGCCTGGGAAATCCCTTAATAGAGTTTAGAACCAACCCCAGAGGTGATGCGCACATGCATGCATGTGTGTGTATGTATGTGCACACGTGTGTGTGTGTTTTAACCCAGTGAAAAGAAAGAATGTGGCAGACATAGGAGAGTTACATGCTGTCCTCTGAAATTTTTGAGATTGTGGATGAGGGTCCAGCAGCGTCTAGTAGTGAAAACAGGACCGCAGAAATCTACACGGCAGGGCAACACAACAAACAAAGGTCACTTTCTTAGTTTACAAAAAAATCCCGAGCTTTTGTGATATAATCCAGCTTAATGAGGTGTAGAAATTCAGAGCTCTTTAAATTTTTGAGGCAATTACAACACAAATGACTCTGAAGCAAGATGATCTTGTTATGGGAAGAGCATAAAACGCTAAACTTCAGGATGTCAGGAAAGCAGAACCGTTCTTGGCTGCAGTCTCAGAATTGATGGCAGGTTTGTGGGCTTGGCACCACCTGATTATACTCCGAGGCTAGTTTATTGCAGCAAATGCATCATTTCATTTGCGGCCGACTTTTTTTTTTCATCTTCTCATCAAGGGGGTTGGGCACCTGTTTCCAGGCATGCTGCAAAGCTTCTTTCAGAAGGATACACAGTTCAGTGGAGAGGAAAAAAGAGAGAATGTCATTTTCGATTGATAAATTAGGCTGAGATGTCTTATGCAAACACCCACAACCACAAATTTGTGTTTTCACACCTCCCCAGAAAAGTTGAATGCGCACTCAAGTTAGTAAACTAGCACAAGATCAATCTTGCTACTGGACCAATAATCCTACTTTCTTTTCGTGTAGGAAAGGGTTGTTAATCCTGTCATAAAATTTCTATCTACTGAAAAAAAAAGGAATCAAAAGCTGGCATGTGTTAAGTATTAAAAATTTAGCTTGTTGAAAATACTAACTGAAAATAGAATCAAGGGGGGTTGGTGTCTGTGGGGGGAGAAGCCTCCTCTCTTTCCATTCTACTGTTTTTACCTTGTTTAACATTTCAGCCCCTGAGAAGGCCGAAGACTGTTTGGCTTCCTAATTCTGAGAACGATAATGAGATAAATTAGTCAGGCCTGGGAAATCCCTTAATAGAGTTTAGAACCAACCCCAGAGGTGATGCGCACATGCATGCATGTGTGTGTATGTGTATGTGCACACGTGTGTGTGTGTTTTAACCCAGTGAAAAGAAAGAATGTGGCAGACATAGGAGAGTTACATGCTGTCCTCTGAAATTTTTGAGATTGTGGATGAGGGTCCAGCAGCGTCTAGTAGTGAAAACAGGACCGCAGAAATCTACACGGCAGGGCAACACAACAAACAAAGGTCACTTTCTTAGTTTACAAAAAAATCCCGAGCTTTTCTGATATAATCCAGCTTAATGAGGTGTAGAAATTCAGAGCTCTTTAAATTTTTGAGGCAATTACAACACAAATGACTCTGAAGCAAGATGATCTTGTTATGGGAAGAGCATAAAACGCTAAACTTCAGGATGTCAGGAAAGCAGAACCGTTCTTGGCTGCAGTCTCAGAATTGATGGCAGGTTTGTGGGCTTGGCACCACCTGATTATACTCCGAGGCTAGTTTATTGCAGCAAATGCATCATTTCATTTGCGGCCGACTTTTTTTTTTCATCTTCTCATCAAGGGGGTTGGGCACCTGTTTCCAGGCATGCTGCAAAGCTTCTTTCAGAAGGATACACAGTTCAGTGGAGAGGAAAAAAGAGAGAATGTCATTTTCGATTGATAAATTAGGCTGAGATGTCTTATGCAAACACCCACAACCACAAATTTGTGTTTTCACACCCTCCCCCAGAAAAGTTGAATGCGCACTCAAGTTAGTAAACTAGCACAAGATCAATCTTGCTACTGGACCAATAATCCTACTTTCTTTTCGTGTAGGAAAGGGTTGTTAATTCCTGTCTGCATGTCCAGTGTCTCCTTATGGTGTAAAATTGCCTCCACCTTTAAACAAATGGAATGTAGGGAGTTCTGGTGCATCATGTCAAAATGAGTTCCATTCCCATGTCTACCTACTGGAGCTCTGACCGTGCGGTCCATGACAGGTCACTGCTCACTGCAGAAGTTTGTACTGACACTATTGTATATAAAACAGATAACCAAGAAGGACCACTGTAGAGCACAGGGAACTCAATATTCTGTAATACCTAAATGAAAGAATCTGAATACCTCAAGATTTTCTTAGGCTCCAAAATCACTCTGGACACTGATGCAGCCACGAAATTAAAAGATGCTTGCCATACTCTGTGATGACCTAGAGAGGTGCGATGGGTTGGAAATGGGAGGGAGGTCAGAGAGGGAGGAGATGTATGTATACCTATGCCTGATTTACATTGATGTAAGGCAGAAACTAACACTGTATTGTAAAACAATTATCCTCCAATTAAAAATGAACACATTAACTAAAAGATACTGGGAGATTTTGCTGAACTGAAAGACACTGGCTGGGTTACCCCAGCTGAAAGACACTGAGATGTTCTACATTTGTCCAAAATTTATACTTACAAATACTTGCTTAATTGGGATTTAAAGGAAATTTTGTTCTATCCCTAAAAAATAGATGTTTGCTCCTTGGAAGGAAAGCTATGACAAATCTAGAGGCCAGTTTATTGCAGCAAATGCATCATTTCATTTGCGGCCGACTTTTTTTTTTCATCTTCTCATCAAGGGGGTTGGGCACCTGTTTCCAGGCATGCTGCAAAGCTTCTTTCAGAAGGATACACAGTTCAGTGGAGAGGAAAAAAGAGAGAATGTCATTTTCGATTGATAAATTAGGCTGAGATGTCTTATGCAAACACCCACAACCACAAATTTGTGTTTTCACACCCTCCCCCAGAAAAGTTGAATGCGCACTCAAGTTAGTAAACTAGCACAAGATCAATCTTGCTACTGGACCAATAATCCTACTTTCTTTTCGTGTAGGAAAGGGTTGTTAATTCCTGTCTGCATGTCCAGTGTCTCCTTATGGTGTAAAATTGCCTCCACCTTTAAACAAATGGAATGTAGGGAGTTCTGGTGCATCATGTCAAAATGAGTTCCATTCCCATGTCTACCTACTGGAGCTCTGACCGTGCGGTCCATGACAGGTCACTGCTCACTGCAGAAGTTTGTACTGACACTATTGTATATAAAACAGATAACCAAGAAGGACCACTGTAGAGCACAGGGAACTCAATATTCTGTAATACCTAAATGAAAGAATCTGAATACCTCAAGATTTTTCTTAGGCTCCAAAATCACTCTGGACACTGATGCAGCCACGAAATTAAAAGATGCTTGCCATACTCTGTGATGACCTAGAGAGGTGCGATGGGTTGGAAATGGGAGGGAGGTCAGAGAGGGAGGAGATGTATGTATACCTATGCCTGATTTACATTGATGTAAGGCAGAAACTAACACTGTATTGTAAAACAATTATCCTCCAATTAAAAATGAACACATTAACTAAAAGATACTGGGGAGATTTTGCTGAACTGAAAGACACTGGCTGGGTTACCCCAGCTGAAAGACACTGAGATGTTCTACATTTGTCCAAAATTTATACTTACAAATACTTGCTTAATTGGGATTTAAAGGAAATTTTGTTCTATCCCTAAAAAATAGATGTTTGCTCCTTGGAAGGAAAGCTATGACAAATCTAGAGGCCATATTAAAAACAAGTGACATCACTTTGTTGACAAAGGTTTGTATCATCAGAACTATAGTTTTTCCAGTAGTCATGTAGGAAACATGAGAGCTGGGCCATAAGCAAAGCTGAGTGCTGAAGAACTGATGCTTGTGAATGGTGGTGTGGAGGAGACTCTTGAGAGTCCCTTGGACTGCAAGATCAGACCAATCAATCCAACCCTGAAAATGCATTGCAAGAACTGTTGCTGAAGCTGAAGCTTCAATGCATGGGCTATCTGATGTGAAGACCTGATTCACTGGAAAAGACCCTGATGCTGGGAAAGATTGAAGGCAAAAGGAGAAGGCAGCAGTAGAGAATGAGATGGTTCGTTAGCATCGCTGACTCAATGGACATGAATTTGAGCAAACTCAGGGAGAGAGTGGAGGACAGAGGAGCTTGGCATGCTGCAGTCCATGGGGTTTCAAAGAGTTGGAAATGGCTTAACAACTAAACAACGATACGAATAACTGTGGCTATAAGCTTTGCTATACACCTGAAACTAATACAACATTGTAAATTAGCTATACTCCACTACATTAAAAAAAAAAAAAAAAAAGTTTGTATTAATGCCTACCACGTGCCAGAGGCTACTCTAGACATTAAGCTGGAGCAGTAAAGAAAGCAATCAAGGCTGTGGCTCCTAGGGAACACAAGACTCCAGGGGAGAGAAGACAAACAGGAAGCAACAAGAGGTGCTGCCCCCTCTCATTCTCTTCTGGGACCAAATCGTTTTCAGTAACTTGTCAGTGACTTGTCATTCTAGGGATACTTCCTGAACTTTGATTCTCTGCCAGGAACTGGGGAAACAGAAGGGAGTGGCAGTTCCTTAGAGGAACTCTGGGTTTGGGGAACAACATATTTACAAATCAAGATGATTGGTTTAAACAAAAGCAAGGAAGCCTTCACTTGCCTGGGGCCATGCAACAGACTTAGCAAAAGTGGGTAATAAAGTTCACAACGTACAAGAACCAAGACCTGAACTTTTTTAGAGGATGCTGTGCAGAGATGAGCCTGTTGTTCTGGTAACAGGATCTCTAAATAATTTCCCGTGTCTGAGGTCCCTTTAAAGCCCAGACCGTAAAGCCTAGAGCCTCTCTTTTTCCCCATTAACCTTTCAAATATGCTGCCTTAGAAGCCATCTTTAGTCTTCCCTCTGGACCTGGCCACCTACCTATTGAGCACCCTGAGGATACCTATTCCACCCGAGGATACCTCTTCCACCTGAGAATATCTATTCCACCTCCCACATCTTGCAGGCTGTACAGAGAGTATTTCACAACTGCTTGTTGGGCACCAGCATACTCCCCTAGAGGCACCCCAGACAACGCACTGCACTTGAACTACCACCTGTTTTCTCTTATCCTCTGCCTTGAAGAACACACACTCCTTTCCCCCTTGCTGATCTGCACCAAAGGTTAGTCCAGATTCAGTGATGCGCTGGTAAATGTTTCATAATAGCTCTCCAGGAAAAGAAAATGTCTCAATTTGCAGCATTTGCAGGGTTTGTGGTATAGAGATTCCTGTTTATGGCCCATTGAAGTTATCACAACAGAGTTGCAAAGAAACACATTCAGGATGTTCAGCCCTGAGCAGCAAACCACAGCTCCCCAGAATTCCACTCCCCCCCAACACACTGCCACTGACCTGGTTTGACCTTTACACACCAACTCTTTCTGTGTGTGTCTCAACTGTCCATTTTGGGTGCATTTTCTCTTTTCAGTGAGACATCTCTCACCACCTAGTTTATACTTTTGCTCAGTCACACAGTTCCTCCCCCTTTGTTCTCCTCCTTAACCTGAGTTATTCTGCTTTATACATCTCTTATCACCTGACATATAATGACTTGATTGTTTATTGCCTATTTTTGCCCACCAGAATGAAAGTACATATGAGAAGAATAGCAGTGAGGCCTTCAGTGCTTAGAGAGCATCTGACCTCATGTAGTCGTTCATTAAATATTTCTTAAATAAATGGTTGAATATATGAATACATATTTCCAATTTATGGGACAAGCCATGAGTCAGAACATGCTCTCATTAGTATACACAAGTATAACCGTATCAGTGAAATTTATAAGATTTATTATTTGGGCTTTATATCAAGTAACCATTTATGTGCATTTATGGTTTTTTTTCTGAACTTAAATTTTGTAGTATTTTTGTCTTGTTTGTCTTTTAGGCATTGAAGTTCTTATAAATGATCACTTTGATGTGGCTATTAGGGAATTTAAAGTCATCTATCCCCTACCTTTGTACCAAAAAGATTTTTATAACATCCATTTATTGCATTTAGCTTACTTTTAACAGTTTTTTCCCCCTTATCTTTTTTTTACCTGATAAAAGCAGGCTTGGTCCCCAGAAAAAAGGTAAATTTCACAACTGCTTGTTGGGCACCAGCATACTCCCCTAGAGGCACCCCAGACAACGCACTGCACTTGAACTACCACCTGTTTTCTCTTATCCTCTGCCTTGAAGAACACACACTCCTTTCCCCCTTGCTGATCTGCACCAAAGGTTAGTCCAGATTCAGTGATGCGCTGGTAAATGTTTCATAATAGCTCTCCAGGAAAAGAAAATGTCTCAATTTGCAGCATTTGCAGGGTTTGTGGTATAGAGATTCCTGTTTATGGCCCATTGAAGTTATCACAACAGAGTTGCAAAGAAACACATTCAGGATGTTCAGCCCTGAGCAGCAAACCACAGCTCCCCAGAATTCCACTCCCCCCCAACACACTGCCACTGACCTGGTTTGACCTTTACACACCAACTCTTTCTGTGTGTGTCTCAACTGTCCATTTTGGGTGCATTTTCTCTTTTCAGTGAGACATCTCTCACCACCTAGTTTATACTTTTGCTCAGTCACACAGTTCCTCCCCCTTTGTTCTCCTCCTTAACCTGAGTTATTCTGCTTTATACATCTCTTATCACCTGACATATAATGACTTGATTGTTTATTGCCTATTTTTGCCCACCAGAATGAAAGTACATATGAGAAGAATAGCAGTGAGGCCTTCAGTGCTTAGAGAGCATCTGACCTCATGTAGTCGTTCATTAAATATTTCTTAAATAAATGGTTGAATATATGAATACATATTTCCAATTTATGGGACAAGCCATGAGTCAGAACATGCTCTCATTAGTATACACAAGTATAACCGTATCAGTGAAATTTATAAGATTTATTATTTGGGCTTTATATCAAGTAACCATTTATGTGCATTTATGGTTTTTTTTCTGAACTTAAATTTTGTAGTATTTTTGTCTTGTTTGTCTTTTAGGCATTGAAGTTCTTATAAATGATCACTTTGATGTGGCTATTAGGGAATTTAAAGTCATCTATCCCCTACCTTTGTACCAAAAAGATTTTTATAACATCCATTTATTGCATTTAGCTTACTTTACTTCACTAACAGTCTTTACTCTTAATTCAATATCCTAAAACACTTATTTTTTCTTTTATTATATTTGTATATGCCATCTAAATTTCAAAACTTGGAAGAGAGAAAACACACCACACATAGACACATGGTCATACATAAAGACAGAGTATATAGATAAGGATCACAGCGACAGTAAGTAATGTGTATATCGCCTTTTATGTGCAGTTTCTAAATCTTTAAAAATTTTGTGAAATGTCAACTGAGAGGATATATATTCTAAACATGTATCTTATTTTTCTATTCATTCAAAGAGTTAATTCAGCAAATATGGAGTGAATAGAATGACTGTAGTGAAATGTTCTGACATTAAGTCAAACCCCAAAGTTTTGAGAGGGCTCTATTGTCATCTGCTTTTCCGCTCCTGCAAGCCTTATTCTTAACATTACCACCATAAGTTACTGGCATATCTTCTCATCTATTGTGTGAGCTTCTTACAGATGGGACCATGCTTTAGTTATTGCTACAACCCAATTGTAGCTGCAGTATTCTATTATCTAATATGCACTTTTAAATGAATGAACTTCACCAGAAAAGTAGATAGTTTTCAAATTTTCCAATTTATGTTTATAGCCTAATGATTAAATGATTGATTATATTATATTTATAAAGTAGAATTTATGAATATAATAATTAAATAATGGAATAACCCATGCGTTTTCCATTAGAAATTCAAACATTGCCTCTGTTGTAATTCTAACTGTAAATCCCTTCTGGACACAAACATCAATTTGCTTCAAAGTGTAAATTTTTTTAATGAACTGCAGTTGGAAATAGGATCAGCGGGAGGAGACTTCTTAGAGATTTCTCTGTGAATAAGGTTATGGAATGATTATGCTTACTAGAAAATATGTACACATGATAAAATTCTTGAATAAATGTTTATTATTTTATGGAAAACAGACAAGAAAAAAAGGAGAGTTAAACTAAGTGGTTGTTTTTCTCTCTTGTTTGTTTGTTTATTTGTTTTTATTCTTGTCTTGGTTTCTGATTTCTAGAGAAAGGTGTTTTGGCAGCCAATCAGGACATCTAAATATGTACAAATGATAATTTTAAGTTGTATTTTCATGACAGATATAGATGGAATTTTTTGAAAAACTCTGTTGAACGAAGGAACAGAGATCATATTAAAGTCAAAGTCTTCTGCACATTGACATTCAATATTTCCAGTGAATCATGTATAAGCCCATTAGAATTTCTAATGAAATGCATGCCAGATTAAAAGAATCTTCTGCCAATTTTTGTTCTTATACTATTAAAAATTTTGTGAAATGTCAACTGAGAGGATATATATTCTAAACATGTATCTTATTTTTCTATTCATTCAAAGAGTTAATTCAGCAAATATGGAGTGAATAGAATGACTGTAGTGAAATGTTCTGACATTAAGTCAAACCCCAAAGTTTTGAGAGGGCTCTATTGTCATCTGCTTTTCCGCTCCTGCAAGCCTTATTCTTAACATTACCACCATAAGTTACTGGCATATCTTCTCATCTATTGTGTGAGCTTCTTACAGATGGGACCATGCTTTAGTTATTGCTACAACCCAATTGTAGCTGCAGTATTCTATTATCTAATATGCACTTTTAAATGAATGAACTTCACCAGAAAAGTAGATAGTTTTCAAATTTTCCAATTTATGTTTATAGCCTAATGATTAAATGATTGATTATATTATATTTATAAAGTAGAATTTATGAATATAATAATTAAATAATGGAATAACCCATGCGTTTTCCATTAGAAATTCAAACATTGCCTCTGTTGTAATTCTAACTGTAAATCCCTTCTGGACACAAACATCAATTTGCTTCAAAGTGTAAATTTTTTTAATGAACTGCAGTTGGAAATAGGATCAGCGGGAGGAGACTTCTTAGAGATTTCTCTGTGAATAAGGTTATGGAATGATTATGCTTACTAGAAAATATGTACACATGATAAAATTCTTGAATAAATGTTTATTATTTTATGGAAAACAGACAAGAAAAAAAGGAGAGTTAAACTAAGTGGTTGTTTTTCTCTCTTGTTTGTTTGTTTATTTGTTTTTATTCTTGTCTTGGTTTCTGATTTCTAGAGAAAGGTGTTTTGGCAGCCAATCAGGACATCTAAATATGTACAAATGATAATTTTAAGTTGTATTTTCATGACAGATATAGATGGAATTTTTTGAAAAACTCTGTTGAACGAAGGAACAGAGATCATATTAAAGTCAAAGTCTTCTGCACATTGACATTCAATATTTCCAGTGAATCATGTATAAGCCCATTAGAATTTCTAATGAAATGCATGCCAGATTAAAAGAATCTTCTGCCAATTTTTGTTCTTATACTATTATAAGAAGAATAAAGAGAAGCATGTTAAAATATGTAGATTTCTCACTCATCAATGTTTCTTTTCCTATGCATGTCAGTTATTGGAAAGGTAGAAACTCTCTCTCATGATTTATTTATAGATTTTTGCCATACACACTTTTACACAGGACTACACTTGTTTTCATGAAAGTTCTCTGTTGTCAGCGTGATTTTTCCAAGATATAAGTGAATTTCACATAGAGAACAAAAAGAAATAGGGCTGTATGTCATATTGTTTTCTAAGCTTCATATACTCAGTTACACTTTTATCCATTGTTGAATGTTCATCTGAACATTTAATGGTTTGTAGTAATAGCAATATTCATGTTTTCTAAGGATCTTTATTTATAAGGTAGTCTTGACTCGACTCCATGGAGTCCATTAAATAGTCCTTCTGTTCATGTCTTCTCACTCTCCTCTCTATACTTGATTACCTATTTGAGAATCTACCTGATATAGGATCATAAATCTAATCATTAAATCAGGAAACCTAGAGGACATATAGTCAAATGCCTTGTAGTAAGTGCCTGCTTGCTGTATGGAATTTTCAGAAATACAGCTTGTTCCAGGACTTATTGTTAATAACTGTTCTGTTAATGATGAGAGTGAGTTTCCCTATGTATCCACTCTTTAACATATAATTACTGAGCACCTATAAAGTACCAGGTACTGAGTTAGGAGCTGTAGATGATAAAAAACTGAGTTAAATACGAACCCTTATAGCTCATTGCCTCTGTCTCATTTAAATACACTGTAGATGTCTTTCTTCTACTAAAATTTTTTTCATATCTAGCTTTAGTTTCTATTAAATATTAATGTTTCTATACATAAAATCATATGTAAATATGTTTATTAAAATGTAGATATAGAGAAACATATTTTACTAAATTGATACGTTTATGCTGTGCTGTTTAGTCACCTCGTCATGGCCAACCGTTTGCAACCCCATGGACTGCAGCGTGCCAGGCTCCTCTGTCCATGGCGATTCTCCAGGCAAGAACACATGAGGGGCCTATGCCTTCTCCAGGAGAAGTTCCCAACCCAGGGATCGAACCCAGGTCTTCCACATTGCAGGCGGATTCTTTATTATCTGAGCCATCAGGGAATCCCAAGGTATGTTCTATAGATTCCGATAAAAGTTAAAAACCCCTAGATACATTTTGTAATTCTCCTTAACAGGCAAACTTGCTGACCTCTTTATAAGATTAAAATGGACCTGTTTTTCACCTTGGAATGTTTCTCACAAATTGGAGGAATAGGAACAGGGTGTTTGGGGTTTCTATTAATTTACAGTACTTCTTACAACAAAAGCTAATTGTTTTAACTTGTATTTACACATTGTTATCATATGACACCTTTATACAAAGCATCAGTGTTTACTTGTAGAATACTATGCTTCTGAGAACTCTGTCTTCACACCCCTAGCTAAAGCTGTCATATGTATCATCCTAATTTAGAGAGGAGGAGCTTTATGCATTTAATGGTTTGTAGTAATAGCAATATTCATGTTTTCTAAGGATCTTTATTTATAAGGTAGTCTTGACTCGACTCCATGGAGTCCATTAAATAGTCCTTCTGTTCATGTCTTCTCACTCTCCTCTCTATACTTGATTACCTATTTGAGAATCTACCTGATATAGGATCATAAATCTAATCATTAAATCAGGAAACCTAGAGGACATATAGTCAAATGCCTTGTAGTAAGTGCCTGCTTGCTGTATGGAATTTTCAGAAATACAGCTTGTTCCAGGACTTATTGTTAATAACTGTTCTGTTAATGATGAGAGTGAGTTTCCCTATGTATCCACTCTTTAACATATAATTACTGAGCACCTATAAAGTACCAGGTACTGAGTTAGGAGCTGTAGATGATAAAAAACTGAGTTAAATACGAACCCTTATAGCTCATTGCCTCTGTCTCATTTAAATACACTGTAGATGTCTTTCTTCTACTGAAATTTTTTTTTCATATCTAGCTTTAGTTTCTATTAAATATTAATGTTTCTATACATAAAATCATATGTAAATATGTTTATTAAAATGTAGATATAGAGAAACATATTTTACTAAATTGATACGTTTATGCTGTGCTGTTTAGTCACCTCGTCATGGCCAACCGTTTGCAACCCCATGGACTGCAGCGTGCCAGGCTCCTCTGTCCATGGCGATTCTCCAGGCAAGAACACATGAGGGGCCTATGCCTTCTCCAGGAGAAGTTCCCAACCCAGGGATCGAACCCAGGTCTTCCACATTGCAGGCGGATTCTTTATTATCTGAGCCATCAGGGAATCCCAAGGTATGTTCTATAGATTCCGATAAAAGTTAAAAACCCCTAGATACATTTTGTAATTCTCCTTAACAGGCAAACTTGCTGACCTCTTTATAAGATTAAAATGGACCTGTTTTTCACCTTGGAATGTTTCTCACAAATTGGAGGAATAGGAACAGGGTGTTTGGGGTTTCTATTAATTTACAGTACTTCTTACAACAAAAGCTAATTGTTTTAACTTGTATTTACACATTGTTATCATATGACACCTTTATACAAAGCATCAGTGTTTACTTGTAGAATACTATGCTTCTGAGAACTCTGTCTTCACACCCCTAGCTAAAGCTGTCATATGTATCATCCTAATTTAGAGAGGAGGAGAAACCGAGATAGAGATGGATGAAGTGATTTGCTGTAGGTTAACCAGCAAGCAACCTGTGCTTAGCTGCTCAGTCGTATCTGACTCTTTGAGACCCTTTGCACTGTAGCCCCAGGCTCCTCTTGCCATGGCATTCTCCAGGCAAGCATAGTGGAGTGGTTTGCCATTTCCTCCTCCAGGGAATCTTCCCTACTAAGGAATTGAACGCAAGTCTCTTACACCGGCAAGAGGATTCTTTACCAGGAACCGTACCTGGGAATCCCAATAAGCAACATATGCAAGTATAAAAGAGTCTCAACCCCTACTAAGGACACTAGGTTCATAATTATCTGCCACAGAGACAGTAATTTAAATGATTTTATCCTTCAATCAAATGCCTTTTGAAACTGAAAGATGAAGCTCGGTCTCTTTCTTTTTCTTTCAGAAAAGGGGACTTTATTCTTTAGCATAAATTGGGAGAAAAATTAATCCGGATAATTATATATGAATATTTTATATATTTATGAATCTATATGTAAGATTCTTTTTAAATTGGGTACAGTCTTAAGGAAAGATTCTGTTTTTCTCAAATTGGACTTCTCTTAAAATTTTTTCCTTTAAAATATTCCCTCATACTGTCAAGGGACTGCTATTCCCATTCAGATGAATTTAATTCCCATTGCTAATTTTGACTCCAGGGCTGTTTGCCTGGGGTCTGGCACTCACAGCAGGCTGCAGGGCACTCCCAGTCAGCAGTGTCCAGGCCGGTCAGGAGCAAGTTCAGAGGCTTGCTTTGCTTTGTCTCTGAAGCCTGAACAAGACTATTTATTTAATGTCCGTAAGAACACTAAAATATATCGTTTATTTTCACCTTGGAATGTTTCTCACAAATTGGAGGAATAGGAACAGGGTGTTTGGGGTTTCTATTAATTTACAGTACTTCTTACAACAAAAGCTAATTGTTTTAACTTGTATTTACACATTGTTATCATATGACACCTTTATACAAAGCATCAGTGTTTACTTGTAGAATACTATGCTTCTGAGAACTCTGTCTTCACACCCCTAGCTAAAGCTGTCATATGTATCATCCTAATTTAGAGAGGAGGAGAAACCGAGATAGAGATGGATGAAGTGATTTGCTGTAGGTTAACCAGCAAGCAACCTGTGCTTAGCTGCTCAGTCGTATCTGACTCTTTGAGACCCTTTGCACTGTAGCCCGCCAGGCTCCTCTTGCCATGGCATTCTCCAGGCAAGCATAGTGGAGTGGTTTGCCATTTCCTCCTCCAGGGAATCTTCCCTACTAAGGAATTGAACGCAAGTCTCTTACACCGGCAAGAGGATTCTTTACCAGGAACCGTACCTGGGAATCCCAATAAGCAACATATGCAAGTATAAAAGAGTCTCAACCCCTACTAAGGACACTAGGTTCATAATTATCTGCCACAGAGACAGTAATTTAAATGATTTTATCCTTCAATCAAATGCCTTTTGAAACTGAAAGATGAAGCTCGGTCTCTTTCTTTTTCTTTCAGAAAAGGGGACTTTATTCTTTAGCATAAATTGGGAGAAAAATTAATCCGGATAATTATATATGAATATTTTATATATTTATGAATCTATATGTAAGATTCTTTTTAAATTGGGTACAGTCTTAAGGAAAGATTCTGTTTTTCTCAAATTGGACTTCTCTTAAAATTTTTTCCTTTAAAATATTCCCTCATACTGTCAAGGGACTGCTATTCCCATTCAGATGAATTTAATTCCCATTGCTAATTTTGACTCCAGGGCTGTTTGCCTGGGGTCTGGCACTCACAGCAGGCTGCAGGGCACTCCCAGTCAGCAGTGTCCAGGCCGGTCAGGAGCAAGTTCAGAGGCTTGCTTTGCTTTGTCTCTGAAGCCTGAACAAGACTATTTATTTAATGTCCGTAAGAACACTAAAATATATTCTGATTAATATGACTTAAAATATAAAAATAGAATGAGACATAGATAAATATATAATCAAAGAACATATTTTAATGCACATTTGGGTAACTGGAAAAGCACTACACTATACATCTTATTCAGCTTCTGTTCAGGAACTGGGCTGTCTAGGCTGATTGCAGGCTACATACATTCAGCATAAACATTTCTTACAGACTTTAAAAATATTTTTTTCTTTCTTTTAAATGCCCTTCTTAATATTTTACTTGCTCATTATGGTCCATTGAGTTAAAGTGCTAAAACCTCTAGAGGTTTTTCTGTTCTCCTTCCTTCTGAGACTGAGTAGGTAATAATTATTAAATGTTTATTTTGTGAAAGGTTCTATGCTAATTACTTTAGTCATCTATTTTATCTTTACGATAAATTCTTAGGCATCATTATGCTCATTTCATTTATCATGAAGTTGAGATTCACGTTGGTTGAATAACTGACTGAGTTTAAACAATTTCTATATGACAAAGATTTATACCCAATAGTTCCTATTCAACAGTTCCATCCCCTTAAATTTGATTCTAAGCTGCATCATATATTTTCTTATCTCTGTTGCTGTGAACTACTTTAATAACATGTACCAGAGTCTAGTTAGATTTCCTGTTGTATGTAATGATACATATGAGACATGGATATTAGATACATCCTGTTTAAGAAAGGACAAATGCTAGAAGCACATTTTCTTGAGGCAAAGAATAAATACTTGTAATACAATTTTCATTCTATGGAGCTATATCTATAATATAACTATATATGTATATGTGTGTGTAAATTTCTAAGTGAATTTACTCGAACAAGTGTTCTTGTATATGGTACTGCCCAAGGTAGAATGCTTCCTGGCTAAGTACACGGACTTTGATCTTCTACTTGGCATTCTGGCAGAAGCATCAGTTAAATACCCACACATGGGTGAAGAAATTCAGTCTGACATGTAACACATGTATTTGAATGCCTTGTAATTTTATTCCATGGAGAAGGCAGGTATTCCCAGCGGCTTTCTCACCACGGATTCCCCTGGGGCTTAATGATGACTTTTGGGACTAGTCTGTTCAGACATAAGTTATTCGGAGCTATGGATGGGCAAATCATCCTTAGCTACAATGACATTGAGCACATAAGAGATATATTTATTGTTAAAAACAAAAAAAGGTTATACAAAATACTGAGTTCTTGGTTATAAAGTGCCATGTGGGTTGGCATAGATGAAGAAAGGGGTTAACTAGTAAATTCACTAAATTCTGCTTCAAAGCTTTGATTCGAATGAGTATTCAATGAACATTTTCTTTTTTCACTAGCAACTCATTGACTTTTTTTCAGGATGAAATTAAGAATTCATTTTAATGGATAAAATCTAAACCAGCAAATTAGAAAATGTTTATTCATTTTAAGTTGTTGTATAAAATACACAGCAAAAACCACACTGGACATCAAAACTGCGCTAGAAAGTCAACTATGAATGCCCTGTATTGTTATGGCAAATAAGTACATTTTTAACTTTCTCATAATCGCAAGCTTTAAAGAGTAAAATCAAGAGTATTTAGTACTTACCTTCCCTATATATTTTTACCATGTGAGAAGAAAACTAAATTATATTGAACTAAACATAAAATGTATTCAGCCAGCCCCCATGCCTGGCAGCATTATATAAGCAATTCATGTAGTTTTAAAATTATGAATTGGTGACGATTATTCTCACTTGGCAGAATAAGACTGAAGCACAGAGCAATGAAATAGTTTCACCGAGGTTTCAAGTGGTAAAAGAACTCCTAAAGAATTACTTGCCCACCGCCACATTTCTGATTACTGGGGGGTGGGGCTTTTTGAGGCAAAGAATAAATACTTGTAATACTTTTATTTGGAGCTATATCTATAATATAACTATATATGTATATGTGTGTGTAAATTTCTAAGTGAATTTACTCGAACAAGTGTTCTTGTATATGGTACTGCCCAAGGTAGAATGCTTCCTGGCTAAGTACACGGACTTTGATCTTCTACTTGGCATTCTGGCAGAAGCATCAGTTAAATACCCACACATGGGTGAAGAAATTCAGTCTGACATGTAACACATGTATTTGAATGCCTTGTAATTTTATTCCATGGAGAAGGCAGGTATTCCCAGCGGCTTTCTCACCACGGATTCCCCTGGGGCTTAATGATGACTTTTGGGACTAGTCTGTTCAGACATAAGTTATTCGGAGCTATGGATGGGCAAATCATCCTTAGCTACAATGACATTGAGCACATAAGAGATATATTTATTGTTAAAAACAAAAAAAGGTTATACAAAATACTGAGTTCTTGGTTATAAAGTGCCATGTGGGTTGGCATAGATGAAGAAAGGGGTTAACTAGTAAATTCACTAAATTCTGCTTCAAAGCTTTGATTCGAATGAGTATTCAATGAACATTTTCTTTTTTCACTAGCAACTCATTGACTTTTTTTCAGGATGAAATTAAGAATTCATTTTAATGGATAAAATCTAAACCAGCAAATTAGAAAATGTTTATTCATTTTAAGTTGTTGTATAAAATACACAGCAAAAACCACACTGGACATCAAAACTGCGCTAGAAAGTCAACTATGAATGCCCTGTATTGTTATGGCAAATAAGTACATTTTTAACTTTCTCATAATCGCAAGCTTTAAAGAGTAAAATCAAGAGTATTTAGTACTTACCTTCCCTATATATTTTTACCATGTGAGAAGAAAACTAAATTATATTGAACTAAACATAAAATGTATTCAGCCAGCCCCCATGCCTGGCAGCATTATATAAGCAATTCATGTAGTTTTAAAATTATGAATTGGTGACGATTATTCTCACTTGGCAGAATAAGACTGAAGCACAGAGCAATGAAATAGTTTCACCGAGGTTTCAAGTGGTAAAGCCAAGATGTGAACTCCTAAAGAATTACTTGCTCCTACCGCCACATTTCTGATTACTGCTGGGCAAAAAGAAACAAGGAGACGAGCCCTGGAGTGACTTACAGGTTAGAGATTCATATTCTACTAGGTAGAGATCTTTCCCAGGAGTCGAGGTTCCACTTAGGAAATAATGAAGCTTCCTAATTGACGGGTTAGTTTTCTGTTAGAGTGATAATTACCCATTTTAGTAACTGCCTATTATAAAGTATCTCTTCCTGTTGATCAGCATATGATCAGACTGCGTGCTAAGTTGCTGCAGTCGTGTCTGACCCACTGCGACCCTATGGATTATAGCCTGCCAGGCGCCTCTATCCACGGGGATTCTGCAGATGAGAAGACTGGAGTGGGTTGCCATGCCCTCCTCCAGGGGATCTTCCTGAACCAGGGATCCAATCTGCCTCTCTTGTAGCTCCTACATCGCAGGCGGGTTCTTTACCACTGAGCCTCCAGGGAAGCCCCGTGATCATTTCTTTATTATTATTATTATTATTATTATTTTTTTTTTTACACTGAGGAAGAGTGTTGAGTTGTTCTATGTAAAATCCAACAGTTTTTGAGGACAGGTTCTTGGATTAGATTTCCTGAGTCTACCCAACTCTGCTATTTTTCTTTCTCTCGGAAAGTGAGAAAGTTGTATTCTCTCTGTGCCTTGCTTTGTGAACTGAAAACTACAAATTAGAATCCTATCTACCTTGTAGTGCTGTTACAGAAATTCAATGAATTTGCAAATGAAAAGGTGTCAGAATAATGCTTTTCATGTTTTAAGCTGAAAATCTAAAAGTCTTAGTAGTAGCAAATTACCTTCTCATAATCGCAAGCTTTAAAGAGTAAAATCAAGAGTATTTAGTACTTACCTTCCCTATATATTTTTACCATGTGAGAAGAAAACTAAATTATATTGAACTAAACATAAAATGTATTCAGCCAGCCCCCATGCCTGGCAGCATTATATAAGCAATTCATGTAGTTTTAAAATTATGAATTGGTGACGATTATTCTCACTTGGCAGAATAAGACTGAAGCACAGAGCAATGAAATAGTTTCACCGAGGTTTCAAGTGGTAAAGCCAAGATGTGAACTCCTAAAGAATTACTTGCTCCTACCGCCACATTTCTGATTACTGCTGGGCAAAAAGAAACAAGGAGACGAGCCCTGGAGTGACTTACAGGTTAGAGATTCATATTCTACTAGGTAGAGATCTTTCCCAGGAGTCGAGGTTCCACTTAGGAAATAATGAAGCTTCCTAATTGACGGGTTAGTTTTCTGTTAGAGTGATAATTACCCATTTTAGTAACTGCCTATTATAAAGTATCTCTTCCTGTTGATCAGCATATGATCAGACTGCGTGCTAAGTTGCTGCAGTCGTGTCTGACCCACTGCGACCCTATGGATTATAGCCTGCCAGGCGCCTCTATCCACGGGGATTCTGCAGATGAGAAGACTGGAGTGGGTTGCCATGCCCTCCTCCAGGGGATCTTCCTGAACCAGGGATCCAATCTGCCTCTCTTGTAGCTCCTACATCGCAGGCGGGTTCTTTACCACTGAGCCTCCAGGGAAGCCCCGTGATCATTTCTTTATTATTATTATTATTATTATTATTTTTTTTTTTACACTGAGGAAGAGTGTTGAGTTGTTCTATGTAAAATCCAACAGTTTTTGAGGACAGGTTCTTGGATTAGATTTCCTGAGTCTACCCAACTCTGCTATTTTTCTTTCTCTCGGAAAGTGAGAAAGTTGTATTCTCTCTGTGCCTTGCTTTGTGAACTGAAAACTACAAATTAGAATCCTATCTACCTTGTAGTGCTGTTACAGAAATTCAATGAATTTGCAAATGAAAAGGTGTCAGAATAATGCTTTTCATGTTTTAAGCTGAATAGTGGCTTCTAATTGTACATTTATAGTAGTTACAACAGAAATACAATTTAGATGAATGGATATTTTGATTTCTTTTTAACATTTTCCAGAATATGTCAGTAAGATCCATGGATAATATTCATATTCATCCCAGTTGTAAAGTTAAAATTTTCTTTTTAATTGTCAGAAATGTTTGGGAACATAATCCCATCTCTCACAATCCATTTGATATTACAGCATTTCTTAAAAGTTCCATCTAGTGCACAGAAATTATCCATTATTTACACATTGTTACTAAATTAGTTAATTGTCCATGACTTGTAATTAAATCTGAGGTGGATATTAAATTATTCATGCTGTAAATAAATTAATGCTCAGAGATTTTGCTTTCACTTTTGGAATATTTGATTAGCACTCCTCTATTCTGTGGTTTACCCATTTCCATTTCTAATGGGCCATAATTTTTCACAGATGGGCACCATGAACCTATAAAAAGTTGGTGTGACTAATTTGAGTTTACCCTGCTTTGTCTGGACAATCTTTTTAGTTGTTTTTTCTAAAGTTTCTAATTGCATCCGACGAGCTGTTACAGTGCGTATCTTTGAAGTGTGGCTTCAATGTCATGGGGCTGCTTTCCTGACAAATGCATCAGAATTTAACCATCGAAATGAACTATGTGTGTCAAAATTGTTTCCTTTCGAGATTATAAGTAATTCTATCAAATTATGCTCAAATTACAGTGACATATGAGATGAAATGTGACAAGAGTGATGTAGTATAGGTTGTAGACTAGAATGGACACAGATCGTGGCTTCAATTATATTAATCACATTAATGAATGGGGGTTATTCCTGGGTCAATACAGCCCTGTGCATGCACATACACACCCATACATACACTCGGACACACACACACAACACAGCTGATCTGTGAAACTGTTTTGTTTAATTCAGTAAATGCTTGTTGACCTCTTCTATCAAGTTCTGATACTTTGCTAGGCTTTCAGAGTAGAAGAATCATAACTCTTTCTTTCTGCCAATCAACAGTTGACAAGGAAAAGTACTTCCAAATAAAAAAGAAAGATATAATAAGACAATAGCTATAGGACATGGTAAGTGGTACCACAGGGGCAAGTTCAGGGTTTTTTCGAAGCATAAGAGCATTCTGAATGGTCAAGAGAAGTTTTTCATAAAAGAGGCTGGTTGGATGCCCACAATATTTTTGTTGTACTGTTGTTATTCGTATTAACTTTATATATGTCACCAACCCAATAATTCTTGGTTATATTTGCTAGTTCAAATAATTTTATACTTTTTAAAAGAAGTTGAAAGAAGCACAGGCAACAAAGGCAAAATAAGCAAGTAGGATTCAATCTCAATTTTTATTTGAGAAAGTCTCCTCTCATCATTTTTGAAAAACAGCCTTGCTATACATAGAACTCTCTGTTGACAGTGTTTTCCCCCTTTGAACAATTTCAATGTTATTCCTTGACCGTCCAAATGGTTAGGCCTTTTCCTCTAGCTGCTTTGAAGATTTTTCCTTCTCTTTGACTCTCAGGATTTTTATTATGATGAACCCCTTTGTGGATTCAGTTGTGTTTATTCTATCAATACTTAGAGGTTATGAGCTTCCTTAATAAGCAGATTCATGTTTCTCAGCAAGTTCAGAAACTTTCAATCACTATTTCTCTAAATATTTTTCCTGTCTTCTCTTTCATCTTTTTCCATCAGTTTATTATGCATTTGTTGGTACATGTAATGGTATCACATAATTCTCTAAAGCTCTATTCATTTTTTCTGTTCCTTAAGTTACATAGTCTCTATTAATATCTTATGTATATACAGGTCAACAGCTTCTTCCTCTTGGTGTTCAATCTGTTGTTGAACCCTTGTGATAAATTTTTCATTTCAGCTCCTACACATGCCAACTCCAGAAGCTTAATTCACATTTTTAAAAATTTATTTTCATTTTATTTCCTATTTGACTCAACAATCTCATCATACCTTCCTTTACTTCTTTGATCATGTTCTGATACTTTGCTAGGCTTTCAGAGTAGAAGAATCATAACTCTTTCTTTCTGCCAATCAACAGTTGACAAGGAAAAGTACTTCCAAATAAAAAAGAAAGATATAATAAGACAATAGCTATAGGACATGGTAAGTGGTACCACAGGGGCAAGTTCAGGGTTTTTTCGAAGCATAAGAGCATTCTGAATGGTCAAGAGAAGTTTTTCATAAAAGAGGCTGGTTGGATGCCCACAATATTTTTGTTGTACTGTTGTTATTCGTATTAACTTTATATATGTCACCAACCCAATAATTCTTGGTTATATTTGCTAGTTCAAATAATTTTATACTTTTTAAAAGAAGTTGAAAGAAGCACAGGCAACAAAGGCAAAATAAGCAAGTAGGATTCAATCTCAATTTTTATTTGAGAAAGTCTCCTCTCATCATTTTTGAAAAACAGCCTTGCTATACATAGAACTCTCTGTTGACAGTGTTTTCCCCCTTTGAACAATTTCAATGTTATTCCTTGACCGTCCAAATGGTTAGGCCTTTTCCTCTAGCTGCTTTGAAGATTTTTCCTTCTCTTTGACTCTCAGGATTTTTATTATGATGAACCCCTTTGTGGATTCAGTTGTGTTTATTCTATCAATACTTAGAGGTTATGAGCTTCCTTAATAAGCAGATTCATGTTTCTCAGCAAGTTCAGAAACTTTCAATCACTATTTCTCTAAATATTTTTCCTGTCTTCTCTTTCATCTTTTTCCATCAGTTTATTATGCATTTGTTGGTACATGTAATGGTATCACATAATTCTCTAAAGCTCTATTCATTTTTTCTGTTCCTTAAGTTACATAGTCTCTATTAATATCTTATGTATATACAGGTCAACAGCTTCTTCCTCTTGGTGTTCAATCTGTTGTTGAACCCTTGTGATAAATTTTTCATTTCAGCTCCTACACATGCCAACTCCAGAAGCTTAATTCACATTTTTAAAAATTTATTTTCATTTTATTTCCTATTTGACTCAACAATCTCATCATACCTTCCTTTACTTCTTTGATCATGTTGTCCTTTAGTTCTTCATATAGTTATAACGCCTATGTTGAATATTTGTCTATTATATTCAACATCTAGTTGTTATCATAGACCATTTCTACTGCCTGCTTTACTTTGTCTCTGGGCATTTTGTCTATTTCTCATTTCTTTACACATGCCATTATTTGCTGTTAAAATAGACATTTTAGACAATATAGTAGCAACTTTGGACACTGGTCCATATGCCTGAGCTTGTTTACATTATTTGCACGTGTACATGTTTAGTAGGTCTGGTTGGCTCAATGGTAAAGAATCTACCTTCTGGGCTTCTCTGATGGTCCAGTGGGTAAGAATCCACCTGCCAATGCCGAGGACATGGGTTCGATCCCTGGTTCAGGAAGATCCCACATGCCCAGAAGCAACTAAACCCATGTATCACAGCTATTAAGTCTGTGCTCGAGGGCCCCTGCTTGACAACAAAAGAAGCTACCACACTGAGAAGCCCACTCACCACAATGAATACCAAGCATAGCCAAAACTGAATAAACAAATATATATACATAAAAAGAAAAGAATGACAGAGGCAGTATCACTATAGATGCCACATACATTAAAAAATAATGATATGAGGATTCATGAATAACTTTATAACAACAACAAAAAAAGAATTTGCCTTCTAATGCAAGAGGCACGAGAGTTCAATCCCTAGATCAGAAAGATCCTCTGGAGGAGAAAATGGGAACCCATTTCCTGGGAAATCCCATGGACAGAGGAGCCTGGAGCGCTATAGTCCACGGGGCTACAAAAATCAGCGGTGACTTAGCAACTAAACAAAACAAAACTGTTTTGTAAGTGACTGGGTTATTTTAGAAGACTCTCCCCTTCCCTCCACTGCTGAGTGTGAAGTCTGCTGCTGCTGCTGAGGGCGTCAGCGCAGGCTACACTCACAGGCACCCAGGGATGACCGAGAAGTGGGGAGGGCTTCCGTTATGCTTTAAAATATGCTAATTCCTTTTACATATTCTAGTGTATCTTAAAATATTCTAATTGCAGGGTGATTGTTTTATTGTTTTAAGCAATTCCTTAAAATTGTTCCACAAACCACTCTTCTCAAATCTGCACTCCTTTGAAAGGACAGTGCCGGAGGCCACTATGCAAAACTGGTTTGAGTTCTCTGCTCATTGTTTTTTTTCCCTGTTTCTCTGTGATAAATTGGCCAGCTTAAATTAAATCCGGGTCTCCAGTACATCTATCAGTCTTCCCCCCTTTCCCCACAACCTCCACCGTCTTTGAGAGCAGCTGTAGCCTTGTCCTCCTCCTCAGTGTTGCAAGCCAAGGCAGTTCCTCTGTGGACAGATTCAGCACTCTTTCAATTCCTGCCAGCTCCTCCCTGCAGGAGAAAGCTCAGAGCCTGTGTTCTGTTGCTTTGCGCCAGGACTAGTAGGTCTGGTTGGCTCAATGGTAAAGAATCCCTTCGGGTTATGGTCCAGTGGGTAAGAATCCAATGCCGAGGACATGGGTTCGATCCCTGGTTCAGGAAGATCCCACATGCCCAGAAGCAACTAAACCCATGTATCACAGCTATTAAGTCTGTGCTCGAGGGCCCCTGCTTGACAACAAAAGAAGCTACCACACTGAGAAGCCCACTCACCACAATGAATACCAAGCATAGCCAAAACTGAATAAACAAATATATATACATAAAAAGAAAAGAATGACAGAGGCAGTATCACTATAGATGCCACATACATTAAAAAATAATGATATGAGGATTCATGAATAACTTTATAACAACAACAAAAAAAGAATTTGCCTTCTAATGCAAGAGGCACGAGAGTTCAATCCCTAGATCAGAAAGATCCTCTGGAGGAGAAAATGGGAACCCATTTCCTGGGAAATCCCATGGACAGAGGAGCCTGGAGCGCTATAGTCCACGGGGCTACAAAAATCAGCGGTGACTTAGCAACTAAACAAAACAAAACTGTTTTGTAAGTGACTGGGTTATTTTAGAAGACTCTCCCCTTCCCTCCACTGCTGAGTGTGAAGTCTGCTGCTGCTGCTGAGGGCGTCAGCGCAGGCTACACTCACAGGCACCCAGGGATGACCGAGAAGTGGGGAGGGCTTCCGTTATGCTTTAAAATATGCTAATTCCTTTTACATATTCTAGTGTATCTTAAAATATTCTAATTGCAGGGTGATTGTTTTATTGTTTTAAGCAATTCCTTAAAATTGTTCCACAAACCACTCTTCTCAAATCTGCACTCCTTTGAAAGGACAGTGCCGGAGGCCACTATGCAAAACTGGTTTGAGTTCTCTGCTCATTGTTTTTTTTCCCTGTTTCTCTGTGATAAATTGGCCAGCTTAAATTAAATCCGGGTCTCCAGTACATCTATCAGTCTTCCCCCCTTTCCCCACAACCTCCACCGTCTTTGAGAGCAGCTGTAGCCTTGTCCTCCTCCTCAGTGTTGCAAGCCAAGGCAGTTCCTCTGTGGACAGATTCAGCACTCTTTCAATTCCTGCCAGCTCCTCCCTGCAGGAGAAAGCTCAGAGCCTGTGTTCTGTTGCTTTGCGCCAGGACAGGAGAATGCTTTCCCCAAGCCACGCCCCTGCTTTAGACTCTGAATACACCCCGGTGGGAAAAACAGCCCCAGGCACCCTCAGTTTACTTCTCCAGGTTTGGACCCACTGCCTCGGAAGATGGGATGAGGAGGACTGTAATCTTCCTCGTATAGTTAGCAGCCCCTTGACCAAGGTGATTACTATTGTTTTAGTCAGTAAGTTGTATCTTCCTCTTTGCGACTCCATGGACTGTAACCCACCTGGCTTCTTTGTCCACAGGATTCCCCAGGCAAGAACAATCTGGCAGGCGGATTTTTTTTTTTTTTTTAACTGCTCAGCCACCTAGGAAGCCCTGATCAAGATAAAGTCACTGCCTCAAGAGTGTGGGCTTCGAGAAAGGAGGTTTCCTAACTTTCGGCCACATTGCAGCCACATTTCTTAGAACGTAGCCTTTGCAACAGATCGCTTCAAACAGAATGAGAAATATTTTTAGTCTCCCCTCTGCAACTGGGACCTGGGGGAACAGGTGGCTATGTGGTTTGCCTAGACTGGGGAAAAGGCAGTCCCATCCCACGAGTGGGGAACAGACAGAATGACTGGGTCATGATTCATATGCCACAGTTTCTCCCTTTTATTGCTATCTCTATTTTCTTCAATAAGTATCTCTTCACATAATGTATGTTTTGGGGATCAATTTCAGAGATTTTAGTATTTTTATTCAAATTTTTTTTTGCAGGGTGATTGTTTTATTGTTTTAAGCAATTCCTTAAAATTGTTCCACAAACCACTCTTCTCAAATCTGCACTCCTTTGAAAGGACAGTGCCGGAGGCCACTATGCAAAACTGGTTTGAGTTCTCTGCTCATTGTTTTTTTTCCCTGTTTCTCTGTGATAAATTGGCCAGCTTAAATTAAATCCGGGTCTCCAGTACATCTATCAGTCTTCCCCCCTTTCCCCACAACCTCCACCGTCTTTGAGAGCAGCTGTAGCCTTGTCCTCCTCCTCAGTGTTGCAAGCCAAGGCAGTTCCTCTGTGGACAGATTCAGCACTCTTTCAATTCCTGCCAGCTCCTCCCTGCAGGAGAAAGCTCAGAGCCTGTGTTCTGTTGCTTTGCGCCAGGACAGGAGAATGCTTTCCCCAAGCCACGCCCCTGCTTTAGACTCTGAATACACCCCGGTGGGAAAAACAGCCCCAGGCACCCTCAGTTTACTTCTCCAGGTTTGGACCCACTGCCTCGGAAGATGGGATGAGGAGGACTGTAATCTTCCTCGTATAGTTAGCAGCCCCTTGACCAAGGTGATTACTATTGTTTTAGTCAGTAAGTTGTATCTTCCTCTTTGCGACTCCATGGACTGTAACCCACCTGGCTTCTTTGTCCACAGGATTCCCCAGGCAAGAACAATCTGGCAGGCGGATTTTTTTTTTTTTTTTAACTGCTCAGCCACCTAGGAAGCCCTGATCAAGATAAAGTCACTGCCTCAAGAGTGTGGGCTTCGAGAAAGGAGGTTTCTAACTTTCGGCCACATTGCAGCCACATTTCTTAGAACGTAGCCTTTGCAACAGATCGCTTCAAACAGAATGAGAAATATTTTTAGTCTCCCCTCTGCAACTGGGACCTGGGGGAACAGGTGGCTATGTGGTTTGCCTAGACTGGGGAAAAGGCAGTCCCATCCCACGAGTGGGGAACAGACAGAATGACTGGGTCATGATTCATATGCCACAGTTTCTCCCTTTTATTGCTATCTCTATTTTCTTCAATAAGTATCTCTTCACATAATGTATGTTTTGGGGATCAATTTCAGAGATTTTAGTATTTTTTAATTTACCTTTTTTTGCTGGAGAGCAGATCACACAGCTCCTCACAATGTTTTGTCAAAAGTGAAACTCTCCAGGGATCTACAGGTATGTTTATCACAACTTTTATGCTGTCTCATCACACCCGATTTGATATTTCATGTTATGTTGAAAGTATAGTAATTATTTAGTGAATAGCAGCTGTTTAATGGGCTTCCCAGTAATGTTAGTGGTAAAGAATCCGCCTCCCATTGCAGGAGATACAGGAGGCTCCGGTTCAATCCCTGGTTTGGGAAGATCCCCTGGTGAATGAAATGGCCACCTGTCCAAGTGTTTCTTCCTAGAAATTCCATGGACAGAGGAGCCTGGGCTGCAGAGTCGGATACGACTTAGCACACACACAGCTTTTTATATTCACTTATCTAGAACTGATGCACCTGGGGGACATGAGTTAAGTTTCTATTTCTAGACTTGTTACATTCTAATTAATTGCTTCTATAGTGACTTGCCTCCTTTGAACAGGCTTTTTTTTTTTTTTTTTTAACCTTGCCCAAGGTAAGTATTACCTGTCCTCACAGGATTCAATTAGAGGTAAATGCGATAATATATGTGAGAGTGCTTAGTCATATCAGTGTAAGATAACATTCAATATTCAAATACATTGAAGTTTTTCAATTATTCATATTTTGATTAATTATTGAAACAGCCTCAGATAACTTCTTTAAAATTATGTGAACAGAACTACATAATTTTGACAGGACACTATTTCTATATTTCTTGATGACATGACATATTTTAAATATGTACAAACAAAATAAAGATACTTTAGAGGAGCGTGGCCAAAATAGAGATGGTTCTACCAACCACGTACAGGAAAAGGTCTGGAACTGAAAAGATCTCAAGTTTTTGAAAAACAAAATGCTGTTCATTTTCCCTGTAGAGAGAGTTCATAGTTGGTGACTTAGATGATGACCTAAGTTGAACGTAAGAACTTTCTGATGATGAAAAATTAATAGTAATGAAAAGATATCAAATACTGTGTTGTTAGCAGTTTTAAAATAGGGGATGCCAAGTCTTTAATCAGGAATGCTGTACAAGGGATTCCTAAAAGTTAGACTTTTGTCAATCGGCATATTGGTTTTAAAAACATTGTGAGACACTTTGGACTAAATGAGTGATTTTAAATCTATGTTCATAAAAACTAAAGGGTCTATGATTTGGTTAAGAGGCTCATAGCAGGGCAAATATGAAGGATAACCTCTTGGAATGCCATGTTCTTTATCAATCAATCAAAAAAAATTTTAATTCCTATCTGGTTTTTTTGTTGTGAAATAACATAAGACTCCATGAGGGAAAAAAATAAATGTACCCCTTAAAAACATTTCGTAAAATAATGTTTACAGCTTAAGTTTGTGAGCTTCTGAATTAGATGCATTTTCAAGCCTCTTGGAGCTTTAGATTTACTATTCAATGATGCTTTGAATCAGAAAACAGGTGGATGGACAGAGCAGGTCCTCACCCGTGGCTCTCTACTGTCAATTTCTTCAAGGCTTCACCGGGTTCATTTCCAGTTTTATTTTTTAAATCCGACTCACTTTCAACAGCTAGTTCTTTTAATGCTTTTTGCATCCACTCCGTGAAGAGCCTCCCAGGAAGAAATGGCCCTCCTCTAAAGAGGATGTCTGTCTGGGGTATTGGTTGTTGTACAAAGACCTCATTCTGAGAGCTCCATCACAAACAAAGGGGAGGTCTTAGTGCAGCTTCACCGTTTCCAGCAAAAGGACACAAATGCCAGCGGCAGGGCACGCTCATTCTGTCACTCTTCTCCACTCTTCCTAGCTGACAGCTGGAAGGCGTGAAACAAGGGGTGCTTTGGGCCAGTCAGAAACATAAAAGCCATAAAGAAACAGCACACACTGCACTCATTTCCCATGAAACAGGACCCCTTTTATTACTTTTGATTTATAATAGAAATGACAATTGCCTATATTTCCTCATGCATGCACAGAATCAAACACCAAGCTTAGAACTCCCTGAATAACACAGGACCTACCAATTAGCTCTCAAACTGAATACCTTTCCTTGAGTCTAAGCACTTGGGAAACACTCCTGTGTTGTTAGCAGTTTTAAAATAGGGGATGCCAAGTCTTTAATCAGGAATGCTGTACAAGGGATTCCTAAAAGTTAGACTTTTGTCAATCGGCATATTGGTTTTAAAAACATTGTGAGACACTTTGGACTAAATGAGTGATTTTAAATCTATGTTCATAAAAACTAAAGGGTCTATGATTTGGTTAAGAGGCTCATAGCAGGGCAAATATGAAGGATAACCTCTTGGAATGCCATGTTCTTTATCAATCAATCAAAAAAAATTTTAATTCCTATCTGGTTTTTTTGTTGTGAAATAACATAAGACTCCATGAGGGAAAAAAATAAATGTACCCCTTAAAAACATTTCGTAAAATAATGTTTACAGCTTAAGTTTGTGAGCTTCTGAATTAGATGCATTTTCAAGCCTCTTGGAGCTTTAGATTTACTATTCAATGATGCTTTGAATCAGAAAACAGGTGGATGGACAGAGCAGGTCCTCACCCGTGGCTCTCTACTGTCAATTTCTTCAAGGCTTCACCGGGTTCATTTCCAGTTTTATTTTTTAAATCCGACTCACTTTCAACAGCTAGTTCTTTTAATGCTTTTTGCATCCACTCCGTGAAGAGCCTCCCAGGAAGAAATGGCCCTCCTCTAAAGAGGATGTCTGTCTGGGGTATTGGTTGTTGTACAAAGACCTCATTCTGAGAGCTCCATCACAAACAAAGGGGAGGTCTTAGTGCAGCTTCACCGTTTCCAGCAAAAGGACACAAATGCCAGCGGCAGGGCACGCTCATTCTGTCACTCTTCTCCACTCTTCCTAGCTGACAGCTGGAAGGCGTGAAACAAGGGGTGCTTTGGGCCAGTCAGAAACATAAAAGCCATAAAGAAACAGCACACACTGCACTCATTTCCCATGAAACAGGACCCCTTTTATTACTTTTGATTTATAATAGAAATGACAATTGCCTATATTTCCTCATGCATGCACAGAATCAAACACAAAGCTTAAAACTCCCTGAATAACACAGGACCTACCAATTAGCTCTCAAACTGAATACCTTTCCTTGAGTCTAAGCACTTGGGAAACACTCCTGAGGGGCCCTTGTTTTCTCCTTCTCTTTTTTTCTCACACAGACACAGAGGCACACAAGCCTACATACATTTTTACCAAATGAATAACCACAGTCTAGAATCCATTATGTCATTATCTCTGTAACATGCAGTTTACATCTAAAATTATTTCCCCTGAAGGTAAATTAAAATATTTCAAGTTTTTTTTTTTTTTTTCTGGCACTTTAAAACACTTTCAGCACAGGCAACTATATTCAATATCTTATAATAAACTATAATGGAAAAGAAAAAGTCGTGTTCAGAGTGTTGTGTCCCGTGCTAACTTTGGCATAATACTTTAGGGTATTATTTATTTTCTTTCCTTTCATTCATAATCTTATGAATAAAACAATCCTATGGCCAAGAATGGTTCTTTTAATAATATACATGGAAATAGATGTAGACATACATTTGTAAATACAATTTCATGGCATCTGGGGGTTTCCCTGGTGGCTCAGATGGTAAGGAAGTTACCTGCAATCCAGGAGACCTGGGTTGGATCCTTGGGTTGGGAAGATCCCCTGGAGAAGGAAATGAGAACCCACTCCAGTATACTTGCCTAGAGAATTTCATGGACAGAGGAACCTGGCAGGCTACAATCCATAGCGTCGCAAAGAATTGCACACGACTGAGCAACTTAACACACTTTCATGGCACCTACAAAATACATCCAGGGAACTCAGACCAGAGACCCTTTTTTTAAGAAGCAAGGGAAGGGATAATTGTGTATCCTGCACTACATTAATACCATATGCCACTTCATACATCACATAGCACAGGAGCTCCAATATATTTGATAAATGAGAACTTGAAGGCTCAGTGGAACAATTAATTCTGTCACATAGCAAGAGCAGAGCCCAGCTGGGACTCAACTAATATCTTCTTCCTTCACACTTTTTTATCCATTTCACCATCTTCAATGCTAATCAACAGATAATGTAAGATTATTCCAGAACTCATGCTTCTTGTCCAGGATTAAATGTCATGATAGAACACTCCAGTCCATCAATTAGTCACTGGATGAGCTTGCTAGATTTAAATTCTCCATGCCTCATCCTCCACATCTGTGAAATGGGGACGGACACACTAATTGTAGCATGTGGCTGTTGTAAAGAGTAAATGATTTACTCTGTATAAAGAGATTAGAACATAAGATGTTCATACAAGATAGACTGTTTCATAACATGAACTATGAAAGTCTCCCAGGATATTCTAATAACCATTATTACAAAGTGGTTCTCTCACCTCGTACTCTGTGATTATATGGCTAGTACTATTTTTTCCCCAGAAATTACTTTTTTTTTCTTTTTTGCTTTCGGTTAACTGTTCTGGTATTTCTACAAAAAGACAATGCAAATATGTTAGCAAATAAGGTTAAAATGAGCCAAGGGAAATTGACTGTATTAGCCTATTTTCCTGTCACTGAAGACTTAATTCTCCTGCTAGACAAAGCGTAGCTGATGTGGCGGCTTGTGGAGTATTGGTATGCAGAGCTGGTGCATTCATGGTAGATTCAGCAGTTCCTAACTCATTTCTGCAGCATTTAACTCCCTGTTTTCTGGTGGCATTATTATAAAGCAAGGTTTTAAAAACTTATTATCTTCTGTCACTTGGCCATATATTTCTAGACTGACTTGATTGCCTAGATGTCATGCTCCAGTTACAAACCTGCGTATTTGCTATTCACCTCTCTGTTTCTTTTCTGTTGTCGTTGTTGTTTAGCTTTGTCTTTTTAAAAAAAAAAAATTGGCCACACCATGTAATTTGCAGGATCTTACCAGGGACTCCCAGGCCCTCAGCAGTGAAAGCTTGGAGTCCTAACTACCAGACCTCCAGGGAATTCCCTCATCTCTATTAGCTACTTCATGGATTTCTAAGAGAACTCAAACCCAATATGACTTGAGTTTCTTTTCTTTCCTCCAATGTCCTTCTGCTCATTATGCAAACTCGATCTTCGTGTGAAGATCTGTCCTCTGTCTCAGCACACTGGCAGAAGCCTTGGAACCATTCTGATTCTTCTGTGGTTTACAAATTTTAAAAACATTGAATTCTTTTTCTGTGGTTTTTCGCAAAAAAAACCTCATGCTTCTTGTCCAGGATTAAATGTCATGATAGAACACTCCAGTCCATCAATTAGTCACTAGATGAGCTTGCTAGATTTAAATTCTCCATGCCTCATCCTCCACATCTGTGAAATGGGACGGACACACTAATTGTAGCATGTGGCTGTTGTAAAGAGTAAATGATTTACTCTGTATAAAGAGATTAGAACATAAGATGTTCATACAAGATAGACTGTTTCATAACATGAACTATGAAAGTCTCCCAGGATATTCTAATAACCATTATTACAAAGTGGTTCTCTCACCTCGTACTCTGTGATTATATGGCTAGTACTATTTTTTCCCCAGAAATTACTTTTTTTTTCTTTTTTGCTTTCGGTTAACTGTTCTGGTATTTCTACAAAAAGACAATGCAAATATGTTAGCAAATAAGGTTAAAATGAGCCAAGGGAAATTGACTGTATTAGCCTATTTTCCTGTCACTGAAGACTTAATTCTCCTGCTAGACAAAGCGTAGCTGATGTGGCGGCTTGTGGAGTATTGGTATGCAGAGCTGGTGCATTCATGGTAGATTCAGCAGTTCCTAACTCATTTCTGCAGCATTTAACTCCCTGTTTTCTGGTGGCATTATTATAAAGCAAGGTTTTAAAAACTTATTATCTTCTGTCACTTGGCCATATATTTCTAGACTGACTTGATTGCCTAGATGTCATGCTCCAGTTACAAACCTGCGTATTTGCTATTCACCTCTCTGTTTCTTTTCTGTTGTCGTTGTTGTTTAGCTTTGTCTTTTTAAAAAAAAAAAATTGGCCACACCATGTAATTTGCAGGATCTTACCAGGGACTCCCAGGCCCTCAGCAGTGAAAGCTTGGAGTCCTAACTACCAGACCTCCAGGGAATTCCCTCATCTCTCTATTAGCTACTTCATGGATTTCTAAGAGAACTCAAACCCAATATGACTTGAGTTTCTTTTTCTTTCCTCCAATGTCCTTCTGCTCATTATGCAAACTCGATCTTCGTGTGAAGATCTGTCCTCTGTCTCAGCACACTGGCAGAAGCCTTGGAACCATTCTGATTCTTCTGTGGTTTACAAATTTTAAAAAACATTGAATACTGAAACAGCTTTTTAATGAGTCTCCCTAATGTTGGCTTTTCTCCCTCTCAATTCCAAACTCTCTGTCACCACAAGCACGCTGTTCCGGCTGTGCACGTCTCCCTGGGTCTCCTAAACAACTGCTGCCCCTTCCAACAGTCGTCCATCTTAAAAAGATGTCAGTAGACATTTCTTTCCTGTTAGGAAAATAGCAGACTCATCATGGTCCTTGAAATGCTTCACTTTGTCTTTTGTCTTCTCATTTCCCTCTCAGTTCCCACTTTCTTCTTACCAAATGTGCCCAATACGCTAATTTAGAGGAATATATATTGATGTTTCTAAAGTATACCATCAAGCACTTTCGGATTCAGAAGCAGTTTCCTTCAGCTAACATACATGGGTTCCATTCTGTTCTATTTCTTCTGATCATTTAAGACTCAGTCAGCACCCTCTCACCTGTGGATGCATATTTACTGACAGCTTATGCTGGGTTAGGAGCCCTTAGAAACCTTATGAATCCTTTGTGCATTGTTTCCCAGGTGACTCAGAGATAAAGAGTCTACCTGCCAATTCCACAGTGTGCATTCAATCCCTGGGTTGGGAAGATCCCCTAAAGATGGAAATGGCAACCTATTCTGGTATTCTCGCCTGGGAAGTCCCATGGATAGAGGAACCTGGTGGGCTGCAGTCTGTGGGTCACAAAGAGTCAGACACGACTGAGCACACACGCAATGGCTACTTTCACGTGTTAACTTGGTTAGGCTATGCTGCCTAATTAATTGGTCAAACACAAGCCTAGATGTTGTTGTGAAGGTGTGTTTTTAGATGTGAAAAGCATTTAAATCAGTAGACTGAGTAAAGCAGATAACTTTCAATGATATGAGTGAGCCTCATCCAATCAATTGAAGGTCTTACAAGAAAAAATCGAGGTCCCCAGAGAGGAAGGAATTCTATTTTCAGATGGTTCTCACTGGAATTCCTAGCCAGATCTGTATATTTCAAACTTGCCAACCCACATAAATCACATGAGCCAAATCCTTAAAATCTATCTATCTGTCTATCTATCTGTCTATCCACACACACATGTTATTGGTTCTGGTTCTCTGAGGAACCCTAATATGAGAGAATATATTTATTAATAGTGCTTAAAATAATACATGTCTTTAGTAAATACTTTAGTCAGAGCACACACTTAGATATTACTTAAATTCTGTTAACCACCCGATATAAAAATTAATCAAACTGTGGCTGCCTTTTAGCTGAATCAGAATGAAGAGCTGACAAGAATTCTCTGCTTAGGAGATTCTTCCATTGCTCTTTGTAAAATTCATTGTTCTTTTTTTTTTTTTTTTTTTTTTTTTGGGGGGGTGGGGTGGGGAGGGAGGGGAGCAGGCAGGTCTTTCATTTGTCTATTTTCATCCATCTTTGTTCTTTGGCCCATGTGGGCCTCCCATTGCGGTGGCATCTGTTGTCACAGAGCACCGGCTCTGGGCACATGCGCTCCAGAGCTCCGGCTCGGTAATTGGACACATTGGTCCAGCCGCTCCGCGGCATGTGGGATCTTCCCAGGCCGGGGATCGAACTGGCGCCCCTTGCCCTGCAAGGCAGTGTCCTTACCCACTGGACCACCAGGGAAGCCCCTGTAAAATTCATTGTTTAGGCACATCTCTATAATCCTTGGAAAACCTTCTCAAATCTAGTGGCTCAAACTCTACACTAGATTTGTAGGTTCCATTTTACATTTACCTGCAATATAATAAGTGTATTCCTAGATAATGTTAATGGTATCTTTGTAGAAAGCCCCACATATAGATCCCCAGATTTAAGCTTAAATTTTGTGATGCTTTTACAGTATTGGGACCAGTAATCATTTTATAGTAACATAATTTTCCCCAATCACTGCCTGCCAGGGAAAGACTTGCAGTGATGATTCTAGTTAACTGAGAACATATTAAAATCAAACTGGGAGTCAAGAGATGGGTGAATCCTGATTAACTCTCTAGGTTTTATGGTAATTTTCAATTGTCAGTAGAGCACTTTAAAAGGAAAATAGCTAGTCCCATCAGAGATTCACCAAATCATAATATCTGGATGTTAGAGATTAATGTTGCATATACGTAACTGTATAGGCATATATATGTGTGTGTGTACACACACACACACACACACACACACACACACACCCCTGTATATGTATAGATACATTAGATGTTTGACATACATGTATGTCTGTATTTGTTTTTGTTTAGTTGCTAACTCATGTCTGAGTATCTGTGACCCCAAAAACTGCAGCATACCAGACTTCTCTGCCCTTCACCATCTCCTGGAATTTGCTCAAATTCATGTATATTTGTGTATGTGTATATATATATATGTGTGTGTATATATATATATATATATATACACATATATACGTACATATATGCATAATATTATATATGTTATATTCATGTATGTCTGTATATATAATATATGTATATATATACACACACATTATAAAATATGCAATTATAAAATATACACCTAGTTAAAAATACTATCTCGTTGGATGCAGTTTGTTGTTCTTAGTGACTAGAAAGACGGTATAAAAGAGCTGGCATGTGATCCACTCTCTTCCTTTGGGGGTCAGAGCTTACTTGGAGTAAGTAAAGATAAAAAAGGCAGATGATCACTTCTAGTCTCCTTGTCAATAGACCTTCAATTTAAAAGACTGATAATGTTTAAAACGCTTGGAGGAAGAACCTTTATCTAATAAAAGCCCTCAGTGGGATCTTCCTTGGCTAAAGGATTACTAATTGTGAATAAACTTAAGACTCGATGAGGTTTGGTTCCCTTGAGAATGGCACCTAAGTGGTACCACTCTCTGGAATATAAAATGAAGAAGTTTCGTCACTTAGAGGCTCTTCATTTGAGGCTAACCTTTAATCCTCGCGTGGTATCTCTTACACCAAACTGGAGAGTGCAGGCCTGATACAGAAAGCCAGATCTGGGAAGAAACCTCGCTATCCCTGCCTCTGTGTGCTTTGGCTGAGTGTCTTTGTCGCCTGTATCCTTGGGATTATTAAAAAAAGCCTGGTGCTACTATGAATAAAGTCTTAGTAGATAAGATCGCTGATGTGTTGGATATCATATCACTGACCTGCAATCCTATCACTTGGTTAACTCTGATAGCAGAGAGCTCTTTGGGCATTTTGGTTTTCCAGAGAAAAGAACTGGGTTGGGGATGGGAAAATGGACAGTATTTTATTTTATCCCAATGGCTATGACTTAGCAACTAAACAACAACAACAATGCCATAGACTATAAACACTAGTACCTAGGTAGGTTAAAGAAATCAAAGTAATATTTAGCCTGTGAATATTAGACTATGTTACTCCCTGCCTTCTATGTCACAATACGTTTTTATATTTCAAAGGGGAGTACAATGTATGACACAAATTTGTTCATCTCTTTCCATTAACACGATTGATATCTGCGGTGATGGCAGTCTTATTTTTGAAAATATGCGTAGGTCTGATGGAACATGCCCTTCATTTTATGTCCCACGTTCCTAGAGCAGCTACTTTGGTAATTGTAAGGAGCCACATTCACTTAGAAACTGAGGCAATGCCCTGAGACTCATACCAATCCATGTGGACAACATAAACGGTTTGATGCCTGTTTCCAAATTAGTTAAATCACATCTGCTAATGATCACTCCTGTCTCATAACAGGTCTGCCGAGATGCCTTAAAATAGTCTATCAGAAACTCTCACATGTCTTCTCTGAGTCTTAACCAGACTTGTAAACTTCCCACAGTTACAAACAAATGGAAGCAGAGTTACCTACCTATGTGTTGGGTGACTAAACACCACAGGGAATACATTTAAAATATCACTTTTCTGGGGAATTCTCTAGCTGTCCAGTGGTTAGAACTCCATACTTCCATGGCAGGGGCCTAGGTTTGTGAATAAACTTAAGACTCGATGAGGTTTGGTTCCCTTGAGAATGGCACCTAAGTGGTACCACTCTCTGGAATATAAAATGAAGAAGTTTCGTCACTTAGAGGCTCTTCATTTGAGGCTAACCTTTAATCCTCGCGTGGTATCTCTTACACCAAACTGGAGAGTGCAGGCCTGATACAGAAAGCCAGATCTGGGAAGAAACCTCGCTATCCCTGCCTCTGTGTGCTTTGGCTGAGTGTCTTTGTCGCCTGTATCCTTGGGATTATTAAAAAAAGCCTGGTGCTACTATGAATAAAGTCTTAGTAGATAAGATCGCTGATGTGTTGGATATCATATCACTGACCTGCAATCCTATCACTTGGTTAACTCTGATAGCAGAGAGCTCTTTGGGCATTTTGGTTTTCCAGAGAAAAGAACTGGGTTGGGGATGGGAAAATGGACAGTATTTTATTTTATCCCAATGGCTATGACTTAGCAACTAAACAACAACAACAATGCCATAGACTATAAACACTAGTACCTAGGTAGGTTAAAGAAATCAAAGTAATATTTAGCCTGTGAATATTAGACTATGTTACTCCCTGCCTTCTATGTCACAATACGTTTTTATATTTCAAAGGGGAGTACAATGTATGACACAAATTTGTTCATCTCTTTCCATTAACACGATTGATATCTGCGGTGATGGCAGTCTTATTTTTGAAAATATGCGTAGGTCTGATGGAACATGCCCTTCATTTTATGTCCCACGTTCCTAGAGCAGCTACTTTGGTAATTGTAAGGAGCCACATTCACTTAGAAATCCGAGGCAATGCCCCTGAGACTCATACCAATCCATGTGGACAACATAAACGGTTTGATGCCTGTTTCCAAATTAGTTAAATCACATCTGCTAATGATCACTCCTGTCTCATAACAGGTCTGCCGAGATGCCTTAAAATAGTCTATCAGAAACTCTCACATGTCTTCTCTGAGTCTTAACCAGACTTGTAAACTTCCCACAGTTACAAACAAATGGAAGCAGAGTTACCTACCTATGTGTTGGGTGACTAAACACCACAGGGAATACATTTAAAATATCACTTTTCTGGGGAATTCTCTAGCTGTCCAGTGGTTAGAACTCCATACTTCCATGGCAGGGGGCCTAGGTTTGAGCACTGGTTAGGGAACTAAGCTCCTACAAGCTTTATGGTGCCACAAAAAATAATATATCATTTTTTGTTCACATATTTTTTACTTAGTAATTTTTTGTTGTGATAAGAACATTTAACATGGGATTTGTCATCTTAAAGTTTTAATTGTGCAATGCACCATTGCTAGGTAGAGGCACAAGGTTACACAGTGGATTTCTAGAGCTCATTCATCTTGCTTAACTGAAATTTTGCTCATTGATCATGAACTCCCCATTTCCCCCTCTCCCAGCCCCCCTCTACTCTGTTTCTGTTTCTGATGCTGCCCTATCTAAGAGATCACTGTCAACACAAGGTCAAGAGTTTTATGGTTTCAGGTTTTACATTCAAATCCTTAATCCATTTTGATTTTTTTTGTATATGATGTGGAAAAAACATCAAAATTTAATCTTTTACATGTAGGTAACCAGTTTTTTAACACCATTTATTGAAGAGACTCTCCTTTCTGCATTGAATTTTCTTGGTATCCTTGTTAAAGATCAGTTGGCCATATATATGTGAATTTATTTCTCAGATCTCTCTTCTGTTCCACTGGTCTATAGGTCTGTCCACATCAGCGTTATACAGTTTTATTTACTATAAATTTGTAATTTATTTTGATGTCAGAAAGTATGTAAGTCAGCATTGCTTACAAGTTTATATTTGGACCCCATAAATTTGTAATTTGGGATGTAATCTAGAGCAGCTACGATTGTAAGGAGCCACATTCACTTAGAAATGAGGCAATGCCCTGAGACTCATACCAATCCATGTGGACAACATAAACGGTTTGATGCCTGTTTCCAAATTAGTTAAATCACATCTGCTAATGATCACTCCTGTCTCATAACAGGTCTGCCGAGATGCCTTAAAATAGTCTATCAGAAACTCTCACATGTCTTCTCTGAGTCTTAACCAGACTTGTAAACTTCCCACAGTTACAAACAAATGGAAGCAGAGTTACCTACCTATGTGTTGGGTGACTAAACACCACAGGGAATACATTTAAAATATCACTTTTCTGGGGAATTCTCTAGCTGTCCAGTGGTTAGAACTCCATACTTCCATGGCAGGGGGCCTAGGTTTGAGCACTGGTTAGGGAACTAAGCTCCTACAAGCTTTATGGTGCCACAAAAAATAATATATCATTTTTTGTTCACATATTTTTTACTTAGTAATTTTTTGTTGTGATAAGAACATTTAACATGGGATTTGTCATCTTAAAGTTTTAATTGTGCAATGCACCATTGCTAGGTAGAGGCACAAGGTTACACAGTGGATTTCTAGAGCTCATTCATCTTGCTTAACTGAAATTTTGCTCATTGATCATGAACTCCCCATTTCCCCCTCTCCCAGCCCCCCTCTACTCTGTTTCTGTTTCTGATGCTGCCCTATCTAAGAGATCACTGTCAACACAAGGTCAAGAGTTTTATGGTTTCAGGTTTTACATTCAAATCCTTAATCCATTTTGATTTTTTTTTTTGTATATGATGTGGAAAAAAACATCAAAATTTAATCTTTTACATGTAGGTAACCAGTTTTTTAACACCATTTATTGAAGAGACTCTCCTTTCTGCATTGAATTTTCTTGGTATCCTTGTTAAAGATCAGTTGGCCATATATATGTGAATTTATTTCTCAGATCTCTCTTCTGTTCCACTGGTCTATAGGTCTGTCCACATCAGCGTTATACAGTTTTATTTACTATAAATTTGTAATTTATTTTGATGTCAGAAAGTATGTAAGTCAGCATTGTTCTTTATCAAATTTGATTTAACTATTTGGAGTTCTGTGGTTCCATATGAATTTCATGTTGTTGCCTTTTCTATTTCTACAACAATGTTATTGGGACTTTTATAGGGATTGCCTTAAATCTGTAATTTGGGTGGTATGGACATTTTAACAATATTAAGACAGCTTCTAATCCATGAGCACAGGTGTCTTCTCATTTATTTGTGATATTTTTTTCATTTTCTTTCATCAGTGTTTTATAATTCTTAGTGTACAGACCCATAATGTCCTTCATTAAGTTTATTCCAAAGAGTCTCATTCTTTTGGTGTTATTGTAAACGTGATTGTTTTCTTAATTTCCTTTTTGGGTAGCTTGTTGTTAGTGTATACACCTACAAGTGATTTTTCTATGCTGCTTTTGTATCCTGCAACTTTGGTGAGTTCATCTGTTCTTCCACATTTTAGATGTTCCCTGTTGCTCTAAGTACCTGCCACAATATATAAGGGAAAGATGCCTAAAGAAACTGCCGTTTATTTGTTTGAAAGAAATGTTGACAAGAAGTTTAAATGGTCATGACACGGTTGAATGTCAGTAAAGTTCTGGGGATAATATAAAACATTCTGGACCAAGAGCTTGGAGCCCTGACCTCACAGCCTGACCTTTTTCAACTTTGTAACTTACTAGCTATTTAGACATGAGGGAGTCAATAACTCTTCTGAGGTTGACATTCTACTCCCCAAAATAAGGTCACTGAACTAGCTAATGGGTGACTGTTCTCTGGCCCTACTTATTTTGACATAATGAGCCTTCAGTTCTATGATTTAGAATAGTACTTGCCATTTCCTCTTAATTGCTGAGTATCAGAGATTAAAATTCATAGGTAAAGATTCAAATTCTCATTTTATTCAAATTTTCTCCAGCATTTCAATCTAAGCACCCAACCATCAAAGGAGAATCCTCAGGGATCTGGGGACTATTTCAAGCAGCAGCAAATGAGAATGTGCTTAGAAGTTCTGCTTTTAAAGTTAAACATTAATTCAGTGTGCTTAGTCGATGTCACAACTTATCCAGTTGTTTGGGATAAAAGTATGCGATCCCCCACACTCTCCACTATGATTCTTTAAGTTACAATAGTGCTCTGGCTCTACTGCATTAGGGCATTTCCTAGCCACATGTGGCAATTAAAAATTACATGTAAAATCATTAAAATTAAATTCCATTAACATTTTATTTCCTCAGGTGCATGAGCTACATTTCCAGTCTTCATTATCCCTATGCGCCAGTGCACACCTGCCTGATTGTTTAGATACAGCATATTCCATCATCACATAAAGATCTACCATCTATTCCTCAACTAGAAACAGTTCAGTGGTTTTGTAATTGTTGCTATTGCCTGGGAATTCTTTAAGTACTTTCTGATATATGGAAACCCAGTTTGAGAATTACAGCTCAAGAGATGTTAAAGAATGTCAGCTTCTGTTAAAATAGAAATAAAGTGCATGTTGAGAGAATACTAGGGATTTGTATGAAGTTCTGCAACTTATGAGGTGAGATGTAGGATTGTAGGCACGTCACTTAGATTGCTAATGTTTCTAGACACAGTTGCCTTATTGTATTATGTTAACAAAAATAAATGTACTTCCTACTTCATAGGTTTGCTTTGAGGATAAAAAGGGATATTGCACAAAGGCAAGCATTGAGTTTCACTAATATTTATATATTTTGAAATCTGTCAAAATCTAGGTATCAGGCACACCTAGATACTCAATGAATACATAACAATGAATATTCATTGAGTTGTATAACTAGTGGTATGGACATGCTGAAAATGACCCAGTTTACAGATTTTATAAATTCAGTCTTGGTCGTCAAGGGAAAAACTTTTTATCTTTACTAAAACTCATTCTCACAGATTTATTCTCATGTTTAATATACAGAAGGAAAAGAGCCACTATAAAAGTTGTGGAATAGTCACCAAATTTACTGGTAAATATTGGCCAATATTTGCATCTGTTCTAAGGTTAAAGCAATGACCACAGTTTTCCACACAAGTAAATCATATCTAAACATTACCCAGTTCTGAACTTCTTAAAAATGTTATCCTATCTTTAGAGTAAGACATTGCTCATTCCTCTCTTAGTCTGATATTAAGAGAAGTAACAGAGCATATTTGAGATAAACAATCTATCTATTTATCCATATATCAACCTATTGATCCATCTATGAATCTATCTATCCATCTATCAATCTAATCACAGCAGAGAGGGATTAAGGTATTCATTTTATTGTGTTTAAATACATGCAGTTCTATATGTGACTATGTAATATATATACTTTCTATATAGTTGTCTGTTTGGGACATTATATTATTTTCATTTTTCTTTTTTGCTTGTCTTGCCATTACTAGTCTTTCCCACCACTCATGAAATAATCTCACTTCTGACCCATGTCAATAATTTGGCATCTCTCCTCTGTTACATATTCACATAAACATATTTGCATATATAAATTTGCATAGACTAATACTTCTTTGTAGTGTGCTGGGAAAAAATTAAATGACATTCAATATCGTTGTCTGAAAGCTATTTTTCTCTGTCATATCATCTCAAAACACTGAGATATCTCACTGGCATAGTTCCCATGCTGTGGTATTTAACAGCTACATAATATTCTAGAATATGGAGCTAAGGTAATTTATTCAACCTAGCATTAATTTTATTCACCTATTTGCCTAAGAAACTTTTTAAAACACATTTTTTAGTAAACAGACACCCTGAAAAATAGAGATTCCCAGGAAACTTTGGATAAAAGATATATCCATTTATTTTTTTTTTTTTAATTTTTTTTTGGGGGGGAGTTGGGGAGGGAGGGGGCAGGAGGGTCACTTCTATTGGTCTTTCATTTATCTATTTTCATCCATCTTTGTTCTTTGGCCCATGTGGGCCTCCCATTGCGGTGGCCTCTGTTGTCACAGAGCACCGGCTCTGGGCGCATGCACTCCAGAGCCCTGGCTCGGTAATTGGACACATCAGTCCAGCCGCTCCGCGGCACGTGGGACCCTCCCAGGCCAGGGATCGAACCAGCGCCTCTTGCACTGCAAGGCGGTGTCCTTACCCACTGGACCACCAGGGAAGCCCTCCATTTACTATTTTAAAGCCAGCTCTGTGCAACTCTATGGACCATAGCCTGCCAGTCTCCTGGCCACAGGATGCTCCAGGCATAAATATTGAAATGAGTTGCCACTCCCTCCTCCAGAGGATCTTCTTGACCCAGGGACGGAACCCATGTCTCTCACATCTCTTGCACTGGCAGGCAGGTTCTTTATTACCAGTGCTACCTGGGAAGGCCTATTTTAAAGCATAGCTGTATAGTTTTTCTGCCTTAAAAGTCACTCCCTGAAGCTCCAGAAACTGTGGAAGGGAAATAAGAGCCACTACCTATCCCTTCTTGAATTTCCACCAAAATTCTGAGCTTAAAAAGTGGTTTTTGGTTTCTTCTAAATTTATGGTTGACTTTTAAGCAGGAATTGGTACCTGGATTAGAAACAGGTTCCTAGAAGAATGATTCTGCTATGTAAGTGACATAAAGCATGTGTTCTTGGCTTTGAGTCTGAAAAGTAGACAAAAATCTCAAAAGACCTTGTAGAGACTCAGTGAAAACTGGAAGGAACTCAAGGTGACTGTTACTGAAAATTGGGAAGCAAGGTGGAAATTGTTATTGAAAGCTAGAAAAGGGGTGGCATCTTTAATAAGTGGCTCATATCAATATTTCTCTGTCATATCATCTCAAAACACTGAGATATCTCACTGGCATAGTTCCCATGCTGTGGTATTTAACAGCTACATAATATTCTAGAATATGGAGCTAAGGTAATTTATTCAACCTAGCATTAATTTTATTCACCTATTTGCCTAAGAAACTTTTTAAAACACATTTTTTAGTAAACAGACACCCTGAAAAATAGAGATTCCCAGGAAACTTTGGATAAAAGATATATCCATTTAGTTTTTTTTTTTAATTTTTTTGGGGGAGTTGGGGAGGGGGGGGCAGGAGGGTCACTTCTATTGGTCTTTCATTTATCTATTTTCATCCATCTTTGTTCTTTGGCCCATGTGGGCCTCCCATTGCGGTGGCCTCTGTTGTCACAGAGCACCAGCTCTGGGCGCATGCACTCCAGAGCCCTGGCTCGTGACGGGACACACCAGTCCAGCCGCTTCGCAGCATGTGGGGCCCTCCCTGGCGAAGGATTGAACCGGTAACCCTTGCACTGCAAGGCGGGCTCTCTACCCACTGGATCACCAGGGAAGCCCTCCATTTACTATTTTAAAGCCAGCTCTGTGCAACTCTATGGACCATAGCCTGCCAGTCTCCTGGCCACAGGATGCTCCAGGCATAAATATTGAAATGAGTTGCCACTCCCTCCTCCAGAGGATCTTCTTGACCCAGGGACGGAACCCATGTCTCTCACATCTCTTGCACTGGCAGGCAGGTTCTTTATTACCAGTTCTACCTGGGAAGGCCTATTTTAAAGCATAGCTGTATAGTTTTTCTGCCTTAAAAGTCACCCCCTGAAGCTCCAGAAACTGTGGAAGGGAAATAAGAGCCACTACCTATCCCTTCTTGAATTTCCACCAAAATTCTGAGCTTAAAAAGTGGTTTTTGGTTTCTTCTAAATTTATGGTTGACTTTTAAGCAGGAATTGGTACCTGGATTAGAAACAGGTTCCTAGAAGAATGATTCTGCTATGTAAGTGACATAAAGCATGTGTTCTTGGCTTTGAGTCTGAAAAGTAGACAAAAATCTCAAAAGACCTTGTAGAGACTCAGTGAAAACTGGAAGGAACTCAAGGTGACTGTTACTGAAAATTGGGAAGCAAGGTGGAAATTGTTATTGAAAGCTAGAAAAGGGGTGGCATCTTTAATAAGTGGACGGAATGTTTTGGAAAACTGTCCCTAAAATGACATGGACAATCAAAATTTCACCAATTGCCAATTATTTTCCAATTTCACCAAAATATTGCCAATCTGGCTCAAGAGATTTCCAGGTGTAATGTAAGGGCCAACTGGTCATTTCTATCCTCCTGTGTGAGAATAGAGAGGGGAACTACATAAATTGTTCATTTTAAATCTTAATTTGTATAAAATATAAAGGTGTAAGCACTATAGAGTTTCAAAAATAAGATTGTTTCTCATCTCCATTGTTTCTGTATCTTCTAAGAAAACCCACAAGGTGAAAACAATTATTAAAAAGAGGATGTTGCCAGTAAAACACAATCCCAAAATACATCTCTAACATACTCTTGAGACCATATACCTGGCAGGGCTTCTAAAATGTTTTTAACTTAAAAACTTCTCTTAGGAGATATAACTTCTAAGAATTTGGTTTTTTTTTTAAGATTTACTTATTTATTTATTTCTTTTGGGGGGGTGGGGTGGGGAGGGAGGGGAGCAGGCGGGCTACTTCTATTGGTCTTTCATTTGTCTATTTTCATCCATTTTTGTTCTTTGGCTCCTGTGGGCCTCCCATCGCGGTGGCCTCTGTTGTCGCAGAGCACCAGCTCTGGGTGCCTGCGCTCCAGAGCTCCGGCTCAGTAATTGGACACATTGGTCCAGCCACTCCGCGGCACGTGGGACCCTCCCAGGCCAGGGATCGAACCGGCGTCCCTTGCACTGCAAGGCGGTGTCCTTACCCACTGGACCACGAGAGAAGCCCTAAGAATTTTTTTTTTAACTCCTTTTTTTTGTTTTCAATCATGCCTCTTATTTTTTTTATATATATATACTTACTTTCATCCACCTTTTATTCTTTGGCCTATGTGGGCCTCCCATTGCAGTGGCCTCTCTTGGTGCAGAGCACCGGCTCTGGGCGCATGTGCTTCAGAGCACGGGCTTGTAATTGAAGACACTGGTCCAGCTGCTCCATGGCATGTGGGATCTTCCCAGGCTAGGGATGGAACCCGTGCCACTTGCATTGCAAGGTGGATTCTCTACCCACTGGACCACCAGCGAAGTCCTAAGAATCTTAAAGATGAATTTTGTGAACTTTTTCAACCTAAACAAACTATTTTTCAGCATCTTCAGAGCATTGCCTAAAAGTACCACCTATCTCAGCCTAAGGTATAAGGAGGTTTGTCTCAGAGGTCTGTTTGTATATGTGCCTCTATTTAATCAAGCAAGAACCATTAAGATGCATAGAAACCAATCAGCAATTTAATAGAACTAAAGTGGTTGAAGCACCACCTGCTAGGAATGAAAAGGACAAAGACTACTTTAAAATGAAAGAAACCTCAGGGACTCCACATTTTAATGACAGGAAGTCAAATGAGAAAATAGCTACCAACAAGGGTCATTTCCAGAGGAGGAACTAGGGGAGGTAGAGGGCTCTGCAAGCATTCACTTTCTTCATAGGGGGTCACCTTTAAGGGAAGGAAAGAAGGTGATCCAGTCTAAAGTCCTGACCAACTGGAACTTCAGGTAACTGACTGAAAATATTTTCTAAGAGGGCTTCCCATGTAGCTCAATGGTAAAGAAACTGCCTGAAATGCAGGAATCACAGGAGATCATTTGTCTATTTTCATCCATTTTTGTTCTTTGGCTCCTGTGGGCCTCCCATCGCGGTGGCCTCTGTTGTCGCAGAGCACCAGCTCTGGGTGCCTGCGCTCCAGAGCTCCGGCTCAGTAATTGGACACATTGGTCCAGCCACTCCGCGGCACGTGGGACCCTCCCAGGCCAGGGATCGAACCGGCGTCCCTTGCACTGCAAGGCGGTGTCCTTACCCACTGGACCACGAGAGAAGCCCTAAGAATTTTTTTTTTAACTCCTTTTTTTTGTTTTCAATCATGCCTCTTATTTTTTTTATATATATATACTTACTTTCATCCACCTTTTATTCTTTTTGGCATGTGTAGGCCTCCCATTGCAGTGGCCTCTCTTGGTGCAGAGCACCGGCTCTGGGCGCATGTGCTTCAGAGCACGGGCTTGTAATTGAAGACACTGGTCCAGCTGCTCCATGGCATGTGGGATCTTCCCAGGCTAGGGATGGAACCCGTGCCACTTGCATTGCAAGGTGGATTCTCTACCCACTGGACCACCAGCGAAGTCCTAAGAATCTTAAAGATGAATTTTGTGAACTTTTTCAACCTAAACAAACTATTTTTCAGCATCTTCAGAGCATTGCCTAAAAGTACCACCTATCTCAGCCTAAGGTATAAGGAGGTTTGTCTCAGAGGTCTGTTTGTATATGTGCCTCTATTTAATCAAGCAAGAACCATTAAGATGCATAGAAACCAATCAGCAATTTAATAGAACTAAAGTGGTTGAAGCACCACCTGCTAGGAATGAAAAGGACAAAGACTACTTTAAAATGAAAGAAACCTCAGGGACTCCACATTTTAATGACAGGAAGTCAAATGAGAAAATAGCTACCAACAAGGGTCATTTCCAGAGGAGGAACTAGGGGAGGTAGAGGGCTCTGCAAGCATTCACTTTCTTCATAGGGGGTCACCTTTAAGGGAAGGAAAGAAGGTGATCCAGTCTAAAGTCCTGACCAACTGGAACTTCAGGTAACTGACTGAAAATATTTTCTAAGAGGGGCTTCCCATGTAGCTCAATGGTAAAGAAACTGCCTGAAATGCAGGAATCACAGGAGATGCAGATTTGATCCCTGAGTCAGGAAAATCTTTTTGGAAGAAGGCATGGCAACCGGTTCCAGTCTTCTTGCCTGGAGAATCTCATGGACAGAGGAGCCTGGTGGGAGTGGGGTCACGAAAGAGCTGGACACGACTGAGCGACTTAGCACACATTTAAAGAGAAAGAGTCTTTATATATATAATGTCTTCAAAGAAGGATTACTTATAGTCAATAAATTCAGACTTGAAGAGGCATGCTTTTTTGGAGAATGTCACATATGTTCTACACCTGCACTGTATTTCATAACTTAAATGGTCCCTGTTGTATGAGGTAATGACCTGTAAATCTTCCCTTTAAGATTTCATCTGGGACAGAATATATCTGACAGGAGAAGGAAGGACCTGGAGCATCAGGCAAAGTGTTTTCTCTGAGCTTCTTGACTGTCTGTATTCTTGAAATTACTACTAAAGCTTGATCAATTAGTTGTTAGGCCTGCCACAATGAAGTACCCAAAACTGGGTATCTTAAACAATGGAAATGTATTGTCTTACCATTCTGGAGGCTAGTAGTCTAATAAGGAAGTGCTGGCCAGTTTGATTTCTTCTGGGGGCTATGTGGGAAAAATCTCATCCTACCTCTCTCCTAGCTTCTGGTAGTTTGCTGGAAAGCCTTGGCTTGTAGATACATCACCCAGATCTCTCCCTCCATGTGTACATAATGTTGCCCTGTTGTCTGCTAAGGTATAAGGAGTCAATGTTTGTATATGTGCCTCTATTTAATCAAGCAAGAACCATTAAGATGCATAGAAACCAATCAGCAATTTAATAGAACTAAAGTGGTTGAAGCACCACCTGCTAGGAATGAAAAGGACAAAGACTACTTTAAAATGAAAGAAACCTCAGGGACTCCACATTTTAATGACAGGAAGTCAAATGAGAAAATAGCTACCAACAAGGGTCATTTCCAGAGGAGGAACTAGGGGAGGTAGAGGGCTCTGCAAGCATTCACTTTCTTCATAGGGGGTCACCTTTAAGGGAAGGAAAGAAGGTGATCCAGTCTAAAGTCCTGACCAACTGGAACTTCAGGTAACTGACTGAAAATATTTTCTAAGAGGGGCTTCCCATGTAGCTCAATGGTAAAGAAACTGCCTGAAATGCAGGAATCACAGGAGATGCAGATTTGATCCCTGAGTCAGGAAAATCTTTTTGGAAGAAGGCATGGCAACCGGTTCCAGTCTTCTTGCCTGGAGAATCTCATGGACAGAGGAGCCTGGTGGGAGTGGGGTCACGAAAGAGCTGGACACGACTGAGCGACTTAGCACACATTTAAAGAGAAAGAGTCTTTATATATATAATGTCTTCAAAGAAGGATTACTTATAGTCAATAAATTCAGACTTGAAGAGGCATGCTTTTTTGGAGAATGTCACATATGTTCTACACCTGCACTGTATTTCATAACTTAAATGGTCCCTGTTGTATGAGGTAATGACCTGTAAATCTTCCCTTTAAGATTTCATCTGGGACAGAATATATCTGACAGGAGAAGGAAGGACCTGGAGCATCAGGCAAAGTGTTTTCTCTGAGCTTCTTGACTGTCTGTATTCTTGAAATTACTACTAAAGCTTGATCAATTAGTTGTTAGGCCTGCCACAATGAAGTACCCAAAACTGGGTATCTTAAACAATGGAAATGTATTGTCTTACCATTCTGGAGGCTAGTAGTCTAATAAGGAAGTGCTGGCCAGTTTGATTTCTTCTGGGGGCTATGTGGGAAAAATCTCATCCTACCTCTCTCCTAGCTTCTGGTAGTTTGCTGGAAAGCCTTGGCTTGTAGATACATCACCCAGATCTCTCCCTCCATGTGTACATAATGTTGCCCCTGTGTGTCTGACTGTTTCTAAATTTCTTCTTTTTTTAAGGACACTTATTATACTGAATACTAGTCATTCACCCTACTCTATGTGACCTCATCACAGAGAATACACTAGTGGTTGCCAAGAAGGGAAAGAGGGTAGAGGGAGGGTTGGATTAGGAATTTCAGACTAGCAGATCCACATATGAACAGATAAACAGCAAGTTTCCATTGTCAGAAAGAAAATATATTCAATATCTTATAATAAACTTTAATGGAAAAAAAATTTACTAACATGACCTAGTCTTAATTAATCACAACGAGCCAATTTCCAAATAAGGTGACATTCTCAGTACTGGGCATTAGGATTCCAACATATGGATTTGGGAGTAATAAAATTCAACCATAACACCTGTAAGATTCTATTTGGTATGGATATCATTTTACAATCTGATATGAATTTCAGCTCATTTCCTAGGGAGATGGAAAATTTGCTCATTTGTAATTGAGAAAATGATGACTCAGAGACAGCAGAGCTAAGGGCCCAGAGGGTGGAGCATGAGCCATGAAGAGGCACAGCAGCTTCTAAATTGAGCAAGTGGTCATGTGTCCACCTGGATTTCAGATCTGCTGTAGAAAGGAAGACTACGCACCTCCAATTTCCCCCCTTTTAGATGGGAGTGCCTGTTACTATCGTTTTGTTACCATTTTATACTGATAGCATAGGGCAGGGTATGTGCCTTTTCTCCTGAGTTAGCAGGTATTGGTATCAAAAGAAGCTAGACTCGGAGAACTACACCTGTTGAATCATACTTGCGGAAGCTCATCTGCATCTGGGTTTGATTCAATAGAGGAAATACCAGGTTTTGAGCTGATATCGTGATAAGATGAAATTTGGAATTCTTAAGGGCAGAAGGTCAATGTATTTCATGCATGAGAAGAATGTGATTTTTTGTGCCCACAGAGTCAATTATACTTTGTGCCACAGGAAACTATGGCAGAGTATATTTTCCCAAGATAGTCGAAATCTGATTTAAGAAGTTACTTTGCTACTCCACCATAAAGAAAGGGCGTCTGTCTCTTCCACCTTTTGAATCTGGGTGAGACCAATGACTTCACGGAGGAGCACAGATTGTTGGAAAGACACTACGTGTTTCAGCCACCGCCTTTGGCTTGATGGATTCTGCATATTGCATCGTGGAATATTGCTCTTAGAATCTCTCACCTGAACTCCAGTTTCTGTATTGTGAGAAGTGCAATCCAATGAGGATACTATGCAGGTGTGTTCGTCAATAGCCCCAGCAATGTGATCCCAAATAAGAACAACTGGAGATTTTGGTCAACCCTGAGAAATGAGAGACAAAGTAATAATTGTTAAGTTGGGCAGTTTCTATTACAGCAACATATAACTCATAAGAGAGATGTTTCTTTTCTCTAAATTCTCTCTTATTATAATACTGAGTGTTGATTCATTCATCATATTTTTGAATGTGGCTTTCTAATATGTGAAGAGTTTTTGAATGTGTATCTGTGGACTATCCATTTGTAACTTTATGTCTGATGTGTTTTTGTTGAGGTTTGGCATTAGGATCAAGTTATCTTCTTCCTTTGACTTTCCTGTTCTGCTAAAGCATTTGCATACAATTATTGTTGTTTTCTCTTTGGTGTAATCTGACAGTGAAATTACATGAGTTAAAGCAATTACTTGTGGGAAAGTTTCTGATGCTGAATTCAACTTATTTAATACTCATAGGACTAGCCAGATTTTGCTTCATGTCATATCAATTTTGAAAATTTTTTATTTTTCGATATATATTAGCTTAAAGTTGTTAATAATCTACTTTAATATAGTTTTAAAACTTCAGAGATTTGCAATAGTAAACTCACTTTGATTCCTGATATTGTGGTTTATGATTTATGTGGTCTCTCCCTTCCCTTTTCTCTCCTTTTCTTTTCCTCCCTTATTACCTCTATTTTTCTTTCTCTCTCTTATCAATTTTCTCTAGTTTAATCAAGTTCGTTAGGAGTTTGTCATTTCAGTACATAAAAGAATCAACTTAGGGGGTGGTTAAATTTTGAATTCTGTCCTTATTCTAACTTAAAAAATGTTTTTATCTCATTTTCTTTTCTTTTACTTACATTGGCTTCACTTGGGTTTACTTTTTTTTCCCACTTGGGTCTACAAGATGTGAAAATTGAAGCCACTAATTTTAGACCTACATTCTCTTATAATATAAGAATATAAAACTATGGTCCCTTCTATGCACAGTTTTAGCTGCATCCTGGAGAAATTGTTGTATTGTGTTATCATTCAGTTAGAAATATTTCTAATTACTCTTAATTTTTTGATTCGTGACTTACTTACATGTTTGGTTTAAAAATTTGGTGTTGACCTAGCTAGTTTATTTCAATCAACTTATAATTAGTTCCACTCTGGTCAGAGAATATATTCTCAATGTATTTAAATATATTGCCATTCTTTTGGAGCTTAGTAAATGGTCTGTCTTGGCAAATGTACCACCAACAACAGAAACGAATGTGCATTTTGGCTGAAGTTAAATGTGATATAATTGTTAGATCAAGGAAACTGATAGTGTTGTTCAGATATGTTTCATTTTTGACTTTTGTCTGGATATTTAAATAACTGCTTATAGAAGGGTGTTAAAATCTCTTCTTCTGATTGTGAAATTGTTTATTCTACTGCTGAAAATGATTGGTTTGCCTCATGTAGTTTTGGACTCTGTTATTAGGCACATACTCCTTCGTAGCTGTTGTGTCTTCCTGATGAAATTGGTTTGACCTACAAAAGGATGTGTGAAGTATCAGGCTTTTTTTTAAAAAGGACTAGCCAGATTTTGCTTCATGTCATATCAATTTTGAAAATTTTTTATTTTTCGATATATATTAGCTTAAAGTTGTTAATAATCTACTTTAATATAGTTTTAAAACTTCAGAGATTTGCAATAGTAAACTCACTTTGATTCCTGATATTGTGGTTTATGATTTATGTGGTCTCTCCCTTCCCTTTTCTCTCCTTTTCTTTTCCTCCCTTATTACCTCTATTTTTCTTTCTCTCTCTTATCAATTTTCTCTAGTTTAATCAAGTTCGTTAGGAGTTTGTCATTTCAGTACATAAAAGAATCAACTTAGGGGGTGGTTAAATTTTGAATTCTGTCCTTATTCTAACTTAAAAAATGTTTTTATCTCATTTTCTTTTCTTTTACTTACATTGGCTTCACTTGGGTTTACTTTTTTCCCCCTTGGGTCTACAAGATGTGAAAATTGAAGCCACTAATTTTAGACCTACATTCTCTTATAATATAAGAATATAAAACTATGGTCCCTTCTATGCACAGTTTTAGCTGCATCCTGGAGAAATTGTTGTATTGTGTTATCATTCAGTTAGAAATATTTCTAATTACTCTTAATTTTTTGATTCGTGACTTACTTACATGTTTGGTTTAAAAATTTGGTGTTGACCTAGCTAGTTTATTTCAATCAACTTATAATTAGTTCCACTCTGGTCAGAGAATATATTCTCAATGTATTTAAATATATTGCCATTCTTTTGGAGCTTAGTAAATGGTCTGTCTTGGCAAATGTACCACCAACAACAGAAACGAATGTGCATTTTGGCTGAAGTTAAATGTGATATAATTGTTAGATCAAGGAAACTGATAGTGTTGTTCAGATATGTTTCATTTTTGACTTTTGTCTGGATATTTAAATAACTGCTTATAGAAGGGTGTTAAAATCTCTTCTTCTGATTGTGAAATTGTTTATTCTACTGCTGAAAATGATTGGTTTGCCTCATGTAGTTTTGGACTCTGTTATTAGGCACATACTCCTTCGTAGCTGTTGTGTCTTCCTGATGAATTCTTTCTTTTATAATTAAGAAAAGTACTTTCTGTGCAGGATGAGACCTTGATGAGGGTGGAGACAAAAGGATGTGTGAAGACTTATCATGGGTAATGCGACTCCTCTAACCTAGGTTTTTAAAATGTTTTGGGATCACAGATACTTCTTGATTTTGCTGAGATACGTCAGACTACTAATAGAATTTCTCCATAATACATGTTGTTCCAATATTATAATGTTTATTGAATATCTGTTAGGTGTCAGATACGGTACTAAGTGATGTGAATAATCAGTGAACACATTTCACTAAATGCCTGCCCTTGAAGAGCTTAAAGCATCTCAGAATCTATCAATTACATAAGAAAGACCTAGAGGTAGAGAAAATAATACAGTGATATTATTATAAGTATGCATTTATGTATATATTTATACATATACATCTATGTATACACATATGCACATTTTTTTCTATATATAAGCACATATACATATATTTTGTTGAATTTATTGTCGCTAATTTTTATTTCCTTCTCCTTTTCTGCCTGAAATTGTTTCATTTGCCTGATTACCTGATTGCCTTTCAGTATCTTTTTCTCAAATATGTTCAAATATATACTAAAGTGGTAATACCGAGGCTGAAACTATGGTAAACTTAGATAAATTAAGCTTTAAGTGTATGCCTTAGAGGGATTTCCTGGTGGCTCAGATGGTAAAAACAATCTGCCTGCAATGCGGGAGACCTGGATTTGATCCTCTGTTGGGAAGATCCCTGGAGAAGGGAACAGCAATCCATTCCAGTATTCTTGCCTGGAAAATCCCATTAACAGAGGAGCCTGACTTACTGACTGACACATACAGAGGAGTTAGGGTTTCCTGAAAACCATTCTTTTGGAGCTTAGTAAATGGTCTGTCTTGGCAAATGTACCACCAACAACAGAAACGAATGTGCATTTTGGCTGAAGTTAAATGTGATATAATTGTTAGATCAAGGAAACTGATAGTGTTGTTCAGATATGTTTCATTTTTGACTTTTGTCTGGATATTTAAATAACTGCTTATAGAAGGGTGTTAAAATCTCTTCTTCTGATTGTGAAATTGTTTATTCTACTGCTGAAAATGATTGGTTTGCCTCATGTAGTTTTGGACTCTGTTATTAGGCACATACTCCTTCGTAGCTGTTGTGTCTTCCTGATGAATTCTTTCTTTTATAATTAAGAAAAGTACTTTCTGTGCAGGATGAGACCTTGATGAGGGTGGAGACAAAAGGATGTGTGAAGACTTATCATGGGTAATGCGACTCCTCTAACCTAGGTTTTTAAAATGTTTTGGGATCACAGATACTTCTTGATTTTGCTGAGATACGTCAGACTACTAATAGAATTTCTCCATAATACATGTTGTTCCAATATTATAATGTTTATTGAATATCTGTTAGGTGTCAGATACGGTACTAAGTGATGTGAATAATCAGTGAACACATTTCACTAAATGCCTGCCCTTGAAGAGCTTAAAGCATCTCAGAATCTATCAATTACATAAGAAAGACCTAGAGGTAGAGAAAATAATACAGTGATATTATTATAAGTATGCATTTATGTATATATTTATACATATACATCTATGTATACACATATGCCACTTTTTTTCTATATATAAGCACATATACATATATTTTGTTGAATTTATTGTCGCTAATTTTTATTTCCTTCTCCTTTTCTGCCTGAAATTGTTTCATTTGCCTGATTACCTGATTGCCTTTCAGTATCTTTTTCTCAAATATGTTCAAATATATACTAAAGTGGTAATACCGAGGCTGAAACTATGGTAAACTTAGATAAATTAAGCTTTAAGTGTATGCCTTAGAGGGATTTCCTGGTGGCTCAGATGGTAAAAACAATCTGCCTGCAATGCGGGAGACCTGGATTTGATCCCTCTGTTGGGAAGATCCCCTGGAGAAGGGAACAGCAATCCATTCCAGTATTCTTGCCTGGAAAATCCCATTAACAGAGGAGCCTGACTTACTGACTGACACATACAGAGGAGTTAGGGTTTCCTAGTTTATGGCTCCTCTCCAATCTGTTCAAATCAACTGCACTCTCTAAAATATCTGCTCTAGGCCCAGCATAAAAGCATGTGGAGCCTGAACTCAGAGATCTCAGAGCTAATAGTCAGTGAAGGTTACTGAGACTCAGGGAGAAAAGACAGTGCAGACAGTGCCATGCAACATGATAACAGTAGATGCAGTTTAATAACCCAGCTTCTTAATGGCTAACACCATGTTCTCTTCTCTGAATTATTAAACATAATTTGGAGAATCTATTCAGTCTACAGAGCTAGTTTATTATAGATTAACTTGCTACCCTTGGCATGATTTTTCATGTTTCTTCTGCCCTGAAGAATATGTGCAACAGATTGAGTGTTTTTGATGCAGTTGCATCCCAACAGTCCATCTCAAATCTGATTTGATTGACAGTAAGACATCTGAATTCTTAGCTCCACTGAAAGCGTTCAGTTATGTGTTTTATCTAAGCTAATTTTGTCTGCAGTAATGATAAAGTTAACTTCGAAAAAATCTAGACTCACTCCAAGGCAGTGTTTAAACTAGAAAAAAGACCTCCTGCTTTTCAACCTTATAACGCTGGTAAGATTCTACATTCCTATTCAGAAGACTTATGTGAATTCAAGCAATTTAAAATTTCATGCAATTAAAATTCAATTTCACTACTAATGTCAAAGGAAGACAGCATTATTTAAAATGCACATTTTTCTATATATAAGCACATATACATATATTTTGTTGAATTTATTGTCGCTAATTTTATTTCCTTCTCCTTTTCTGCCTGAAATTGTTTCATTTGCCTGATTACCTGATTGCCTTTCAGTATCTTTTTCTCAAATATGTTCAAATATATACTAAAGTGGTAATACCGAGGCTGAAACTATGGTAAACTTAGATAAATTAAGCTTTAAGTGTATGCCTTAGAGGGATTTCCTGGTGGCTCAGATGGTAAAAACAATCTGCCTGCAATGCGGGAGACCTGGATTTGATCCCTCTGTTGGGAAGATCCCCTGGAGAAGGGAACAGCAATCCATTCCAGTATTCTTGCCTGGAAAATCCCATTAACAGAGGAGCCTGACTTACTGACTGACACATACAGAGGAGTTAGGGTTTCCTAGTTTATGGCTCCTCTCCAATCTGTTCAAATCAACTGCACTCTCTAAAATATCTGCTCTAGGCCCAGCATAAAAGCATGTGGAGCCTGAACTCAGAGATCTCAGAGCTAATAGTCAGTGAAGGTTACTGAGACTCAGGGAGAAAAGACAGTGCAGACAGTGCCATGCAACATGATAACAGTAGATGCAGTTTAATAACCCAGCTTCTTAATGGCTAACACCATGTTCTCTTCTCTGAATTATTAAACATAATTTGGAGAATCTATTCAGTCTACAGAGCTAGTTTATTATAGATTAACTTGCTACCCTTGGCATGATTTTTCATGTTTCTTCTGCCCTGAAGAATATGTGCAACAGATTGAGTGTTTTTTTGATGCAGTTGCATCCCAACAGTCCATCTCAAATCTGATTTGATTGACAGTAAGACATCTGAATTCTTAGCTCCACTGAAAGCGTTCAGTTATGTGTTTTATCTAAGCTAATTTTGTCTGCAGTAATGATAAAGTTAACTTCGAAAAAATCTAGACTCACTCCAAGGCAGTGTTTAAACTAGAAAAAAGACCTCCTGCTTTTCAACCTTATAACGCTGGTAAGATTCTACATTCCTATTCAGAAGACTTATGTGAATTCAAGCAATTTAAAATTTCATGCAATTAAAATTCAATTTCACTACTAATGTCAAAGGAAGACAGAACATACTTTCTAAGAATATATTACCCACAAAACAATTCTTTTCTGTTACCAAAGGTATAAAAATGTGGATAATTTTAAAAAAGAATATGTATAGGGCCTTCCCTGGTGGTCCAGTGGTTAAGATTCTGTGCTTCCAATGCAGGGGGTGCAGGTTTGATCTTAGGAAATACGATCCCACATACCAGGCAGTGGAGCCAAAAATATACATGTATACGGAAGGAAGTAAAGCCTCAGGAGGGGCTTTGCTTCCCTGGACATCTGATGACCCTCACCCTGATGTGCTATTGTGAAGTTTAAACAAACTGAAGTCTCTGAAAAGAGGTTAATTTAGGGCAGTGGCCAGTCAGAGTAGATAAAGAAAATAGCAAAGCTTTTCCATCTCTTTCTCACTCACCTAAGGAACTTATTTATTTGTTAATTTATTCACTGATGTGTCCGAGCATGCATGCGCAATTGCTTCAGTCGTGTCTGACTCTTTGTGATCCCATGGACTATAGCCCACTGAACTCTTCTGTCCACGGGATTCTCCAGGCAAGAATACTGGAGTGAGTAGAGTATCCCTTCTCCAGGGATTCCAAACCCAGGGATGGAACTGGCATCTCCTACATTGCAGGTGGATTCTTTACCCACTGAGCTACCGGGGAAGCCCCTTATTCACTGATACCTATAGTTCTTTTAGATTGGAAAATATTAATTATAATGTCATTAAGTGGATACACGGACACATAATGTCTACAGCTAATTCCTTGCCTTTCTACAATGATATTGAATATATCTAACATTCAAAAAAGTACTTGAATATGTAAAGTATATATTATCAGGATATCAACATTGCTGCAATGCTATATAATCATTCATTTAACTTCGAAAAATCTAGACTCACTCCAAGGCAGTGTTTAAACTAGAAAAAAGACCTCCTGCTTTTCAACCTTATAACGCTGGTAAGATTCTACATTCCTATTCAGAAGACTTATGTGAATTCAAGCAATTTAAAATTTCATGCAATTAAAATTCAATTTCACTACTAATGTCAAAGGAAGACAGAACATACTTTCTAAGAATATATTACCCACAAAACAATTCTTTTCTGTTACCAAAGGTATAAAAATGTGGATAATTTTAAAAAAGAATATGTATAGGGCCTTCCCTGGTGGTCCAGTGGTTAAGATTCTGTGCTTCCAATGCAGGGGGTGCAGGTTTGATCTTAGGAAATACGATCCCACATACCAGGCAGTGGAGCCAAAAATATACATGTATACGGAAGGAAGTAAAGCCTCAGGAGGGGCTTTGCTTCCCTGGACATCTGATGACCCTCACCCTGATGTGCTATTGTGAAGTTTAAACAAACTGAAGTCTCTGAAAAGAGGTTAATTTAGGGCAGTGGCCAGTCAGAGTAGATAAAGAAAATAGCAAAGCTTTTCCATCTCTTTCTCACTCACCTAAGGAACTTATTTATTTGTTAATTTATTCACTGATGTGTCCGAGCATGCATGCGCAATTGCTTCAGTCGTGTCTGACTCTTTGTGATCCCATGGACTATAGCCCACTGAACTCTTCTGTCCACGGGATTCTCCAGGCAAGAATACTGGAGTGAGTAGAGTATCCCTTCTCCAGGGATTCCAAACCCAGGGATGGAACTGGCATCTCCTACATTGCAGGTGGATTCTTTACCCACTGAGCTACCGGGGAAGCCCCTTATTCACTGATACCTATAGTTCTTTTTAGATTGGAAAATATTAATTATAATGTCATTAAGTGGATACACGGACACATAATGTCTACAGCTAATTCCTTGCCTTTCTACAATGATATTGAATATATCTAACATTCAAAAAAGTACTTGAATATGTAAAGTATATATTATCAGGATATCAACATTGCTGCAATGCTATATAATCATTCATTTAACATATTTTCATATAATCCTTACCATAAGCCAGGCTCTGTGTAAGCTAGTTTCTGTAGATACATAGAGCTCACAGACAGGTAGACAAGAGCTTATTATTGAGTTGATCTTTAATAACATTGTCCTATACTGTAAGTGTCCACAAACTTTTTTCTTTTTTCCATTTCAAACACAAGCTACATTGTTAATGTATGAGTAGATTTTTCCCAATTAAAACCCCTCATAGCTCAGCTAGTAAAGAATTCACCTGCAATGCAGGAGACCCTTGTTCATTTCCTTGATTGGGAATATCCCCTGGAGAAGGGATAGGGGATAGCCTATCCTTTCTAGAGAAAGGATAGCCCAGTATTCTTGGGCTTCCCTGGTGGTCAGATGGTAAAAAATCTGCCTGCAATGCAGGAGACCTGAGTTTGATCCATGGGTTGGGGAGATCCCCTGGAGAAGGAAATGGCTACTCATTCCAGTATTCTTAAAGATTTATGTATTTATTTATTTTGGAAGGGTGGGGTGGGGTGGGGGGGGTGGGCGGGCCACTTCTATCGGTCTTTCGTTTGTCTATTTTCAGCCATCTTTGTTCTTTGGCCCGTGTGGGCATCCCATCACAGTGGCCTCTGTTGTCGCAGAGCACCGGCTCTGGGTGCATGTGCTCCAGAGCTCCAGCTCCGTAGTTGGACGCATGGGTCCGGCCACTCTGTGGCACGTGGGATCCTCCCAGGCCAGGGATCGAACCGGCGCCCCTTGCACTGTAAGGCGGTGTCCTTACCCAATGGACCACCAGGGAAGCCCCCATTCCAGTATTCTTGCCTGGAGAATTCCATGGCTCCTCCAGGGGTGGGAAGGTACAGGATGTGATTGAGTGACTTTCACTTTTCCCAATTAAAATTCAAGTCTTGGGGTTTCCCTTGTGGTCCAGTGGGTAAAGTGTCTGCCTTGCAGTGCAAGGGGCACCAGTTTGATCCCTGGCCCGGGAAGATCCTGCATGCCTCAGAGCCGCTGACCAATTAAGAGCCATTGCTCTGAAGCGCATGCACCCAGAGCCAGCGCTTCTGCTCCAGGAGGCCTACCCAGGCCCAAGAATAATGATGGATGAAAACAAATAAATAGAAAACCAATAAAAGAGATCAGAATTAAAGAAAAAATTCAAGTCTTTATGAGATTTTACTTGACCTTTCACAGCTATGTGACCAGACTTTGAGGGGTGTGTGTGGAGACTCCCTTTGACTCTCCCTGACCCTCTCCCAAACACAGAATTCCTTTCTATCATGACTTTATGGTTTACAGGAAATAGCATCACTAAATAGCCTCAGGCATCAGGCATGTCCCCCCCCCCGCCCGCTACGCGCAGGTCTGTCGTAGTAAGCATGAGAAGTCCGTTGTCTCCATAATGGGTAACTGATAGAGCCACCAACGTCAACTAATTTGATCTCCTTCCCCTGAGCCCAGCCATTGGTGACAGAGCACTTCACTCTGGAAAAAGTGAAACGTGCAGAGTATGTGCCCTGCTTGCTGTGCTCTACGGACGACACTGAGCAAAGCGCCTGTCAGTTCTGCCCTGCCTGCCTATCGTCTCCACAGGCTGGGAGAATTCAGCATCCACCACAGAGCACAGCAGAGGTCCAGATGCCAATCTTTGCTCTGGGCTTACAGAATCCTGAAGCTCCCTCCATGAGATGGGCCCCATAGGTAAACACTGGAATGAACAGTTCAGGAGAGAACCCAATCGCTGGCTGATCTCTTCTTAAAGTTCATGTGTGTGTTTATGTCAACACTCCAGAAGCAGAAGGTCCTACAGTCAGAAAACGTCTCAGCTGTGGAGAGCGCAGCTCAAAATTTGACATAAAGTTTTTCTTGGCCTTTACTATGTCTTATTTAATGACTTTTACCAAGGTTTTTAAATGCCAAAGAGGAAAATAGAAGGAGAGAGAGAGGGGAAAACCAGGGCTGTGTGTCCAGCTTTTCAGACCATTTGCATGTCTTTGCATATCCAAGAGAGAACTGATTAATACTTATCAATGGCCCAGGGAGGTCCATGGCTATTTGAAATACTAATCTCAGCTTTTATATTAGTGAGTATTCTCAGATTAGTGCTGAAATTACTACTGTTGTTTGGAGGGGTGGATAGATAGATAGGTGGATTGATACTGAGTTAGCCAGAATTTTTTTTTAGGTTTTTCCATAAAATCTTACTGCCAACCCAATAGATAGAAAGATGATAGAGAGAAACAATAGATAGGTGAAAAGAATAGTTTTCTTTGGGGGATACCCCCAAAGGATAGGTGAATAACCACCTGATGTATTATCAAGAATGTAAAATAAAGTTCTCCCTATCTGTTTTACAGATATCTTACTCACTGACACATTATAATATCTTTAGAAAGGTATACATTTTCTCATTCTTTCAGAATATATAGGTAATGACATAACAATAACAGCAACAGTTACTTAGTTTGTATGTGTGTGTGTGTGTGTGTATGTAGTCGAAAAACACACTAAAGTTTAAATAAGTGTTAGGTTGTTGTTGTTTACTCACTACGTCATGTCCCACTCTTCGTGATCCCATGGAGTGTAGCCTTCCAGGCTCTTCTGTCCATGGGATTTTCCAGGCAAGTGTTAGGTATTATGCTTTAATTTATATTTAACTTAAACCTTACAATGACCCTACAAGACTATTTCTATTTTTACAAATGAAGAAACTAATGCGGAGAAAGGTCAAGTTCATTGCCAAGGTTCAGAAATCAGACATATGTCTATCTTACTCCAACACTATTTTTATTTAATACTACACCTTGCTCTCACCTGCAGCTCAGGTGCATGGACACTTTTTGGAGAAGAAAGAAAAAAGCACATCTATCATTTGTTATACTGGTCTTTTTTCACTTGACCTACTTGTCTGAAAAAGATTCTTTCTGCTAATTTAAGAATCCTAAATTGGTGGACTATGGAACCCTCAAGCTGAGCTGGCTAAATCCTTCTACACAATTCCAACAAAATCATCTCCTCTCTGGAGACCAGGCAGAAGGACAATGGGAGCCGGAGGGAAAGAGGGAAGCAAAAAATGGAAAAGGAAGAAGCTTCTCAAGTTTTCTGTCAACTAGGCCTTTTCTCTCTTCTCCATGGTATATAGAAATATTGCCATTTTGAACTTCCTTTGCTAAACCAATAAATTCTCTCTTTTTTCATGATGCATGCATGCACAGGGAGCTTAAGTCCAGTGGTCACTGCCCACCCTGCACAACAGGTGGCAAGGCTCTGTGTCCCTCCCTCTTCTGACCTCCAGCAGTGAGATCTTAAAACCTAAGCTCTTGCAGCCTGGCACTCTACATCTGCAGTCTATCTGTATGTCCAGCACAGCTGGGTTCTGGAAGTTGGGCTTATTGCCAGTCATCTCCAACTTGCCAGCTCTTCAGAAAGGCAGCTGGGACCCCAGAGCTTCCCTGGAAATTTCCCAGCCGCCAACTCTGATACTGTATCATTGTTTGCTGAGCTAAAACTAGTCAAGATTGGCAAAGATAAATTAGCAACCTGTCCTGGAGGACTGCGTGTCTCATCCAAACATTTGCCCAACACTGATTCCAAGTAGCTTTCGACTTTGTTTCCAACGAGCTAACAGATGTGGGCATTAGCGGAGGGAGAGCATGCGATATTATGTGCAGCACTGGGGCTGAATAAGTTTTCTCTACACGATGTTTTAGAGAATCGCATATAAAACATCATGTTACTTTCACAACTGGTTTGAGAGAACATTGAACATGTTTCTGTTTTCTTTTTTTTAGGTTCATCTATTAATGCTCCATAATGCCCTAGCTTGCAGTTTCCTACAGTATACCTGGAAATTAGCAAGAGTTAGGTGTTCTGTGTTCTGTCTGTTCATTTTTCCTGTCCCCTGAACTACAGGTAACCCTGGTACTCACTGATGTTTTTACCATCTCCAAAGAGTCACCATTTCCAGAATGTCCTATTGGGGGGTTGCAAGCATTACATATGTGGTCTTTTCAGGTTGGCTTCTCTCACTTAATAGTATACATTTAGGTTTCTTCATATCTTTTTTTATGATTGAGGACAGGAGAAGGGAATGACAGAGGATGAGACAGTTGGATTGCATCACCAACTCAATGTATATGAGTTTGAGCAAACCCCTGAAGATGGTAAAGGACAGGGAAACCTGACGTGCTACAGTCCATGTAGTTGCAAAAAGAGTTGGACACAACTTAGTGACTGAACAATAACAACAGCATGTCTTTTCACGGCTTGGAAACTCATTTCTTTTTAGTGATGAAAAATATTCTACTGTTCAGAGGTACTGCAGGTATTTTATTCATTAATCTACTGAACAAAATCTTGATTTCTTCCAAGTTTTGGCACTCATGAATGAAGTTGCTGAAAAACATCTGTGTGTAGCTTTATACATGGACATAAGTTTTCAACTCCTTTATCAAGGAGGGTGATTGCTGGTTCATCTGGTATGAATATGTTTAGTTTTGTGAGAAATGACCAAACTGTCTTTCAAAGTGGCTGTAAATGTATACAACCTTTGTCAATTGTACTATAGTAAAGCTAGAAAATACTATGTTTTACTACATAATGCAAGCTCTCTATGGTATCATTACTAAGACTATTGTAGATATAAAAAAAACCTCAGAAATGTTAAGTTATTTTCAAGTTCACTCAGGTCAGTAAGTGATGGAACAACTCTCAAATCTATTAAATTTGTAATAAAGCAGAGTGGAAGAATGTAGGCTTCTGAAGCAGGAGGATGGATGGACATTTGAACCCCTGTTCTGCTGTCCTGCAGTGATAGTTTCTTGGGAAATCACTTAATGTTGAATTTCAGGTGCATTATCAGAGAAATGGGCATGGAAACTACCTGCCAGGGTTCCAGATAAGTAGGTAAAGTGTTTATAACCTTGTAGCCATTCAGTAAGAGGAGATCTTACTACTCTTTCTATGAGGTTTGAGAGAACATTGAACATGTTTCTGTTTTCTTTTTTTTAGGTTCATCTATTAATGCTCCATAATGCCCTAGCTTGCAGTTTCCTACAGTATACCTGGAAATTAGCAAGAGTTAGGTGTTCTGTGTTCTGTCTGTTCATTTTTCCTGTCCCCTGAACTACAGGTAACCCTGGTACTCACTGATGTTTTACCATCTCCAAAGAGTCACCATTTCCAGAATGTCCTATTGGGGTTGCAAGCATTACATATGTGGTCTTTTCAGGTTGGCTTCTCTCACTTAATAGTATACATTTAGGTTTCTTCATATCTTTTTTTATGATTGAGGACAGGAGAAGGGAATGACAGAGGATGAGACAGTTGGATTGCATCACCAACTCAATGTATATGAGTTTGAGCAAACCCCTGAAGATGGTAAAGGACAGGGAAACCTGACGTGCTACAGTCCATGTAGTTGCAAAAAGAGTTGGACACAACTTAGTGACTGAACAATAACAACAGCATGTCTTTTCACGGCTTGGAAACTCATTTCTTTTTAGTGATGAAAAATATTCTACTGTTCAGAGGTACTGCAGGTATTTTATTCATTAATCTACTGAACAAAATCTTGATTTCTTCCAAGTTTTGGCACTCATGAATGAAGTTGCTGAAAAACATCTGTGTGTAGCTTTATACATGGACATAAGTTTTCAACTCCTTTATCAAGGAGGGTGATTGCTGGTTCATCTGGTATGAATATGTTTAGTTTTGTGAGAAATGACCAAACTGTCTTTCAAAGTGGCTGTAAATGTATACAACCTTTGTCAATTGTACTATAGTAAAGCTAGAAAATACTATGTTTTACTACATAATGCAAGCTCTCTATGGTATCATTACTAAGACTATTGTAGATATAAAAAAAACCTCAGAAATGTTAAGTTATTTTCAAGTTCACTCAGGTCAGTAAGTGATGGAACAACTCTCAAATCTATTAAATTTGTAATAAAGCAGAGTGGAAGAATGTAGGCTTCTGAAGCAGGAGGATGGATGGACATTTGAACCCCTGTTCTGCTGTCCTGCAGTGATAGTTTCTTGGGAAATCACTTAATGTTGAATTTCAGGTGCATTATCAGAGAAATGGGCATGGAAACTACCTGCCAGGGTTCCAGATAAGATAGGTAAAGTGTTTATAACCTTGTAGCCATTCAGTAAGAGGAGATCTTACTACTCTTTCTATGACCATCTGCTGGGAGTGGGGTGGAGAGATGATTGTTCAGTATTTTCTGTCCCATGTTAAGGTAGAAGATTATGTAGAATTGGTAGCAATTTAGGCTGGAAATTTAAAAGATATAGAGAAAGGAAATTGAGCAGCAGGACATGAAAAAAGAAAAAAAGAAAGAGAGCATGAAGTTCCTTTCTTTGGTGGGTAATTCAATCTGACATTTTTGAAGTACCATTAAAGTGTCTCTGTTTCACTTAGGCGTGTCCTTTCAGTAACTGTACCTGTTAGTTACACAGTTGAGTCCGACTCTCTGCAAACCATGCACTGTAGCCCACCAGGTTCCTCTGTCCATGGAGTTCTCTAGGCAAGAATAATGGAGTGGGTAGCCATTTCCTTCCCAGGAGATCTTCCTGACCCAGGGATCAAACCCAGGTCTCCTTCACTGCTGGCAGATTTTTAGCCATCTCAGTTACCAGGGAATCCCCACTGTACCTAAGTAGACCAAGCTTGGATTTCTTATTTCTTTTGATTTCTACTTAATTCTGTACAAAGGTAGATGGTTAGAATATTATTAATGTATGGCGTAAAAGAAAAAAAGTTCAAGATTCGGAATTTGAGGAGTGTACTCCCTAGGAAGAAAAGCCTTCAAAGAGAATAGCAATATATTATCTATGAGATTAAAACTTTTTGATAAAGTTGACTATGTTGTGCAAAGCACAAGATTCTCCATTTATCTGTCTGACATTCTATCCTGGTATGGTTTCCAAATAATTTGTAATCTTCCTCTATTACATTACTCACTTTCTGAGCAGCAATAATGAAACTGAATGATCTCTACTACTTGCAGAATAAGGTCTTCACATAAATATTTCAGTTCCAGATTTGGTGGATCTATATCACTGCCAGAAAAGAAGAAGAACTGGGTCTCAGTCAGATAATTTGTTTTCTCTAGGATCACACAGTTAATAAAAGTTGAGGCACAAGTAATGGCATTCTGCACTCCAAGTTCAAACAAAATTATCTTCACTTTTAGGTGGAAATACGTTTTTTTCCTGCCATAAAAGATACTTCAATTGATTAAAATATGCAATGATTGAAAAGCCATAATATGATGTATAACATTTCATATGATGTATAATATTTAACCTATGTCAAGACATAGATTATCTTCGAAAGCACTTTTTCTTTCTGAGTGTTGTCTTTATCCATGAAGGATATCTCCATGGGTTCCATTGTTCTAGGATCCGGCTTTCTTTCTTCTGTAGGATCTTTAAAAAGAAGCTCTATAGTAATATGCCATTGAAATTTAGTATGGAAAAATAATGTGTCAGTCTTTCAGTTTGAATATTTAACCTAATTTTTTACTTTCTGGTTGGTGTCTGAAATTTTCTTTTTTTATTCTGGAAATACAGTAGCTTCTTCAAGCTACGGAAATGAGAATGTTGCTTCACAACTTCTTAGAATAAGAAGTGTTTTTTTATTTCTCAATGTCAAAAATATTAGTTTGAGATTTTTTAGCTACATTGGTTCATTCCTCTCTATATATTGTGAATCTATTTTATCTTCCCTAATTTTTGTGCAATAACTAACATTTGTGATGCTCTGACTGCATGCTATGCTTAGCTCTGTGTAATGACCCATATATCCATCATCTCAAGGTCGTACCAGAACCAATCTTAGAGGTAGGTGTATCATCATTCCCACTTTATGGATAAAGATCTTAAGACATAAGAGGGTTGAAGGTATCTTGTTCAGAATACTTGGCTAGTAGGTGCTTGACAGATGCTTTGATCCAGTCTGCCCTTTATGTCCATAAACCATTACATACCATATCATTCTGCCTTTTGCTATCTTTACTATGTTTTGATTTTTCTTCAACTAACTTTTATCCTCTCTCTTTAACTAATATGAGTTGATTTTATTTTCAATTTATTGCTTCTAATGTGGCTTTCATCTATATATTTGTTTCACATTTCTCTTTTCCTGAACCATGCTGTGAAAAATTGCCCATCCTTCTCTTAATTTAGTCTTTGATTTTTCTTCACATAAAAGATCTCTTTAATATCTTTGAGGCCATATAAGATACTTTGCATGAACCATGTCTCTACTTTCTGTTTAATTCCATTCTGATACAAGGATGCTGCCTTGTGTTGATTTCTGTTACTCTTTCCACTTTTTTTATTATTTACATACATTAAGTTTTATGCTATAACTAATTAGACTATTTCTTATTTTAAAGAGCATGCTTATTTGAATCACTTCTTTTTTTTAAAGAATGCTGTGGTGAGTAAAGTGGAGATGATTGATAATTTTAATTTGAACCTATATACTGTAATATTTTTCATGAAATATACATTTTGTTTTCCCTTAGGCTCTTTGTATGTCTTGGAATATACCTAGAAACCAGCATTTTGTTGTTCTCCACAATGAAGATCCTAAAGTTCCAGGATCTCTATTGGAGTCCCAAGCTAATTGTCTTCAAATGATACATTCTTTGCATTGTGCAAACACATACATATATATATACATATATATACATATATATATATACTCACATATACATATACACACACACACATATATATTTGACCCATGTGTATTTCTAGAATAATAATCCCACATGTCCATTCAACAGAAGGCGGCATTGATTCAGGCATAATTAAGATGTCTAGGAAAAAACTCTGGAAACATATCAAAGTCAACTGGCACTATTGTGGTGGAACTGAAGATGGCACCTGCAATGCATCAGAAGTTAATTGTTACAAGGGGGAAACTCTCAGGGGAAGTTTGGAGGAAAGAGATCAATACCAGGGCTATATATCTTTCTGTTCCCCATGTGTCTAGAAGTTAGTCAGTAATGAAAGACTTGGTTGGGCTAACAGAAGTAAGAAAATACTTGTGTGCTCACCATTTACCATAGCTTTCATAAGTATACAACTATGGTTTCAAAAGAAATGCTGCTGGGGTAGGAATAAAGACATAATAAAATGGCATATCTCTGCGTGTCAAATACTGAAATTTTAGTTTGTTTGTTTTGGGTTCACCTCACCTAGGTCAAATCCCAAAGCTTCTGTGCTCTTCTGTGTGGGAGGTAACTCTGGGACTCAGTCTGAGTGGTCATATTGCCCACCACAGATTAGTCATTCACAGTAACAGTTGATCTCTTATGAAAAGAACACAGCTGGTGTCTATGTTTCTAGTGAGGATAAAAGGCAGAGGGGTACACAGTAATCATGGGTTATTAAATATTCACACTGTTAGAGATTCCTGCAGTCATCGCACATTGAAAACAATTAAAATAAAACGATTGTCACCTTGGAGGCCCAATGTTGTCATAGCCAGCTAATTAGATCTATTTTTTTTATTTTAAAGAGCATGCTTATTTGAATCACTTCTTTTTTTTAAAGAATGCTGTGGTGAGTAAAGTGGAGATGATTGATAATTTTAATTTGAACCTATATACTGTAATATTTTTCATGAAATATACATTTTGTTTTCCCTTAGGCTCTTTGTATGTCTTGGAATATACCTAGAAACCAGCATTTTGTTGTTCTCCACAATGAAGATCCTAAAGTTCCAGGATCTCTATTGGAGTCCCAAGCTAATTGTCTTCAAATGATACATTCTTTGCATTGTGCAAACACATACATATATATATACATATATATACATATATATATATACTCACATATACATATACACACACACATATATATTTGACCCATGTGTATTTCTAGAATAATAATCCCACATGTCCATTCAACAGAAGGCGGCATTGATTCAGGCATAATTAAGATGTCTAGGAAAAAACTCTGGAAACATATCAAAGTCAACTGGCACTATTGTGGTGGAACTGAAGATGGCACCTGCAATGCATCAGAAGTTAATTGTTACAAGGGGGAAACTCTCAGGGGAAGTTTGGAGGAAAGAGATCAATACCAGGGCTATATATCTTTCTGTTCCCCATGTGTCTAGAAGTTAGTCAGTAATGAAAGACTTGGTTGGGCTAACAGAAGTAAGAAAATACTTGTGTGCTCACCATTTACCATAGCTTTCATAAGTATACAACTATGGTTTCAAAAGAAATGCTGCTGGGGTAGGAATAAAGACATAATAAAATGGCATATCTCTGCGTGTCAAATACTGAAATTTTAGTTTGTTTGTTTTGGGTTCACCTCACCTAGGTCAAATCCCAAAGCTTCTGTGCTCTTCTGTGTGGGAGGTAACTCTGGGACTCAGTCTGAGTGGTCATATTGCCCACCACAGATTAGTCATTCACAGTAACAGTTGATCTCTTATGAAAAGAACACAGCTGGTGTCTATGTTTCTAGTGAGGATAAAAGGCAGAGGGGTACACAGTAATCATGGGTTATTAAATATTCACACTGTTAGAGATTCCTGCAGTCATCGCACATTGAAAAACAATTAAAATAAAACGATTGTCACCTTGGAGGCCCAATGGTCTGTCATTGCAGCCAGCTATTCTGAATAACATCAGATGTGGCCTCTACCAGCTGCTTCTCAAACCGTACAAGAAAAAAAGGCACATAATAGACACTTTTTATGACTTTTCAATGACAATATATGGTTCTTCATGTGTTGGTTAGTGTTTTGTTCACTCAAATATGTAAATATTTGCAAATAGCATCCAATGAATATATCTCACTATTGCTATAGATTCATAATAAATTTGAATATTTCAAATATAAAAAATAATATTTTATTTGGTATTAAAAAGAATATTTAAAAAGAATACTTTTAAATGTTTTAGAAAGTTTTAAGAAGAACAATTCATTTGGTATTTTCATTTAAAAAGTACTCCGGGGTGAAAGACTGTAATATGCCTTTTTTTCCCTGATCTTCCCTCCCCCTTAAAATGCTGTTCATTCTTAGCTATTATTGAGACTCTGTTTTCCTTATAGCATGTTTAGAATAATTAGCACATTTAGAAATCTTTGCACCTTTTAGACAACATCAGATTAAAGGACATAAATACATACAGGTTGAGGAGCACAGGTGTTTTTCTGATTCAATTAGTGCTTCTTTATTCTAAACTCTTCCTCAACTTGCAGTCTCTTTCTTAATTCAAAAGATGAAAATAAACAGTCATTTGGCTATTAGAGGAACCCGTGGAGGGCTCATTAGCTGGGTTCTAATTGGGTTCTTTCCCAAATCTGTCACTCAGGATTGAAGGTGAATCTGACGCCAGCAGCAATTGACTGTGCAGAGGCCTGTGAAGTGGAATGACTGAGAGCCCTTCAGAGAAATAGGGAGAATTAGATGAGTTTAGGACAAATGAAATGCACTTTTAATGTGGGCAAGAGCTAGAGGTAAAATAGAGGCCTTGAGAAGCGAGTATTTGGAAAGACTGATTTCATTAGACTCTTCTGAGCTTTGGCTTTATTTTCATTATCAGAAAAGCAGTTGTCTGAACTAGTGATTCTCCAGGAAATACTATGACACAGACACCTAGCAGTTCTGTGTTTGCCTGTGTCCTTGCGTGTAGGGGGCTGCACCTCTGCTATTTCATGATTCTCCTCCCCATGACCCGTGGTGTTTCTGGCAGCTGGATTTTTTTCTCTATAGCTACCTTGCACAATATTTAGCTCCTAGATTCCTGTTTATTGAATCAGTCAATAAATCAGTCAATTGGTGAATAAATGAATGAATGAATGCATCACCATGCCCTTTGCCTCTCCGTGGCTTCTCTTCCCTTTGCCATTCCTTAATCCTTCTCCTTGCTTGACTAAATCTTATCAACACTTCAAGTTTCAAATCAAAGATTCATTTCACCATGAAGCTTTTTACAACTTTCCACCCACCCACTTTCCCTCATCCTCACCATTAGTCAATAATCACTAATTCTCACCTCATCAAAACACACAAATAACATCCAATATGCACATCTATCATACTACTCATCATGGTACAATAGCATGCCACATATGTGTGTGTTCGTCAGGCAGACTATGGGCTCAATGGAGTATGGAAATGAGTACTGACCATATTCTGGAGCTTCTCTGTATTCTCCTTAACCCTTAGAATAGAAATTGGCACACAAGAGAGATACAAGGCATTTATTAAGGGAATGATTGACTTCTCATTTACAAATGACACCATTTCAATCAGGGTTGTCACAAAGCTTTTTTAAGTCCAGTGCTGATTTCCTCCCAAGATAGCTTGATTAATTTCTACTGGATCAGTGTTCTAGTCTTAGAAACCAACAAAAACAAAACACTTCTGGAAAAATTATAATGGTAAATGAAAATCATTAAGCAATAAAGTCATAAAAAAACTATGATAAGAATGATAAAAATAAGAAAAATATCTTTCTGGTCAAGAAACATAACAGAGACTCTCCTTTGTAAGTGGTTGATGAATTATCAAACAGCCACGGGACAAAAGATAAACAGACGTCGTGGCTTAGAGTTCAGTGACTCCGCAGGAGTCAGAGTCAAGCATCCGCTAGACTCAGGAGGAAGATGGAAAAGCAGAAGTGGAAGTACTGAATTTTTAAAAATCAACAACTAATTATGACATAATTATGCACTAGTTACATAGAATTTATGTCTTATTCATAAATCGTAGTGACACAGACACCTAGCAGTTCTGTGTTTGCCTGTGTCCTTGCGTGTAGGGGGCTGCACCTCTGCTATTTCATGATTCTCCTCCCCATGACCCGTGGTGTTTCTGGCAGCTGGATTTTTTTCTCTATAGCTACCTTGCACAATATTTAGCTCCTAGATTCCTGTTTATTGAATCAGTCAATAAATCAGTCAATTGGTGAATAAATGAATGAATGAATGCATCACCATGCCCTTTGCCTCTCCGTGGCTTCTCTTCCCTTTGCCATTCCTTAATCCTTCTCCTTGCTTGACTAAATCTTATCAACACTTCAAGTTTCAAATCAAAGATTCATTTCACCATGAAGCTTTTTACAACTTTCCACCCACCCACTTTCCCTCATCCTCACCATTAGTCAATAATCACTAATTCTCACCTCATCAAAACACACAAATAACATCCAATATGCACATCTATCATACTACTCATCATGGTACAATAGCATGCCACATATGTGTGTGTTCGTCAGGCAGACTATGGGCTCAATGGAGTATGGAAATGAGTACTGACCATATTCTGGAGCTTCTCTGTATTCTCCTTAACCCTTAGAATAGAAATTGGCACACAAGAGAGATACAAGGCATTTATTAAGGGAATGATTGACTTCTCATTTACAAATGACACCATTTCAATCAGGGTTGTCACAAAGCTTTTTTAAGTCCAGTGCTGATTTCCTCCCAAGATAGCTTGATTAATTTCTACTGGATCAGTGTTCTAGTCTTAGAAACCAACAAAAACAAAACACTTCTGGAAAAATTATAATGGTAAATGAAAATCATTAAGCAATAAAGTCATAAAAAAACTATGATAAGAATGATAAAAATAAGAAAAATATCTTTCTGGTCAAGAAACATAACAGAGACTCTCCTTTGTAAGTGGTTGATGAATTATCAAACAGCCACGGGACAAAAGATAAACAGACGTCGTGGCTTAGAGTTCAGTGACTCCGCAGGAGTCAGAGTCAAGCATCCGCTAGACTCAGGAGGAAGATGGAAAAGCAGAAGTGGAAGTACTGAATTTTTAAAAATCAACAACTAATTATGACATAATTATGCACTAGTTACATAGAATTTATGTCTTATTCATAAATCGTAGTGCATATGTAAAACATACATTGCATATGAATCAAGAAGACATCATGCTTTTTTACATAAACTCTATGAAATGATAGCATATTCTTTAATTTTTTTCCCAGATGATAGGAATTAAATCTAGGTAATTATAAGATTTAGGCATCTTAAAACTTAAGAACAGTCACCAATAATAAAAATTCAAATTATAACTTCCAAACTAGTAAGTATATGAGTGAGGTTTTGGCCTCATCAAAACCAGTATATGCATAAAGGAGGATGTAAAATGCTACATAAGAGTTCTTGGCTCCCTTGGTTGACTTTTAGCCCTGATCCAGCCCGTCAACATTCATAATCTTTCTGCCTTCCTCCTTTTATCCCACTGATGTTTGTCCTAATGGTATAGCCAGCTAAATGCCTGGCCCCTGCCCCTGGAGAGATGAGATGGAGAGAGTCTAGTCATATGTACTCACGGCTTCGGGGAGGAGGACACCAGGTGCGATGCAGGGCCCGAGGGCGCTGCACTTGGAACTCCATGAGGCAGGCTTCAGCGTGACAAGAGGATCAGTAGTTTTCAGGATCTGTAGGAAGATGTGACTGATATATTGAACAATTTCTCACACTAGTCCGGAGGTGAAACCCATTAAGCTGCTTGGATTGGATGCAGCTGGTCCAGTGCACAATGTGGGGAGACTTTGCTGTGGAGCAGGGCACACATCTGGAGGGGCCCTGCCTGGATGGGGCCCTGTGAGGTTTAAAACACTTCTGGAAAATTATAATGGTAAATGAAAATCATTAAGCAATAAAGTCATAAAAAAACTATGATAAGAATGATAAAAATAAGAAAAATATCTTTCTGGTCAAGAAACATAACAGAGACTCTCCTTTGTAAGTGGTTGATGAATTATCAAACAGCCACGGGACAAAAGATAAACAGACGTCGTGGCTTAGAGTTCAGTGACTCCGCAGGAGTCAGAGTCAAGCATCCGCTAGACTCAGGAGGAAGATGGAAAAGCAGAAGTGGAAGTACTGAATTTTTAAAAATCAACAACTAATTATGACATAATTATGCACTAGTTACATAGAATTTATGTCTTATTCATAAATCGTAGTGCATATGTAAAACATACATTGCATATGAATCAAGAAGACATCATGCTTTTTTACATAAACTCTATGAAATGATAGCATATTTTTTAAATTTTTTTTCCCAGATGATAGGAATTAAATCTAGGTAATTATAAGATTTAGGCATCTTAAAACTTAAGAACAGTCACCAATAATAAAAATTCAAATTATAACTTCCAAACTAGTAAGTATATGAGTGAGGTTTTGGCCTCATCAAAACCAGTATATGCATAAAGGAGGATGTAAAATGCTACATAAGAGTTCTTGGCTCCCTTGGTTGACTTTTAGCCCTGATCCAGCCCGTCAACATTCATAATCTTTCTGCCTTCCTCCTTTTATCCCACTGATGTTTGTCCTAATGGTATAGCCAGCTAAATGCCTGGCCCCTGCCCCTGGAGAGATGAGATGGAGAGAGTCTAGTCATATGTACTCACGGCTTCGGGGAGGAGGACACCAGGTGCGATGCAGGGCCCGAGGGCGCTGCACTTGGAACTCCATGAGGCAGGCTTCAGCGTGACAAGAGGATCAGTAGTTTTCAGGATCTGTAGGAAGATGTGACTGATATATTGAACAATTTCTCACACTAGTCCGGAGGTGAAACCCATTAAGCTGCTTGGATTGGATGCAGCTGGTCCAGTGCACAATGTGGGGAGACTTTGCTGTGGAGCAGGGCACACATCTGGAGAGAGCAGGAAGACCCATGCCTGGATTGGCGGGACCCTGTGAGGTTTAAAGACATCAAGCAGTACATGGAATTTCATTCAGGCTTCATAATACACAATGATCATGCTTTTCCCGCAATAATGACCAGCTGGGGCTCCTAATCTAGTAAGCATCTAATATTACACGGTAGAGCTTTTTCCCTCCTCTATTTCTCTCCCCATCAGAACTTCCATTCCCTATGAGTAAGTAGATTTATTTTGATATTTATAAATCAGACATTTCCAATGCTAAGATTAAAGTTAGAAAGGATATGAAGCAGGTTATAAAAGTCAATGCTTTAATACAACCAAGAAGGAAGAACAAATGCTTCTTGAGAAAGAAAAGAATAAAATGCAAACATTTAGGTTGAGATATTTAGTATAGTTTTGCATAATTTTGGAGTCTAAGCTTCCTGACTATCTTGGGAAAAAATGAAAAACAGCAAGAACCAACACAACTATAACCAGAACAAAAATAAATGAACTTGCAAGTTTCTATCATCTGAAAAATGGGAGAAAACTACTCATTTCATTTAACATAAGAATGAATTGACAATAGGCACTGAGTTACTTAGTTTCCCAGGTGGCTCAGTGGTAAGAAATCTGCCTGCCAATGCAGGAGCCTGAGGACATGCAGGTCTGACCCCTGGATCTTGAAGATCCCCTGGTGGAGGAAATGGTAACCCACTCCAGTATTCTTGCTGGCAGAGAAGCCTGGCAGGCTACAGTCCCTAGGGTCAAAAGAAGTCTGGTGTGCTATAGTCCATGGAGATGCAAAGAGTCAGATATGACTGAGCACACGCACACACTGAGTAATATAAAGCAGTCTACTCCTGTATGTTTACTAAAATGAAAAGGACATATAACTTTCAAATGATCTCTTCCTATAGCAATTCTTCCTAGAAGGGAACTTACACTTTTTAAGAACATATTATGGACCAGACATAGTGCTTTCAACTTTCAGTATAGAAATTTATTGCTAGTGAATTATATAATGTTGTTGAAATTTTATGGTTGAATTAATAAAGCACAATGTGGGAGACTTTGCTGTGGAGCAGGGCACACATCTGGAGAGAGCAGGAAGACCCATGCCTGGATTGGCGGGACCCTGTGAGGTTTAAAGACATCAAGCAGTACATGGAATTTCATTCAGGCTTCATAATACACAATGATCATGCTTTTCCCGCAATAATGACCAGCTGGGGCTCCTAATCTAGTAAGCATCTAATATTACACGGTAGAGCTTTTTCCCTCCTCTATTTCTCTCCCCATCAGAACTTCCATTCCCTATGAGTAAGTAGATTTATTTTGATATTTATAAATCAGACATTTCCAATGCTAAGATTAAAGTTAGAAAGGATATGAAGCAGGTTATAAAAGTCAATGCTTTAATACAACCAAGAAGGAAGAACAAATGCTTCTTGAGAAAGAAAAGAATAAAATGCAAACATTTAGGTTGAGATATTTAGTATAGTTTTGCATAATTTTGGAGTCTAAGCTTCCTGACTATCTTGGGAAAAAATGAAAAACAGCAAGAACCAACACAACTATAACCAGAACAAAAATAAATGAACTTGCAAGTTTCTATCATCTGAAAAATGGGAGAAAACTACTCATTTCATTTAACATAAGAATGAATTGACAATAGGCACTGAGTTACTTAGTTTCCCAGGTGGCTCAGTGGTAAGAAATCTGCCTGCCAATGCAGGAGCCTGAGGACATGCAGGTCTGACCCCTGGATCTTGAAGATCCCCTGGTGGAGGAAATGGTAACCCACTCCAGTATTCTTGCTGGCAGAGAAGCCTGGCAGGCTACAGTCCCTAGGGTCAAAAGAAGTCTGGTGTGCTATAGTCCATGGAGATGCAAAGAGTCAGATATGACTGAGCACACGCACACACTGAGTAATATAAAGCAGTCTACTCCTGTATGTTTACTAAAATGAAAAGGACATATAACTTTCAAATGATCTCTTCCTATAGCAATTCTTCCTAGAAGGGAACTTACACTTTTTAAGAACATATTATGGACCAGACATAGTGCTTTCAACTTTCAGTATAGAAATTTATTGCTAGTGAATTATATAATGTTGTTGAAATTTTATGGTTGAATTAATAAAGGGATACAAAGGGTAAGTTAAATTCCCAAGGTAAGAGACCTTGACAAATTGACAAGTCACTTTTTAAACCAGGGTTACTTGGCTTTTCAAAGCACAAGGTTTAACACGAAATAGCAATGAATTCATTTCTATTCAGAATTTAGGTAATGGCTGCCAGGCATGGCACTCTCTTAATATTTAGTACCTAGGCATGTATAATTAGAGCTTAGAAATTCATAAAAATGAAGTGTTGAATCCTTTTTTTACTATTTTGCATACAAGTTTGAATTCACTGAGTTCAAAATTGTTCTGACCTATATGATGAAAGCTTGAAGTGTGTACATACCCTGCCCTCTTCCCCTGAATAGCCATTATTAAAATGAGATCCTTGAGCTTTTATCACCAGTTTGTTATTAGAACATGAATAAAAGAGACCAGATATATCTGGTCTATATTACCAGAAAGCCTGCTTTCTCTCTGAGTTTGGTTTGAGAGCCTAGAAAGGGAAAGCAAATATTTCTTTGTAAATGCTAAAAGTCTTTCCAGTGGTTGAACAAATTACTTCCTGAAATTTTAAATGGCATTATCTCCGTCTAAAGCAATTTAATTGAATGTACTTACAGTAAGGTGGGAATGAATTATGCTTTGCTTAATATGATATCCCCTTGTGTTTATCTACTTTCTAAAGCAGTGTTTAATAAACCACATGAAGTATCACCAAGCCAGGAGTGCAGTGCTCACGTTTGCAGGGAAGGCAACAGAATCTTCAATTTGTAGCAACAGGCCTGCTTGAAATTAAAAATGTAGCAATATTTTGTGCTGTTACAAACCAAAAATTCTCTGCTTCCCGGATACAACCAGGGTTGAACCTCTGAAATTGGTGGGTAGCTGAGAAATCACTGTCAATGACTACTAAATATTATTTTAAAAATGAATGCTAATAGTGATCTGGTCTCATTAAAACATCTCCCAAATAGCAATTTCCGGCAAGAAAAAGAGATGAATGTTTAACTAACCCCTGGAAGCTGGCAAAAGATCTGCTATCTAGCAAAATTCAACAAGCAGATCTCTAGTAATCCCAGAATCAGAATGCAAGTCACTGCTTTCTCTTCTTTTCAACATGAACTAGTAGAAACGTGGCAACAATCTCAAAAACAAAGCAGATATGTAAATGTGCCAGAAGCTAAGAGATTCCATGAGAAGAGAGGACGGACAAACCTGGACGTTTCTTTTTTTCTTCTAATTTCTATTTTACTTTTTACTTTTTACAGAGTTTTGTTGTTTACAGATATGTATGTTCCCAGATTAGTCATATGTATATCCCCCCATCCCACCCCTCCAGACCATTGCACAGCACCCCTGCAGAATCCTTTTTTCTCACAGCGTAATGACAATAGTTATTTTCTTCACATATGATAGTACAGGTTTTCATACTACTTCCTTTACGCCTCCCACCCACTGTTCATTCCCCACAATGTCTATACGTCTATTCGCCATGTCTGTTTTTTCATCGCTTCACTGTGTGTGTTAACATTATCATCCTACTAGATTCCATATATATGTGTTAATAAATTGTACTTGTCTTTCTCTTTTTGACTTACTTCACTTTTTATGATAAAACCTGAAGTTTTCTTGGTTTAATCCAAAAGTATTTAAAGGTTTCCCTGGTGGCTCAGATGGTAGAGTGACTGCAGTTCAGGAGACCAGGGTTCAATCCCTGATTAGGAAGGCCCTTGGAGGAGGGCACGGCAATTCCCTCCATTGTTGTTACCTGGAGAAGCCAATGGACAGAAGCTATGATGGGCTATAGTCCATGGGGTTGCATAGAGTTGGACATGACCGAGCGACTAACACACACACAAAAGGATTTAAGGCGTATCTAAGCTTTTTTTTCTGTTTTTGGCTTTTTTTTTTTTTTTTTGTCACTCTTCCTCTTTATTTCTTGGGTTTGGACCTCATTAAGCGTGTGTGTGTGTGTGTGTCTCTGTGTCTGTGTCTGTGTGTGTGTGTGTGATAGTCGATCATTTTGTCCACCTCTACTTGAGAAGGGGACTAATGTGACAAAGACTGAAAGTGGCATTTTAAGGATGATTCTGAGGTTTTTCTTTTTTTTTTTTCAAGAGGGAGCATGATAAAGAAGACTTTCTGTTTTCTTAATTTAGTTGTGTATGAGTTACCTAGAGAAGAAAAAATGTAGTAAACATCAGAAATAAGGTATATATAGCCAACTAGACCTTGCCTTGTGTTTTGTTTCCTTGAGAACTCAGTATGGTGACCCATGTACAAAAAACTGGCCTCTAAAATGACCTTTACATCTGCTTTGAATCTGAAGAGGGGGAGACTCTGGCAAAGACATTAAATTGCTCTATTTCACAACTTTGCATACAATCTTTAGTCTCAGATGTATAATTTTTCATTTTCCATGTTACCTTTCAAGGCAACTATAACCTCTTGTTCAAAACTGTCAAACGCACTTTGGATCTGGGCTCCGTGGTGTGGCATATGACCTAACAATCATAACTAGACATGGAGGTGAACTTGACAATGTGTCACCATGTAATGTCTTCAGCCAAGTCATTAGTGAAGAAAGAAAAAAGCTGAACTAGATAGGTAAAAGGCAGATACCTATGAAATATATTCCTTTCTTGTTTTTATGCAAAGTTATTATTTGACCATTTACTCATGATTTCAGTCTCAGGATTAATTTACAGAGCTCTATTAGACCAATTTACAGAAAATACCTAGATGTCCATATAGTATTTTATAATATTAAGAAATGGATATTTCTTTATATGAGCATATCACTTGTTTCACATTAATGAAAGTATCTTCATGCATTTCAGTAACTTTTATAGTTGTATAATTTTTATTAGAACTGAATTGAATTGAAAGATTAATTTAGGGAAGGCAGACATGTTTAAATACTAGGACTTCTATCTAAGAATATGGACACTTTTAGGGCTTCCCTGGTAGTCCAGTGGGTAAGGACACCGCCTTGCAGTGCAAGGGGCGCCGGTTTGATCCCTGGCCTGGGAAGATCCCACGTGCTGCGGAGCGGCTGGACCGATGTGTCCAATCACCGAGCCGGAGCTCTGGAGCGCATGCGCCCAAAGCTGGCGCTCTGCGACAACAGAGGCCACCGCGATGGGAGGCCCACACCGGCCAAAGAAGAAAGATAGATGAAAATAGACAAATGAAAGACCAATAGAAGTGGCCTGCCCGTCCCCTACCTCCCCAACCCCAAAAAGAGAATATGGACACTTTCAAATTTAGATTTTAGAGAAATGTTTTGTGCTGGGTTAAATGAAATATTAAGAATCCTATATTTTTGTTACTATTAAATATTATTTCAGATTGTTCTTTCTTATTTTTAATTGTGTATAGATTTTCAGTCAACTCATGTTGATAGGCCTCATGTCCAGCAACCTTGTTAAACTCTGCCATAAATTATAATAATTTAATAATTTATAGAGAGAACATGTTAGATTTTTGTATATATATCAGGAAATATGGTAATACATTTCAGGAAGAAGTAACCTGAGGAAATGACAACCCACTCCAGTATTCCTGCCAGGACAAACTCATGGACAGAGGAGCCTGGTAGGCCACAGTCCATGGGGTCACAAGACCCAGAAGACACAGCGACTGAGCACGCACACATGCATGCAAATACATACTATGAAGCACCGCACCAAAATGTGGGAATTCTATTATATTTCGGGATTGAAATGTCAATAGCATTCTATTGAGAAAAGGTTATATGGGGACGCATATAATAGACTATACCTCCATTATATTTAGTTATTTACTTCCAAGTTTATACGAAGGCATGGTATCTAAATTTTCTATTTAATAATGGTCCGTATCTAGTTTTCTTATTAAAATTCTTATAAATAGTCACAAAATTATTTGAGGACTTGTTTTTATGCATTACTCTTCATTTTACTCCTTTTTTAAAGATTTTTTTCTGTAAGAGTGGGATTAATTTACTCTCAGTACTTGGAGGTGCTGACATGTGAAAACATCTGAAATTTGTCTATTGTTTGTGGTAAGATAATTATTAACATAATAGTTTTATTCAAAGATTGTAGGAAAATTCAAGTTTTTTCATCTATTCTTGAAGATCAGTTTTTATCTATCACTTCTTTTAGGTTTTTCCTCTTCTAATACATGCCAAGAATAAGTTTATGATATTTTCTAATCCTTTTAAACTCTGAAACAATTATATTTATAGTCCTTTTAATTTCTGATATTATTTATTCATGACTTTCTTTTTTAATTCTTAGTCAATTTTATTAGCTTTATAAAGTTTCAGATCATTCAATGAAACACCATTGGTTTTATTTATTATCTTTCTTATTTTCTACTTTAACAGCCTGCTATTATACTTTTTATGTCTTTACTTTGATCATTTTATACTTAATGCATTTGTGAAATTTCTAACTTCTTAAAGTAGATGCTTAATCAATTATTTTTTGGCCTTTTTATTGTCAATTATAAACATTTAAGATACTAATTATGTCCCAAGTACTATTTTAGCTTCATTCAGTAAATTTTTACCTATTATAATTTTGTTTTGGTTCACTTAAACATTTTTTAATTCCATGGATCATTTCTTCTGAATTATTTATAACTTGTTTTTAAATTTCCAAATTTATCAATATGTTTAACTACTCTTTAATTATTTATCATAGCTTAATTGCATTTTATTAGAAGAACATATTCTCTATGATCCTAAGCCTTTGGAAAATGAGTGAGTGTACATCCAAACAGCCATGTCCTAGGAAGTCATTATAGAATATATTTCCTTTGCTGTAGTATGTGGGGTTTGGAGTCAGACAGACCTGGGTTCAAATTTCAGCTTAACCAACCATATTTTTTAAGCACATGGTGTTGTCTCTCTAAGGCTTCCCAGAGGCGCAGCAATAAAGAATCAACCTGCAATGCAGGAGACACAAAGGATGAGCATTTGATCCCCGGGACAGGAAGATCCCCGGTCCCAGGAGGAAATGGCAACACCTTCCAATATTCTTGTCTGGAAAATTCCATGGACAAAGGAGCCTGGCGGGCTACAGTCCATGGCATCACATAGTTGGATATGACTGAGCTACTGAGCACACATTACCTCTTTGAGTTTATATTAATTATCTGTTTCCTCAATAGCACTGCATAAGACACAACCACAGCACTTCAGCTGCAAACAGACAAACGACATTTATCTAGCTTATGACTTTATGGGCTTCAGAGCAACTGTTCTGGACTTGGGTGTTACAATCAGTATTTGAAATTTTTCTAATTTTTTTCTCTTCTAATACATGCCAAGAATAAGTTTATGATATTTTCTAATCCTTTTAAACTCTGAAACAATTATATTTATAGTCCTTTTAATTTCTGATATTATTTATTCATGACTTTCTTTTTTAATTCTTAGTCAATTTTATTAGCTTTATAAAGTTTCAGATCATTCAATGAAACACCATTGGTTTTATTTATTATCTTTCTTATTTTCTACTTTAACAGCCTGCTATTATACTTTTTATGTCTTTACTTTGATCATTTTATACTTAATGCATTTGTGAAATTTCTAACTTCTTAAAGTAGATGCTTAATCAATTATTTTTTGGCCTTTTTATTGTCAATTATAAACATTTAAGATACTAATTATGTCCCAAGTACTATTTTAGCTTCATTCAGTAAATTTTTACCTATTATAATTTTGTTTTGGTTCACTTAAACATTTTTTAATTCCATGGATCATTTCTTCTGAATTATTTATAACTTGTTTTTAAATTTCCAAATTTATCAATATGTTTAACTACTCTTTAATTATTTATCATAGCTTAATTGCATTTTATTAGAAGAACATATTCTCTATGATCCTAAGCCTTTGGAAAATGAGTGAGTGTACATCCAAACAGCCATGTCCTAGGAAGTCATTATAGAATATATTTCCTTTGCTGTAGTATGTGGGGTTTGGAGTCAGACAGACCTGGGTTCAAATTTCAGCTTAACCAACCATATTTTTTAAGCACATGGTGTTGTCTCTCTAAGGCTTCCCAGAGGGCGCAGCAATAAAGAATCAACCTGCAATGCAGGAGACACAAAGGATGAGCATTTGATCCCCGGGACAGGAAGATCCCCGGTCCCAGGAGGAAATGGCAACACCTTCCAATATTCTTGTCTGGAAAATTCCATGGACAAAGGAGCCTGGCGGGCTACAGTCCATGGCATCACATAGTTGGATATGACTGAGCTACTGAGCACACACATTACCTCTTTGAGTTTATATTAATTATCTGTTTCCTCAATAGCACTGCATAAGACACAACCACAGCACTTCAGCTGCAAACAGACAAACGACATTTATCTAGCTTATGACTTTATGGGCTTCAGAGCAACTGTTCTGGACTTGGGTGTTACAATCAGTACTTGCTCCTAAGCATGGAATGTTGATGGGTTGTCTCTCCAGCTCTGACCATCTTGTCTGAATTTGTTCGCAGTCTGAGTAAGTATACTTTCAACTACAAACTCAGCTTTTGTTAGGTACAGATTTCAGTAGGATTTTGATTAATACTTTTTTTTGATGATTCTAAAATTGTATTTCTAAACCTTATTTTCATTAATATTTTCCTAGTATTTTCATCCTTGACCTGTCCTTAGTATTTCTTAATTGTTAAACATTTTCCTATATATCTGTAGCTGTATCTTTTCTCTTGTTTTCAACATTATTTGGCTTTGCCTTATCTATCATGCATTCTTGATTACTATTGCTAGATTCATGCCCATTTCATTAGTCTTTTTGACAGAAGTTTTGCCTTTGTTTATACTTTTTATTTTAATATAGTTCTTTATTATACAATTCAGATTTACTCAAATGATTTTTGTTTTAAAAATTTTATATGAAACAATGAAAATAATTTACCATTATTCTTCCTTTAAAATATATTTTCTTAAGCTGTCTATTATGATAGATCAATAGATAAATGATAGCAATATTTTAAATATATATATATATATATATATATATAATTGGATGTATTATGTTTGGGGAACATGATCTACACCACATTGACTCTTCCCTATCTATTGACAAATATTTTAACTCCCTATATAGTTAATTAATATGCATCTCTTCTGCTTGAACATTATTTGGATATGAATATGGAAACAAGTCATAATATTTGCAAGCTGATCTAAGTCCACTTGGTTATTCAAATTCTTTGTCTCTTTTTGATGAACACTGTTACTTTCCATATTTTCCCTACATCCCCTTACTAGGTTACAATGACAGTAATTCTTTACCTGATTTCTACCACCTAGCTATATGCTCTTAGTCATAAAATTTATTTTTTTGCTGCTTGTTCTGAAAGCTCCATGAAGTTTCTGATTCTGTTATATTTAATATGCATTTGTAGCTCCTTGCATGAAAGGTTCTCCCAAAGCATATATGGTAATATTTTAGTACCATAAGTTAGTTACTTTTAGGTGGATTCAAGCAACAAAAATTCTCTGAGTCATTGTCTAGACAAGCAGTCATTTGAATCAAACCTCAGGTGCAACTCTCAAGTGTAGCCAAATCCATACACTCAATTTCTGTACCTATTCATGCCAAGGTTGAGAAGACCCACAGATTTCAGTAGGATTTTGATTAATACTTTTTTTTGATGATTCTAAAATTGTATTTCTAAACCTTATTTTCATTAATATTTTCCTAGTATTTTCATCCTTGACCTGTCCTTAGTATTTCTTAATTGTTAAACATTTTCCTATATATCTGTAGCTGTATCTTTTCTCTTGTTTTCAACATTATTTGGCTTTGCCTTATCTATCATGCATTCTTGATTACTATTGCTAGATTCATGCCCATTTCATTAGTCTTTTTGACAGAAGTTTTGCCTTTGTTTATACTTTTTATTTTAATATAGTTCTTTATTATACAATTCAGATTTACTCAAATGATTTTTGTTTTAAAAATTTTATATGAAACAATGAAAATAATTTACCATTATTCTTCCTTTAAAATATATTTTCTTAAGCTGTCTATTATGATAGATCAATAGATAAATGATAGCAATATTTTAAATATATATATATATATATATATATATATAATTGGATGTATTATGTTTGGGGAACATGATCTACACCACATTGACTCTTCCCTATCTATTGACAAATATTTTAACTCCCTATATAGTTAATTAATATGCATCTCTTCTGCTTGAACATTATTTGGATATGAATATGGAAACAAGTCATAATATTTGCAAGCTGATCTAAGTCCACTTGGTTATTCAAATTCTTTGTCTCTTTTTGATGAACACTGTTACTTTCCATATTTTCCCTACATCCCCTTACTAGGTTACAATGACAGTAATTCTTTACCTGATTTCTACCACCTAGCTATATGCTCTTAGTCATAAAATTTATTTTTTTGCTGCTTGTTCTGAAAGCTCCATGAAGTTTCTGATTCTGTTATATTTAATATGCATTTGTAGCTCCTTGCATGAAAGGTTCTCCCAAAGCATATATGGTAATATTTTAGTACCATAAGTTAGTTACTTTTAGGTGGATTCAAGCAACAAAAATTCTCTGAGTCATTGTCTAGACAAGCAGTCATTTGAATCAAACCTCAGGTGCAACTCTCAAGTGTAGCCAAATCCATACACTCAATTTCTGTACCTATTCATGCAAGGTTGAGAACACCATTGTTATTGTTGCTCTTCTCAGTGTCCTTAAGCCACCCATTTTACCAATAGAAAGACATTTTTATTGTGGCTTCAGCATTGTTCAGAGTCAAAAATAATGGAACCTCCTGTGGCAGCTGCCTCAAGATACTGGCTTCTATTTGAAAGTTTTCAAATGCTATCTCATTGTCCCCATAAGATGCAGTGTATTAAAGAACTAAGTCTGAAGTTCAAATCGACAAACAAAAGCATATTGTCGCCAATACCAAGGCTAAACTATTAAAAATTAAATTACAAGTGAGCAAGAGTTCTAGGAAAGAAAAAGTAAGAAAAAAATCACTCCTAAACACATCACTCAGAAATAATGGCTAACACTGTAATTTATGACATTAGGCTGTCATTTGGCTTATCCTTATCTGTACACAATGGCATATGAGTATATATATGTATTTACTTAAACACATTTATTTTTCACTGTGTCTATTAGTATATATATTTCCTTTTATAGGTTTCTATCTATACAAGCTTATACACAAATATAATATAGAGCATATTTTGAAATTTGCTTTTGATATTAATTATATAAGGATCTTATATTTGTCAATAGCTATGTATACTATTATTTAATATGTATCATCTTTTATTTTATATTTATACGATCATTCAACTCATGTAATCTGAAATCTACTATTGGACATTTATGGGTATTCCAATTTTATTTGGCTGCTTTTAAAAACATTGTGATGAAGATATGTGTGCTACATCAACTTTTCCTTATGTGACAGTTTCTTTAGAAAAAATATCTGTAAATTAAATGATCAGTTTAGTGATACTCCTGTGCTGCAGATTCAGGCTATCCTCCAGAATATTTCTATTACTGATATATGATAACTTCTAATGAAAGGATAACAAATCTTCATGCTTTATATATGCTGAAATAACTTTCTTTAAATTATCACTTTTATTCAGTTTGACGGTTTTGTATATTTATTTTAAAATGTCATAAAATCTAATTACTCATTTTCTCAATGGTTTCTGCTTTTAGTGAGACACTTTAAAAATTTTTATATGCCAAGACTATAACAGAATTATTCATTATGCTTTCTTTCTGTACCTATTCATGCAAGGTTGAGAACACCATTGTTATTGTTGCTCTTCTCAGTGTCCTTAAGCCACCCATTTTACCAATAGAAAGACATTTTTATTGTGGCTTCAGCATTGTTCAGAGTCAAAAATAATGGAACCTCCTGTGGCAGCTGCCTCAAGATACTGGCTTCTATTTGAAAGTTTTCAAATGCTATCTCATTGTCCCCATAAGATGCAGTGTATTAAAGAACTAAGTCTGAAGTTCAAATCGACAAACAAAAGCATATTGTCGCCAATACCAAGGCTAAACTATTAAAAATTAAATTACAAGTGAGCAAGAGTTCTAGGAAAGAAAAAGTAAGAAAAAAATCACTCCTAAACACATCACTCAGAAATAATGGCTAACACTGTAATTTATGACATTAGGCTGTCATTTGGCTTATCCTTATCTGTACACAATGGCATATGAGTATATATATGTATTTACTTAAACACATTTATTTTTCACTGTGTCTATTAGTATATATATTTCCTTTTATAGGTTTCTATCTATACAAGCTTATACACAAATATAATATAGAGCATATTTTGAAATTTGCTTTTGATATTAATTATATAAGGATCTTATATTTGTCAATAGCTATGTATACTATTATTTAATATGTATCATCTTTTATTTTATATTTATACGATCATTCAACTCATGTAATCTGAAATCTACTATTGGACATTTATGGGTATTCCAATTTTATTTGGCTGCTTTTAAAAACATTGTGATGAAGATATGTGTGCTACATCAACTTTTCCTTATGTGACAGTTTCTTTAGAAAAAATATCTGTAAATTAAATGATCAGTTTAGTGATACTCCTGTGCTGCAGATTCAGGCTATCCTCCAGAATATTTCTATTACTGATATATGATAACTTCTAATGAAAGGATAACAAATCTTCATGCTTTATATATGCTGAAATAACTTTCTTTAAATTATCACTTTTATTCAGTTTGACGGTTTTGTATATTTATTTTAAAAATGTCATAAAATCTAATTACTCATTTTCTCAATGGTTTCTGCTTTTAGTGAGACACTTTAAAAAATTTTTATATGCCAAGACTATAACAGAATTATTCATTATGCTTTCTTTTGCCTGTTCTCACATGGCCATGGGCCATGTAAATTATTATATCTGTTTAACATAATTAATCTTAGAAATATATTGCTATCCCAATTACTAGACTATATTTATTCTTACTGACATATTTAAGATTATTTCCCCTATTTTTAAAAATATATTTTGAGATCTGATTAAGATTACATTTGCAGACTAATTTTAAGAGAGTTGAAATATTTACAATATTAAACTGTTCCATTTCTAACAAGGCATTCATCCTTTGGCAAATGATTAATCAGGGTGTTTTAGAGAAATCCAAAAATTAAAATTTGGTGTTAAGTATGTTTGATACATTAATTCATCACAACAGCAAAGAGATTTTTTAATGCATTTACTCATTTGGTTAACTCAGGCATATCTGTGGATACAATGTTAGTAGTACAGAGTGTTACAATGACAATACCAATTGTACCTGAAATATATATATATTTTTAAACATTTATTTATTGATTTATTTTTTGGGGGGTGGGGTGGGAAGGGAGGCGGGGCAGGTGGGCCACTTCTATTGGTCTTTCATTTGTCTATTTTTCATCCATCTTTGTTCTTTGGCCCGTGTGGGCCTCCCATCGCAGTGGCCTCTGTTGTCGCAGAGCACCGACTCTGGGCGCATGCACTCCAGAGCTCCGGCTCGGTAATTGGACACGTTGATCCAGCCGCTCCGCGGCACATGGGATCTTCCCAGGCCAGGGATTGAACCAGTGCCCCTTGCACTGCAAGGCGGTGTCCTTACCCACTGGACCACCAGGGAAGCCCTGCAATATTTTATATTTTGTTTAATTCTGAGATGTTTGATATTCTCATTTTGTTTGATATTCAAGAACAACAATTGGCTAAGGAAAGTGTAAGCATCCTTAGTAATTTGCATTACTAACACAACTGTTTATATACAATCGTCATCACTCATCCAAAGACACAGAGCACCTAACCTGTGACAAATGCTAAGCGAAGCAATGGGGATCCAAAAATTAATAGATCAATGTCTGCTTCAGAACCTTACAGCAAATCAAAGGAAACAAACCTGCAACCTATTATAATTTCCTGTGATAACATGTTCTATTACAGTTACAAAAAGAAAAATAATAGAAAAATCACAAAAAGTATAGACTATCTAGAAGGGAGTGACTAGTATGTGAATTAAGGAGATAGGTATATTATAAATAACCTATCACTTCCTGTGCTCCCATGCAAAAGCCATCACCAATTGTACCAATTTTCGTTTCCAATCAAATCCTCATCTTAAATTTTCCCATCGCCTGTGCTCCTAGGACTGTCTAAACTAGTATCACCTTTCTCTAAACTATTATGAGTATGTTTTTAACAGTTTCATTCTCATCAAGTTTGTCTTTTAATTGAGGTAAAAATAAGATAAACTAAATTTAACTAGTTTAAAGTGTGCTGGTTAGGGGCTTTTAGTGCATTTACAGTGCTGTGTGATTCATTATAAGTGTATGTATAGCTTCTGTGGCGACCACTAAAAAAATGAAAGAAAAAAAGACGTATAGGTAATATGCTAAGCAGTAAGAGAAAATCAAATTGAATAAAATACTCAGTTGAAGTCACAAAAGGAAGAAAAAAGAATGGGAGAAAAAGAATAGGCACAAAGAACTAAGACAACAAATAGAAAACAGTAACAAATATGGCTTCCCTTGTGGCTCATCATTAAAGAATTTGCCTGTGATTCAGGAGATACAGGAGACAAGAACCAATTCCTGGGTCAGGAAGATGCCCTGGATGGAGAAATAGCAAACCACTCCAGTATTCTTGCCTGCGAGATCTCATGGACAGAGTAGCCTGAAGGGCTATAGTCCAAAGAGTTGCAAAGAGTTGGACACAACTGAGCAACTAAATACACAACACAACAAATAAGTTAGATGTTAATCTAAATACATCAATAGTCATTTTGAAGGTAAATGATCTAAGTGTGGTCTAAAGACACATAGAAATTTAAAACAAATGGATAGAGAAAAATGTACCATGCTACAATTAATCTAAAGAAAAGAGGGTAGCTATAAATTTCAAACAGAGAAGATTCCAAATCCAGTATACTTACAAGGGACAAAGAAGGACATTACATAATGATTAGAATAATATTTCAGGCAGTATGTGACTTTACAAGTTTTTGCAGTTAATCATTGGCAGTGGGGACTGAAAATTCATAATTTGTTAATTAATTAATTTTTAAAATTTTGGCCTCTTTTATTGGTTTTTTATTCATTTGTTTTCATCCGTCTTTATTCTTTGGCCTGTGTGAGCCTGCCATCACAGTGGCCCCTCTTGCTGCAAAGCACCAGCTCTGGCACGTGCGCTCCAGAGTGCTGGCTCATAATTGAACATACCTGTCCAGCCGTTCTGCGGCATGTGGTATCCTCCCTGGCCAGGGATCGTACCGGTGCCCCTTACACTACAAGGTGGACTCTTTTCCCACTGGATCACCAGGGAAGCCCCATAATTTTTGAGTTGATTTCTTCCACACCATTTCGGATATCCATCACAGTATTGCTTCATGTATATTTTTAACATATTTAGATTCTGTACAAGAATCTACTTCTGAGAGTAAAGACAGAGCACCCGAGGATAGTTCTTGGATTTCCCCAGGAGAAGGAGACTAAGGAGCAGCACTGAGCTCTTCTTGTATTTTTTGGTTAAAGCTTAAACACACAGAGAAAGTGCTACTTGGCAAAGCACAAAGTCTTACTCTTTGTATTGCTCAGTAGGGAAAAAATAATTAATTTTTTTTAAGTTATTGGAATATAAATTTTAATCCAGTTCCTCCTGAATGAAAATCTTAGGGTCTGCACATGCAGTTGAGGAATAGCTTGCTGTGGAACCTGCATTCACAAAGAAAATTCTTCTCATAGCTTCCTTCATTTCATAAGGGAGAGCTTCCAGTCAAGAAAACTGTTTTAATTCAGAAGAAAAATCCAGAGAAGGAAATTATAGCTATTATAATCCCATAATAAACTGTAAAGAAGAGACTAGAGTGATATTGCTTCCTCCAGAGGATCCACAGGGCGGCATTGAAGGAGCCAGAATTAGAATACTGTTATTAGATATTCATTTCCAACTGCTGAACACAGCGCTGCTCTCAGTTAGTGGTCCAATGAAGTAGTCTCTAAACAGCTTCAATATACTTTCTCTTAAAAATGAAGACCCTTTTAAAAGTGTATGGTTTCGGGCTTCCCTGGTGGTCCAGTGGGTAAGGACACCGCCTTCCAGTGCAAGGGACGCTGGTTCGATCCCTGACCTGGGAAGATCCCACGTGCTGCGGAGCCACTGGACCGATGTGTCCAACTATGGAGCCGGAACTCTAGAGCGCATGCGTGCAGAGCCCGTGCTCTGCGACAACAGAGGCCACTGCGATGGGAGGCCCACACGGGCCAAAGAACAAAGATGGATGAAAATAGATAAATGAAAGAACAATAGAAGTGGCCCGCCCGCCCCCTCTCTCCCCAACTCGCCCCCAAAAGTGTAAGGTTTCTTCATTATATTGATAGATTTCTGTTTATTATAAAAATGATACCTGGTCATAAAAACCAAACTTATCATGTAGAGACAAAGCCCATCTTCACCGCTAAGCCAATCTATATTTATAAACATTATTTTTGATTAGTGGGTTTATACCAGGCAGAGCTTTCTACAACTTTCTTAATGTAATACTACAATATAGTTATTTTTCCATGTAATGACTAGATGTAAACTGTACATTTTAAGGCTCATAGGATCCTGTGATAGACACCGGGCACAGTTTATTTAACCTGCACTTATAGAGAAACACTGAGTTACTCTTAAACAGTTAGGCCCCATTATAACATAAATTTTAATCCAGTTCCTCCTGAATGAAAATCTTAGGGTCTGCACATGCAGTTGAGGAATAGCTTGCTGTGGAACCTGCATTCACAAAGAAAATTCTTCTCATAGCTTCCTTCATTTCATAAGGGAGAGCTTCCAGTCAAGAAAACTGTTTTAATTCAGAAGAAAAATCCAGAGAAGGAAATTATAGCTATTATAATCCCATAATAAACTGTAAAGAAGAGACTAGAGTGATATTGCTTCCTCCAGAGGATCCACAGGGCGGCATTGAAGGAGCCAGAATTAGAATACTGTTATTAGATATTCATTTCCAACTGCTGAACACAGCGCTGCTCTCAGTTAGTGGTCCAATGAAGTAGTCTCTAAACAGCTTCAATATACTTTCTCTTAAAAATGAAGACCCTTTTAAAAGTGTATGGTTTCGGGCTTCCCTGGTGGTCCAGTGGGTAAGGACACCGCCTTCCAGTGCAAGGGACGCTGGTTCGATCCCTGACCTGGGAAGATCCCACGTGCTGCGGAGCCACTGGACCGATGTGTCCAACTATGGAGCCGGAACTCTAGAGCGCATGCGTGCAGAGCCCGTGCTCTGCGACAACAGAGGCCACTGCGATGGGAGGCCCACACGGGCCAAAGAACAAAGATGGATGAAAATAGATAAATGAAAGAACAATAGAAGTGGCCCGCCTGCTCCCCTCCCTCCCCAACTCGCCCCCCCCCCCAAAAGTGTAAGGTTTCTTCATTATATTGATAGACTTCTGTTTATTATAAAAATGATACCTGGTCATAAAAACCAAACTTATCATGTAGAGACAAAGCCCATCTTCACCGCTAAGCCAATCTATATTTATAAACATTATTTTTGATTAGTGGGTTTATACCAGGCAGAGCTTTCTACAACTTTCTTAATGTAATACTACAATATAGTTATTTTTCCATGTAATGACTAGATGTAAACTGTACATTTTAAGGCTCATAGGATCCTGTGATAGACACCGGGCACAGTTTATTTAACCTGCACTTATAGAGAAACACTGAGTTACTCTTAAACAGTTAGGCATTAAAATTTTAACCAATATCCATATCTCATATATACTCTCACTATAAATGCATGTTTATAAAAGCATGCACATATGCCTCTCTCTATATATATGTAGTATACATTAATCTGCAATCCATGTAAAAATATATACATAGGTATGTGCGTATCCATATATGAATATGTGTATTTTTATGTATGCTTTTTTTCCCTTAGTTCAGATACCAAGAATGGCAATGAATGGGTGGAAGATTAGATAGAATTTAAGTTATGATCAATACAGCAAAATAATTTGCAAAATAGCATAGAGCAACACTGTCAACAATATATCATATCTGTAAACAATGAAACTCTGTAAAGGTTAAAAGTAAAATAAAAGTTAAAAGAAAAGAATTAAAAAATATATATTAGAATGCCAATTTACACACTTACTTGCTAACACTGATCATTAATTAAACTCAGTAGCTTGAATATAGTGAACAAAATGTGTTATTTGGATGGTGCTTCTTTTGTATAAGGAAAAGAGCTTATAGCTCATTGTTCTGTTTTTTTCAAGTACGTCAATACAGACTGTAAAATTGGTTCCTCAGTTTTGAACTGAGCACCTTATAATGTGTTTTATGCTCTGTAGCCTTGCTGAGAAGAATAACAATGACCATAACAGCAAGTTATGGTCTTGCCTGTTTCTATTAGTCTTACACTTTGCCAGCTTGTGACTTCACTGTCTCGTTCACATCCTCTCTGCGTCTGTGCCCAGTTATCAGGGCACTGATGATGATCACAGTCCTGTAGAAACTGAAAACAACCCGAAACTAAGAGAAATGAGATGACCAAGGTCACACAAGATCATCTAAGATAATGTGTGAAAATGATTTTCAAATTGTAAAGATCCTTGTACAGCTTAAGAAATGAGAATCTGAAGAAACCATCTGCCTTATTGAATAAAGGAAAAATTCATGTTTCTCAGCTGGAAAGCTGGGCTCTACCAAAAAATTAAAATGGAAATGTTTAGGAAAGCTTTTTCCCTATATTCAGAGACTACTCCCAGACAGGTGCATGTCAGGACAGAGCTGCCACCTCCTACCTGGCAAAATCGTTGCTGGAATTCAGCCTTTGCAAGAGCTGGGTGTGAATTTTTCATAGACTGCTGGAAGGGACCTGAAGCAAGAATTCTTCAGACAGTCCCGGCAGCATCAGGTTATATAAAACACTCGAAATAAGGGATGCAAACGTGAGTGAGCAAAGGGAGAACAAGAGTTTCTATCCAACAAAGGCAATTTTCCATTTTGAATTATTTTCTTTTCCTCTGAGACAATTAATTTTCACTCTATGAGGTAGGTGGCGCACCTGTACCTTAATGTTTCCAACCACATGAAAGGTCATACACATGACAAACATGCACAATTGATGTACACTCACAAGGATGAACACACATATGCACATGCACACACACCTGTGCATTTTCCCACAATGGAAACATGAACACAAGGAAAGTGTGCACATATTCATGCTGACCAGTAGAAGTTGCAGTGACTTTTGCCAATACTTTACTAAAGCTTTCACACAAATGCACAGAATCCTATCCAGTATTTCTGTTCATACACATAAAACAAGACAACCATGTACTACTTAGAGTGCATTTATGTACACATACGTTTGGAAACATATTCATGCACAGAAAGAAAAGTACATGCATGTTCAGAGATTTCCAAAGAACCTGAGATCAGTGTTACTCTGATGTGAAATCTCAGACAAATGTTAAAAATAAAACAATAACCAAAGTATAGACTCCTACTCCTTAAGCATATCCTTAGGACAGCAAAAAACTTTTATTTTAGCAAATCAAATCAGGAATTAAAGCTAAAGATAATATATCATGAAAAAGTTGGATGTATACCAAATAGTTACAAATATAGAAAAATGCAGGTGGTGCTTTGGTTTCTGACAAAATTCATTATTTCTAGATGATCATTTTATCATTTTATCATTTCTGTAGTGAGCATTTACTAAGCCCTAATACTGAACAGGGGGAGAGATGGTTGGATGGTATCCCCGAATCAATGGACACGAATGTGAACGAGCTCCGGGAGATGGGTGAAGGACAGGGAAGCCTGGCGTGCTGCAGTCCATGGGCTCACAGAATCGGACACGATGGGGCGACTCAGCTGAACTGAATACCGGGCAGTACTATGCTAAATTCTGTGAATACAGAGATTCATAGAATACAACTGCCCGGGACTGCGGATCCGCCCGGCCACATCTTAAGCCTCCCACGCATGAATGTTACAATACGCTGCTTGAGACAGCGTCTGGCGGAGCTCCCAGCACAGGAGTATCATCATCCTGTCTGGGGCCGTGAGAGCCTTGGCCACACCATACGGCCTTCAGTTTTAGAACAACGCCACAAGCCCCCAAAGATGGCGCCTGGGTAATGCAGGGAGGCGCGGCTTGAGAAGGGTGCTCATTGCCATGATTAGCTGAGTGAAGTTTCTGTGCTCATGATCCGCACATGTTCCGCCTAAACTCTCATAATGATGTAACCGCATGCACAGGTGATCTTTCACACGATTGGCTGTGTTTGGCTCCTTCTTCTTTCCTTTCTCTTTCTATACACCATAAATACCGCTCCCTTTCAGCAATAAGATGAGACTTGATCAGACTCCTGTCTTGTCTCCATTTCTCGTGTCTCTTGTCCTCTCAATTCCCACTCCCCCCCTTTAGGTCTGCGTTGACGAATCCCACGGGTCGGGACATACAACATTGCCTTTGAGGAGATCATGGGCTATTAAAGAAGCATACAGGCAGACCCAGTATGGAATGGCCTGATGCCCCTGCTTATAGATACCACGAATGTTTTACAAAAGAGCTCTTTAATTCATCAGTGACAAAGATGAGCTTAGGAAAGCAACCTCAAGAGACAATGCCTGAATTGCAAGTCAAAGGGCAAAATAACATTGAATTAAATTTAAAAGAGTAGGAAGAACATTTTAGGTCCTGACCACAGCATAAACAAAACCTCAGGGAACTCAAAACCCAGCATGAACGTAAGAGTAGGTTCTAGAACTTTAGAACTGATAAAGTGTAGAAGACAAAGAGACTGGTAGGGGACGTGCAGTAAAGACTTTGAACTTTTTTTTTTTATCCTGTAGCTATGGCAGATTCTTATCAAGAAAGTGATTCAATCAGAATCTCATTTTCACATTGCTTTCTGTTGCTTGGGGTAAAATGGAATTCAGTTGCACAAGTTTGAGACAAGAGACTTTAAAAGATCATGAAATGGTCAAGTCCTGGGATGACGGTGACATGTCTTAGATCAGTTATTTTATAAACAAATCATTTGAGACATGGAAGGATAAATCACTTGCCCGTTACTCACTGGGTGCGACTCAAGTGGTGGAACTAGAGTTTGAATACACGCAGGTGGGCCTCAGAGTCTCTGCTTTAAGCTATTAAATGACATCAGTCATTGAAATGGTGGTGTTGAAAATACAGGGGTAAGAATAAAAGATGGCCTGAATTGACGTGCTTTGGTAATGAAACAGCTGGAAAATGAGAAGGAGGAAGACCACAGGGTGATGGTTTCAAGATGTAGAGGAGAAAAAGTATTTCTTCATCTGAGTCTCAGAGGAAAATGGAAGTAGGTGAGGCTCCAGACACTCTTACGCTAGCAACTCAAAGTTGACATAAAAGACATTGTTGTACTGCACCTCTTTGTTGTTGTTAATCTCTAAGTCATATCTGACTATTTTGCGATCCATGGACTATACCCTGCAGGCTCCTCTCTCCATGGGATTTCCCAGGCAAGAATACTGGAATGGGTTATTATTTCCTTCTCCAGGGGATCTTTCCAACTCTGGGATCTCTGTCTCTCCTGGATGAGCAGACAAATTCTTTACCACCGAGCCACCGAGCCACCGGGAAGCCCCGCTGCACTGTTATCTACTGGTTTAAAAAAGAAAGAAAGAAAGAAAGAAACTCTCCCTTCAGTCTTCCTCTGCTCTTTACATTTAGCCTCTTTGCATTCTTCCAGAGACTGGAGCCCTTACTTCTCTTTCTTCAACTTCTTTTTCAAGATCAGCAACTCCCTCTGCAAGTTGTTCAAATACCTTTCTTTCTCATTCATCCCTTTCTCCATCTTTAAAGTTACGTGATATATCACTTACACGTGAAATATGACACAAGTAAACTTACCTACTAAATACAAACAGATACCGAGAAGGGACTTGTGACTGCCAAGGAGAAGGAAGATAGAGGTGGGATGGACTGGGATGGTGGGGTTAGCAAAAGCCAACTATAACATATAGAATAGATAAAACAGTCCTATTGTAGAGCACAGGAAATCTATTCAATATCCTGTAACAAACCATAATGGAAAAGAAACTAATACAATTACTTTGTTTCATTACAGTCAGTCACCCTCTGGGAATGATGAAACTAACTGAAAAAATGCACACTGCTGCTACAAACATCAGCTAAGAATACTCAGGAGCAGGTTTTAATTGATCAAATTATGATCATTTACTACTAAATCACAACAATAACAACAATAAATAATATGCTACACTATTTGTGGGAACTTTTGCATTTGGGTATTCAGATAAAGTTGTAAGTATAATTGAACTGAAAAATATAAAGCACGATTTATCAGCAGGATAGGTATTAGCTACATTTGTCTTCCTTTGTATTAGTAATTTAGAAGGAGAAAATACTTTTCCATAATCCGGGGAAGTATGCTCATTTGTATAAAATAAAGCCTTTGGAATCAGATTCTGATTTAAATCTTTGCTTTCTCTTTCACTCTAACTCTAACCTGTGATCAAGCTATTTACTTTCTTTGTGGATTAAATGAGACATTGTATGTGGAGGTTATCAAAACAAGTTAGGTTAGTAGAAAATTTTAGAGTCTGTGCAAAGCACAAATAACATTTTGGATATTCTGTCGTTTTCTAAATGTTTCTTTCTAATGTGGGCATCTTACATTTTCTGAACATGTCTAAATTGCAACACATATTTAAGTGTATTTGATAGCATGCTTGTTACTCACACTAAACAGGGGAACTAGATGAATACAGACAGCTGCAAAGAAACAGGAGCTATTATGTTCACTTGGCTTATAACGTTTACCTGAATTCAACAATTATCTCTTAACCCCATGAGGATTTCCTAGGTTTACTAGAATTCTGAATTCATTCATTCACACATTCATCCAACTTATGTCTATTCAATCATCCATTCATAATGGGTACTTGATTTCTCTTCCTCCTGAATTGACAGTAGCAATGCTACTTATCCATTTCCTTAAGTCACATCTTTCTTTGTCTTTTTCCCTATCTTTTAAAAATTTATATTTATTTTCATCCATCTTTTTATTCTTTTGGCATGTGTAGGCCTGCCATTGCTGTGGCCTCTCTCACTGCAGGGGACTGGCACTGGGTGCATGTGCTCCAGAATGCTGGCTCATAATTGGACACACTGGCCTAGCCGCTCTGAGGCACATGGGATCCTCACTGGCCGGGATCGAACCAGTGCCCCTTGCACTGCAAGGTGGACTCTCTACCCACCGGACCACCACGGAAGCCCCACATCTTTTAATAAATTATATATTAAATGTACTGTTTTAAAAGGGGAGATAATACATGTTGAAAGATACTTAACATAGAGAATATTTGACTTGGGTCCTAAGAACATGAACACAAGTGGCAAAATAAGGGGATAATTTTAAACGAAATATCATCACTCACCTTTGCCCTTGTCAATCAGAGTTAAACTATAGATCTTCCACTGATCTTCACGTTGGCTGTCCTCTGAACTTATGACAAATGTCACAAAGATACTGAATAATATGAAAGTGGAAGTGTTAGTCACCCCGCTGTCTGACTGTGACCCCATGGACTGTCGCCCATTACACTCTTCTGTCCATGGGCTTCTCCAGCCAACAGTACTGGAGAGCGGCCATTCCCTTCTCCAAAGGATCTTCCGACGCAGGGATTGACCCAGGGTCTCCCACGTGGCAGGCAGACCCTTTGCTGTCTGAGCCACCAGAGAAGCACATGCATCACATCCTAGAACGTAGAAATGAATGATACGCAATTCACTTTCCCCTTGGAATAGACTCAAGCTGTCCTTAGAGTGACTGTGGTGGAGGAAATGTATAAACACGTGTATAACACCGGAAAGGGAGTCTAATCTTGATGTCACAGACACAGAACTGCAGATTCAGATGAGCCTGATGGAAATCAGTTGCTTTTATGAAAATTTTTCTGGCTGCAAGATTAAAGAAATAGACATGTATCATAGGTCTTATTCAGAAATGTATCAATATCCCTTTATAGTAATTTCAAAAACATTAACAGTGAGTTCTTCGTAATCTCAGATCTATCTGAAAGCAAAATTAATCATAAGGACAGTGAAGGAAATACCAAGCATTATTATCTTCATTTTTACTTATGGAGTCTCTGCCCTCTAGCGCCTTTATTTTTTGGCTTATTTTTACTGATTTGACAAGCTAAATCAGAATCGAACATAAGTCGTCAGTCAAAACAGTGATTCCAATATTTCTTACATTATAGCTTCAGCCACGAAACTTTGTCTTCCTTTTCACATTTCTATCCTCAAACTTTGAAGACCCATTTTGAAAGCCACATATTTAATGGAAGTTTTTTTAATTTTAATTTTACATTTAATTATTTAATTTGCTAAGCAAATCAGGATACCTTCTTTGTAAGGTTAAATTTAAATCTTTCTTTCACACACACATACAGATGTGTTTACACAATATTTGTAATATCTGTGCATCATTTTGACACCTCAGTCTTCTATGGACTTCATTATTCTTAAGGAAATGTACCACTAGTGGTCTCTGAATACCCTTCTAGGAACTTGTACCAGGAAGATGTTCTATAATTAGTTACTGACTTAAGACTTTGAATTGAAAGACTATCTTGCTGTTTTGATACAACAGCATTCAAAACAATTTGTTTGACATACATTAGTCAATTAAGTTCATCAAGTTTCCTTTCTACTTCCTTGTGACATTTTTTAATCAAATATATGACAGCTTTGTTCTCTAAAATGTGCATGAATACCTAAAACAGAAAACATAAGAAAGCCATAACCACTGAAGCCATATATCAGGACAACAGTTAAGATATATATATTATATATGTACATATGAATGATTATTTTATGTAGGCAGATTAAATGCCAAATATCATAGAGTAATCGAAACTGAACTTGGTAATTTATCTCTGACTCATATCTTGGTGTATGTGTGTTTTGAGGGGGTGGCTGGTACTGAATTGGAAGATTCACTGAATGAGTCTAATCTTGATGTCACAGACACAGAACTGCAGATTCAGATGAGCCTGATGGAAATCAGTTGCTTTTATGAAAATTTTTCTGGCTGCAAGATTAAAGAAATAGACATGTATCATAGGTCTTATTCAGAAATGTATCAATATCCCTTTATAGTAATTTCAAAAACATTAACAGTGAGTTCTTCGTAATCTCAGATCTATCTGAAAGCAAAATTAATCATAAGGACAGTGAAGGAAATACCAAGCATTATTATCTTCATTTTTACTTATGGAGTCTCTGCCCTCTAGCGCCTTTATTTTTTGGCTTATTTTTACTGATTTGACAAGCTAAATCAGAATCGAACATAAGTCGTCAGTCAAAACAGTGATTCCAATATTTCTTACATTATAGCTTCAGCCACGAAACTTTGTCTTCCTTTTCACATTTCTATCCTCAAACTTTGAAGACCCATTTTGAAAGCCACATATTTAATGGAAGTTTTTTTAATTTTAATTTTACATTTAATTATTTAATTTGCTAAGCAAATCAGGATACCTTCTTTGTAAGGTTAAATTTAAATCTTTCTTTCACACACACATACAGATGTGTTTACACAATATTTGTAATATCTGTGCATCATTTTGACACCTCAGTCTTCTATGGACTTCATTATTCTTAAGGAAATGTACCACTAGTGGTCTCTGAATACCCTTCTAGGAACTTGTACCAGGAAGATGTTCTATAATTAGTTACTGACTTAAGACTTTGAATTGAAAGACTATCTTGCTGTTTTGATACAACAGCATTCAAAACAATTTGTTTGACATACATTAGTCAATTAAGTTCATCAAGTTTCCTTTCTACTTCCTTGTGACATTTTTTAATCAAATATATGACAGCTTTGTTCTCTAAAATGTGCATGAATACCTAAAACAGAAAACATAAGAAAGCCATAACCACTGAAGCCATATATCAGGACAACAGTTAAGATATATATATTATATATGTACATATGAATGATTATTTTATGTAGGCAGATTAAATGCCAAATATCATAGAGTAATCGAAACTGAACTTGGTAATTTATCTCTGACTCATATCTTGGTGTATGTGTGTTTTGAGGGGGTGGCTGGTACTGAATTGGAAGATTCAGTAACAGAATACCCAAATAAAAATACCCCAAATATTGAATCAGTCATTTGAATGTATTACACCAAATAGACATACTATTTTCAAACAACTAGTATATTTGGGACTTTTGGTTTGTTATTCTTTTAATACTGTAAGAGTCATGCTCAAAAGAGCTGCGTTTCAAATTACAAATGAATTTATGGAAGTTTAAAGGTCGTAGGTTTTCCTAGGTAGATTTTACCAAATCGATGTAGATTTTACAAAAACCATGTCTTTCATGTAATGTTAGTATGTAAATTTGCTATTGTCTGTAAATGATTCTTCATAATCCTGTGAAATCTCTGTGAAATCTCAGTGGTTTTTCACCACTTTTGCATTCCTTCATTGTTCTTAAAGAAACCAGTAGGAATGAGTTTTCTGCCTTGAGCATTCTAAGTTTGATATTCCTAAAAGACATCTACAGGAAATGTCAGAGATACAATAGGGTGTTGGAGGTAGTGGGAAATGGGAGAGAAGTCTGTTCTGAAAGCAACTGGTAGAATTATGGATAGGTAAAAACAAAATAGAATCACAAAATTAGAAAATACCATATGATGGTTAATTTTAATCTGTCTGAGCCATGACTTGCTTAGCTATTTGACTAAACAACTGATGTTTCCAAAGGGTGTTTTTGGAAGAGATTAATATTCAATTGGCAGACTCGGTAAAGCAGATTCTTCTCTCCCAAATAAAAGAGACTGTTCTTGCTTCATGGCATTAAAATGGGAACATCAGCTGTTCCTGGTTTTAGAGCAGCCTCCTGGCCTTTGAACTTGAGCTGGGACATGGAATGTGCAGATTTTGGTCTTGCCAGACTCCCTAATCATGCAAACCATATCCTTGTAATAATTTTAAGTGAATATTTTACACTGTCTCATTTTAATTCATCTTGTATTATGTGTTTTCTGACTTTTGAGGTCCCAGAGATCAGCCTGCCAGGCTCCTGTACATATGAATGATTATTTTATGTAGGCAGATTAAATGCCAAATATCATAGAGTAATCGAAACTGAACTTGGTAATTTATCTCTGACTCATATCTTGGTGTATGTGTGTTTTGAGGGGGTGGCTGGTACTGAATTGGAAGATTCAGTAACAGAATACCCAAATAAAAATACCCCAAATATTGAATCAGTCATTTGAATGTATTACACCAAATAGACATACTATTTTCAAACAACTAGTATATTTGGGACTTTTGGTTTGTTATTCTTTTAATACTGTAAGAGTCATGCTCAAAAGAGCTGCGTTTCAAATTACAAATGAATTTATGGAAGTTTAAAGGTCGTAGGTTTTCCTAGGTAGATTTTACCAAATCGATGTAGATTTTACAAAAACCATGTCTTTCATGTAATGTTAGTATGTAAATTTGCTATTGTCTGTAAATGATTCTTCATAATCCTGTGAAATCTCTGTGAAATCTCAGTGGTTTTTCACCACTTTTGCATTCCTTCATTGTTCTTAAAGAAACCAGTAGGAATGAGTTTTCTGCCTTGAGCATTCTAAGTTTGATATTCCTAAAAGACATCTACAGGAAATGTCAGAGATACAATAGGGTGTTGGAGGTAGTGGGAAATGGGAGAGAAGTCTGTTCTGAAAGCAACTGGTAGAATTATGGATAGGTAAAAACAAAATAGAATCACAAAATTAGAAAATACCATATGATGGTTAATTTTAATCTGTCTGAGCCATGACTTGCTTAGCTATTTGACTAAACAACTGATGTTTCCAAAGGGTGTTTTTGGAAGAGATTAATATTCAATTGGCAGACTCGGTAAAGCAGATTCTTCTCTCCCAAATAAAAGAGACTGTTCTTGCTTCATGGCATTAAAATGGGAACATCAGCTGTTCCTGGTTTTAGAGCAGCCTCCTGGCCTTTGAACTTGAGCTGGGACATGGAATGTGCAGATTTTGGTCTTGCCAGACTCCCTAATCATGCAAACCATATCCTTGTAATAATTTTAAGTGAATATTTTACACTGTCTCATTTTAATTCATCTTGTATTATGTGTGTCTGTGCTCAGCCCTGACTTTTGAGGTCCCAGAGATTGCAGCCTGCCAGGCTCCTCTGCCCATGGAATTTTCAAGGCAAGAATACTGGAGTGGGATGTCATTTCCTCCTCCGGGGTATACTCCCAACCCAGGGATGGAACCTGGGTCCCTTCCATCTCCTGCACTGGCAGGCAGTCTTTACCGCTAGCGTCACCCAGAAAGTCCAAAAGGGGACTCTGTGGCTGCATAAGCCAGGAATGAAACCCAGACCTCTAGGTGGCCGCCGAGAACTCCGCCACGGAACCGTAAGTTAAAATTGACACAAAGCATCTAAATGATCTGATATGTGTCATATGGCAAAAATGATTACTGTAAAAAGTTCAGTTGACATCTGGGCTTCCCTGGTGGTCCAGTGGGTAGAAAGTTCGCCTTGCGATGCAGGGGCACCGGTTCCATCCCTGGTCCGGGAAGATCCCACCTACCATGGAGTGGTGTGTCCAATCACAAGCCAGCGCTCTGGAGCTCATGTGCCCAGAGCCCGTGCTCTGCAATGAGAGAGGCCACCCACCGTGTTGGGAGGCCCACACAGGCCAAAGAATGAAGATCGATGAAAATAAATATAAAAAAAAAAAAATAAAAGAGGCATGATGGGGAAAAAGAAAAAAAAATTAAAAACAAAAATAGTTTAGTTGACATCCGTTACCATATAGCTTCCAGGGGGCATAATGGTAAAGAACCCGCCTGCCAGTGCAGGAGCCCTAAGATACATGAGTTAAATCCCTGGCTTGGGAAGATTCCCCTGGAGAAGGATAACCTATTCCAGTATTTCTGCCTGGTGTATTCCGTGGACAGAGGAATCTGGCAGGCTACAGCACATGAGGTCCAAGAGTCAGACATGACTGAAGAGACTCAGCATACAGCATATACCACATAGAGCTAGTTAATTTTTCTAAAATGAGCATTTTTTAAGATTTATTCTCTTAGCAATCTTCAAATTTACAAAACAATGTTGCTAACTATACTCACCATTGTGTACATTACATCCCCAGGACCTATATATCTTATTACTGGATATTTGCACTCTATATATGTTATTACTGGATATTTGCACATTGACAAATTAATTACAATTTTCAAATTATTTCCTTGTTGTCTTGTTAAATTTCTCTAGAGCTTGTAGTTTACATCTTAATTTATCATAATTTATGTCAGCTTTTAGTGGCTGTTCTAGTAAAATACATAATTATTTCTATATATCTCCATTTCTTCCTTGTCAATTTGAAGTATTATTTTTATAAATATTGCATTTATATATATTAAAAAACCTCAAAATATATAGTTATAATTATCACATTAGATGGTCCTATTTCAAAGAAGCAGAGACAGAGAGAAACTCCTGGCTCCTGTTTACTGAAAGCCAGTAGACTGTTGAGTTAGCATTAGACATTAGCATGTATGCTAGAGTTAGCCTAAATGAGTCTCAACTGTTATCTCTGCCACTTAATAACTTTTAATATTGGGTCAATTACTCAACCTCTTTGTCCTCACTTTCCTCATTGATATTTTGGAAATAACAAGAGTACTTATATCACACTATTTACACAGCATTTACATAGCACTTAAAAGATAGCTCTGAGGATTACATGATTCAGTATGTATAAAACACTTAGAAACATAATTGACATACAGTAAGCTTCCCATTAATGTTAATGAATATTATCACTTCTTAAAAGACCCTGAAAGTTTCATCTCTTTTGCTGTCCTCAGTTAATGTCATTGCCATTAATTTTCCTTTTTTTTTTTTTTTTTTGCTTTGTGCAAAGACTGCAATGACCATTGAAATCTCCTCCTCCAACTCATCCATCTTAGTGATTCCTTTTCAAAACTATTTCCGGCATTCACTGCACTCAGTTCCCATAAGACCAACTCAGGAACAATCCATCTATTTAATAATCCATCTATTTAGATTATTAAAATAGGTTTCCCCATGTTCATGCCTCTTGTGACCGGAGCAGTCATTCTGAAGAACAATATGATTATAACACACCTAGATAAACTGTTTTTTAAAAATCATTTGCTGATTAAATTGAATGCATTATGATATCTAAGACTGTTCATGATTCAAGCCCATCCAGTCTTAGAATCTGACTACATATCACTCTTCCCTATATAAGTTTCAATTTATCTTCAAGTTTCAATTTATCTTACTTCCAAAATATGGCCATGCTTTATCATGTAACTGTGGGTTTTTTTTTTTTTTTTGGTCAGCAAATTCAACCAACCATGACTCAAAAACATTGAAATAAATTCAGAATATTCCAAAAAGTAAGATTAGAATTTGCCACATGTAGGCAATAATGTACACAGCATTTACATCATATTTACAACTATTTACATAGCATTTACATTGTATTAGGCATCATAAGTAATCTAAAGATGAATTAAAGTATACAGGAGGAAGTATATAATGTTATATGCAACTACTATGGCATTTTATATAAAAGACGAGTACTGGTGGATTTTGGTCTTTTATGGGGATCCTGGAATCAATCCCCCATGGATACTGAGGGATGATTGTACGTGAAAGCTTCTTAATTGCAGAGATCCATACTCAAATATGTTACCAAATGTCTCTGTTAAACTTTTACTTATTACTCCTTACTCCTTTAAATTGAATCCCATTTGTGAAGATAAAACATCTTAATAAACATTAACAGTATCACTGTTCACCAACCTAAAGAACACATTTGGTGTATGAAAAATATCTTCTGGAACCACCACCTTCAATTATTAACCCAGTCTCCTCACTTCAGAACCTGTAGTTTGGTGAGGATTTGTTAATTCCCATAGGATATTTATTTATTTATTTTGGCTGGGCTGAGAGACATGTGGGATCTTAGTTTCCTGATCAGGGATCAAACTTGCTCCCCTTCAAGTGGACGCTGAGAGTCTTAACCACTGGACCAGAGTAGTCCCTCCACAGTGTTTCTAATTTTTATATTTTCCTTATATTAAAGAAAAGTATTAATATTATGTCAATGTTCATTTAAATTCATTGTAGAAGTGACAGGATGACAATTAGTAAATCTAATTTCCAAAATCATTTTTTTTTTTCAGAAAAGTTTTATGTTGAATATGGAAAGTTCTTTAGCTACATCAAGGAAAAATACTTCCCTTAAATTTTATATGTAATAAAAATGGATATCGTCTGAACCTGAGTCATAAAAACATAAATTTTTTTATAGAGGGTTACATTCAAGGATTAATTTTCATGTAATAATTCTGTTATCTCTCCTCCACTTCCTAAGTGTTTTTCCTCCATTTCTGCAACATTATCTTAAAATTTCCATTAGTCTGGAGAGCCTTATGACTCATCTTAATATAGTTTCATGACTATGTACTTTGTAGCAAATTAAATCTGATTAAGTGAGAATTTTAGGATGAAACTAATACTTCCTTTTAAAATTAGCACAACATTTACATCATATTTACAACTATTTACATAGCATTTACATTGTATTAGGCATCATAAGTAATCTAAAGATGAATTAAAGTATACAGGAGGAAGTATATAATGTTATATGCAACTACTATGGCATTTTATATAAAAGACGAGTACTGGTGGATTTTGGTCTTTTATGGGGATCCTGGAATCAATCCCCCATGGATACTGAGGGATGATTGTACGTGAAAGCTTCTTAATTGCAGAGATCCATACTCAAATATGTTACCAAATGTCTCTGTTAAACTTTTACTTATTACTCCTTACTCCTTTAAATTGAATCCCATTTGTGAAGATAAAACATCTTAATAAACATTAACAGTATCACTGTTCACCAACCTAAAGAACACATTTGGTGTATGAAAAATATCTTCTGGAACCACCACCTTCAATTATTAACCCAGTCTCCTCACTTCAGAACCTGTAGTTTGGTGAGGATTTGTTAATTCCCATAGGATATTTATTTATTTATTTTGGCTGGGCTGAGAGACATGTGGGATCTTAGTTTCCTGATCAGGGATCAAACTTGCTCCCCTTCAAGTGGACGCTGAGAGTCTTAACCACTGGACCAGAGTAGTCCCTCCACAGTGTTTCTAATTTTTATATTTTCCTTATATTAAAGAAAAGTATTAATATTATGTCAATGTTCATTTAAATTCATTGTAGAAGTGACAGGATGACAATTAGTAAATCTAATTTCCAAAATCATTTTTTTTTTTCAGAAAAGTTTTATGTTGAATATGGAAAGTTCTTTAGCTACATCAAGGAAAAATACTTCCCTTAAATTTTATATGTAATAAAAATGGATATCGTCTGAACCTGAGTCATAAAAACATAAATTTTTTTATAGAGGGTTACATTCAAGGATTAATTTTCATGTAATAATTCTGTTATCTCTCCTCCACTTCCTAAGTGTTTTTTTCCTCCATTTCTGCAACATTATCTTAAAATTTCCATTAGTCTGGAGAGCCTTATGACTCATCTTAATATAGTTTAATGACTATGTACTTTGTAGCAAATTAAATCTGATTAAGTGAGAATTTTAGGATGAAAATAATACTTCCTTTTAAAATTAGCACATCTGATTTTTACATATCCTTAAATCTCATTTTAAAAGCTTCATATTTTAGTTCCTTGGATCTCATCTGAATGTGGAACTTTGCACATTAAAAACAGAAAGATTGTTTAGGAAACCAGGGAATTAGACATGTAGGCACAAATTTAATACGGGATTTAGAAGGCACAGATATTTTTGGCATTTATTGCGCACTGTTGGACTGCATCAATGACTCATTAAAGTTCATTAAAATAGTCCTGGGATGTAATGGAATATCTGAATGTTCCATTAGAGACAAGATAAAAATATACAAATTTTCTTCTTTTTATTTGTAAGAAATTCTGGACAAGTGAAATTTCTTTCCCTAATGTTTATGCTGGAAGTTTTCTTTGCTGAGTGAAAAAACCTTACTGTTTATACTTTTTCCTATTGATCCAAAGGATAGTATAAAAGAATTTACAATAAAATATCTAATATATTTATTGAAGACACTAAAAATGGTAATAATATCATACTACTTTAATCTTTAGACTTCTACTTATTATTTTTGTTAATTAGTAAATAAAAATAGAACTTTAGTGAAAAAACACTAAGTATCCTATATTTTTAAATGTTCAAATCTCATCTATTTTTCAGATATATTTTTCAAAATAATTTTGAAAAGTAAGTTTCTGAATGCAAATGAATAGACGTTCATTGTTGAAAAAGAAAGAGAATGTGATAAAGGGAAGGCAAATCATGTATATTGGAATTAGAATCTATTGGTGGCTCAGATAGTAAAGAATCTGCCTGCAATGCAGGAGGCCCAGGTTCTATTCCTGTGCTGGGGAGATCCTCCGGAGAAGGAAATGGCAACTCACTCCAGTCTTCTTGCCTAGAGAACTCCCATGGGCAGAGGAGCCTGGGTGGTTACAGTCCATGGGGTTACAAAGAGTCAGACATGACTCAGCAATACACAAACACACACACACACACAGGTAGAATCATATTATTGATTTATTTTAGCTTTTGTATTTGTTTTTATGTCTTTCTTATTTCTAAATTTATTAACTTTCTTATCAGTATCTTGTTCATTCTGTATTAGGATATCTTTCATTTCCTTGTTGAGAAGCTTGTTTGTATGGGTATTGATGAATACAATGCAGACACTGTTTCAAAATTTTAATATTACATGGTTGATGTTGTGAAGGTGCGTTTTACAGTGATGAATATAAACTGATGAATCAAATAATTCTGTTATTAAATGGAACACATTAGTGGCAGTTCTATTCTGAAAAATTTTAAACAGATTTTATCTTGATTCCAATTGCCATTTCCTAAATGAAAAGACTCTAATGACTTTTTTACTTGGTATCTTCATCTTATCAAATGACTGTTCAATTTTCAGAATTCTGGAAATACTGTTCAGTTCAGAATTCCAGTTGTTTCAAGTAATTCTGTGCTGTTTTAAGATAATCAGGTGGGAAGCTTGCTGAATTCCTTATTTTATCATTCCAGAAATTCCACTTGCAAAACACATTTTATAGACCACATTCTCTAATCATAATCTAGTACATAATCCTTTTGCCTCTCACTTCCTTTGTGAAACGTGATACTGAAAAACTTTATCTGCATTTTTAATATGTAACTGTATGGGCATGCATGTTAAGTCATTTCAGTCATGTTCAACTCTTTGTGACCCCATGGACTATAGCCTGCTAGACTTCTCTGTCCATGGAATTGTCCAGGCAAGAATACTGGAATGGGTAGCCATTCCCTTTTCCAAGGACCTTTCCCACTCAGGGATGGAAGCTGGGTCTCTTGCATTACAGGCAGATTTTCACTGTTTAAGCCACCAGAGAAGCACTGAAAAATGTATTGTTTTACCTTAATTTGTAGCCTTTTATTTAAAAACAACAAGATGCAAATCAGGTTCTATTCCTGTGCTGGGAGATCCTCCGGAGAAGGAAATGGCAACTCACTCCAGTCTTCTTGCCTAGAGAACTCCCATGGGCAGAGGAGCCTGGGTGGTTACAGTCCATGGGGTTACAAAGAGTCAGACATGACTCAGCAATACACAAACACACACACACACACAGGTAGAATCATATTATTGATTTATTTTAGCTTTTGTATTTGTTTTTATGTCTTTCTTATTTCTAAATTTATTAACTTTCTTATCAGTATCTTGTTCATTCTGTATTAGGATATCTTTCATTTCCTTGTTGAGAAGCTTGTTTGTATGGGTATTGATGAATACAATGCAGACACTGTTTCAAAATTTTAATATTACATGGTTGATGTTGTGAAGGTGCGTTTTACAGTGATGAATATAAACTGATGAATCAAATAATTCTGTTATTAAATGGAACACATTAGTGGCAGTTCTATTCTGAAAAATTTTAAACAGATTTTATCTTGATTCCAATTGCCATTTCCTAAATGAAAAGACTCTAATGACTTTTTTACTTGGTATCTTCATCTTATCAAATGACTGTTCAATTTTCAGAATTCTGGAAATACTGTTCAGTTCAGAATTCCAGTTGTTTCAAGTAATTCTGTGCTGTTTTAAGATAATCAGGTGGGAAGCTTGCTGAATTCCTTATTTTATCATTCCAGAAATTCCACTTGCAAAACACATTTTATAGACCACATTCTCTAATCATAATCTAGTACATAATCCTTTTGCCTCTCACTTCCTTTGTGAAACGTGATACTGAAAAACTTTATCTGCATTTTTAATATGTAACTGTATGGGCATGCATGTTAAGTCATTTCAGTCATGTTCAACTCTTTGTGACCCCATGGACTATAGCCTGCTAGACTTCTCTGTCCATGGAATTGTCCAGGCAAGAATACTGGAATGGGTAGCCATTCCCTTTTCCAAGGACCTTTCCCACTCAGGGATGGAAGCTGGGTCTCTTGCATTACAGGCAGATTTTCACTGTTTAAGCCACCAGAGAAGCACTGAAAAAAAGTATTGTTTTACCTTAATTTGTAGCCTTTTATTTAAAAACAACAAGATGCAAATAGGCAAAATGTTAGCAGTTATTAAAATTTGGTGGTGTGCATAATATTTGTTTTGTCAGCTTGCTTTATTTGTTCATTTTACCAATCTTTATTTTATGTTTGAATATTTTATAATAATGGCATAACCAGAATAACCACAGATAAAATATTTAAAACAAAATAGCATATATCTTATTCAAAATACAGATATTTGACTTCTTAAAAATGTAAAATTATAAGTGAGTCAACTACAAATCCTTCCAAAGAATCAAAAGATTATAGTGTATGTTTCAAGTTTTTCAGTTTTCCACACAAGGTACATGTGTACACATGCATATACACATTCCTGAAAACCTGGTGATATAAGTGAAAACCCTTTTCTTGCATTTCTAAAGATGCTGGACATTTCTGAAACATAAGAAACATAAATTTGATCTGTTGTTGCAGAATAAATATAAAAAAATAACAACTTTACTACCAGCCAGAGTGGAAAGACCTTATGATGCTTGGGACCTTGAATAGAATCCTCAGAAGGGATGGTCTTAAGTATAGGTTATGGTAATACTAGAGTAAAATCGTTTTGGACCAGCTAAGAGACATCTAAAAAGTAGGCTTCTAATTAGTTAAAAATTATGTAGTTGTGTGTCAGAGCACAACCTGAGTAAATCAGGTTTGCAATTCCTTATTTTATCATCCAGAAATTCCACTTGCAAAACACATTTTATAGACCACATTCTCAATAATCTAGTACATAATCCTTTTGCCTCTCACTTCCTTTGTGAAACGTGATACTGAAAAACTTTATCTGCATTTTTAATATGTAACTGTATGGGCATGCATGTTAAGTCATTTCAGTCATGTTCAACTCTTTGTGACCCCATGGACTATAGCCTGCTAGACTTCTCTGTCCATGGAATTGTCCAGGCAAGAATACTGGAATGGGTAGCCATTCCCTTTTCCAAGGACCTTTCCCACTCAGGGATGGAAGCTGGGTCTCTTGCATTACAGGCAGATTTTCACTGTTTAAGCCACCAGAGAAGCACTGAAAAAATGTATTGTTTTACCTTAATTTGTAGCCTTTTATTTAAAAACAACAAGATGCAAATAGGCAAAATGTTAGCAGTTATTAAAATTTGGTGGTGTGCATAATATTTGTTTTGTCAGCTTGCTTTATTTGTTCATTTTACCAATCTTTATTTTATGTTTGAATATTTTATAATAATGGCATAACCAGAATAACCACAGATAAAATATTTAAAACAAAATAGCATATATCTTATTCAAAATACAGATATTTGACTTCTTAAAAATGTAAAATTATAAGTGAGTCAACTACAAATCCTTCCAAAGAATCAAAAGATTATAGTGTATGTTTCAAGTTTTTCAGTTTTCCACACAAGGTACATGTGTACACATGCATATACACATTCCCTGAAAAACCTGGTGATATAAGTGAAAACCCTTTTCTTGCATTTCTAAAGATGCTGGACATTTCTGAAACATAAGAAACATAAATTTGATCTGTTGTTGCAGAATAAATATAAAAAAATAACAACTTTACTACCAGCCAGAGTGGAAAGACCTTATGATGCTTGGGACCTTGAATAGAATCCTCAGAAGGGATGGTCTTAAGTATAGGTTATGGTAATACTAGAGTAAAATCGTTTTGGACCAGCTAAGAGACATCTAAAAAGTAGGCTTCTAATTAGTTAAAAATTATGTAGTTGTGTGTCAGAGCACAACCTGAGTAAATTTTTAAAAATCCAACAAAACTCAACAATCCTCAGCACAAAATGCATGATATTTGGCCTCTAATAAAAAATGACTGGGTATGTGATTGGACAAAACAAAGCATACATACACATAAATATTTCATGACATGCTCAGTTGTATTAGACTCTGTGTGACCTCGTGGTCTGTAGCCTGCCAGGCTCCTTTTTTCATGGGATTCTCCAGGCAAGAATACTGGAGGGGGCTGCCACTTCCTTCTCCAGGGGATCTTCTCGATCCAGGAATCTAACCTGCATCCCTGCACTGCAGGTGGATTCTTTACCACTTGAGCCATCAGAAAAGCCTATTTACATAACTTGTCAAAACCTGATTCTACATATTCACTTTTGTGTTAGAAAATGGGAATTCTATCAGTTTCATTACAAACCAAATTGGACTAATTAGAATGAAGCTTGGCACATAGTAAATGTCAGGTATTTCTCTTCCCCTTACAAAAGATTTTGTCTCCCCATTTGTCCAGTTTTAAACTCAATGGGAGTGCTTTCTGACACCGCATCTAAAAAGTTCTGGCACTTTTTTTCATCTCTAGGTGTTGGAAAAGAAGACTCATATCTAGTATCAAGAGAGTAGAGATGACAGAAATGAACAGGCAAGTCCTAGAAAACTCAGAGAAAGAAATGTCAATAGGTGTCTGGAACAATGATGGGAAGAAAAAGGAGATACTGAAGGAGATGATCCAAACACATTTATGGGAACTTCCCCAAAGTGCCCCTAGGCTTATGATAAAGACCAGTACCCCCTAATGGCAGCATTACACTCTTCTTGGAAGAGGCAAAGTGAAGAACCAGTCCCCAAAAGTCCTTATTAAATAAGCTTCACTCGGTTCCATTTTGAGTTGCCAGATACTCAGGACCAAATATTTCATAAATATCCTTAAATGAAATAAGACAATTCCAAATTGAGTCCTGGGAAAACAGAGAAAATTAAAAATTATTTAGATGATGTTTTTATATGATAGAAAGTGAAACTTCAGGGAGGAGGCACTAATGAACTTGACCTAGGGTGGTATTCTCAGCCATGTCTCTCAAAACAATTCTAGTATACAGCCAAGGTTAAGAGATACTGTCTTAAAGATAGAGTTGAATATTTCTAGGCAGAAGTGAAGGAAAAAAGACATCTCCAAAGTCACAGTAACTCTGAAATTTACAAACTGATAGTGTTATTATTTTTTTTTTTTTATCACATGCCTGCTTTCCATAATTAGCCTTAAATGCATGAATGTTGGGCTGTATTAAGTAGCCTGAATTACATAGAAGGAAAATTTCATGAGCAAGATCCTAAGACAGATGATTTTCTGGCTCTTTCATGGCTCAAATTTCTCTCTCATGAATGTTCCTTTGTATGTCTGGATCCCTGTCTAATCTATTATTAGTAGAGAAGACTTTTTTTTTTTTTTTTTTTTTTAAGCCAGACCCCACATCAGTGGGCTGGGGTCAAGAACAGATGGAAGAAGTCAAGAACAGACTGAAGATTGTCAGGGCAGATTATTAATGCAACACTGAGTTTTAGAAGGTATTCTGACAGTTACATATTAGACCTATGTTTAAAATTTTATTCTAAGTACCTGAGACTCTGATTACCTGTTAATTTTTTAGTTGAGTTCTTTATTTTATAAGGCTCATCTCTAGGTGTTGGAAAAGAAGACTCATATCTAGTATCAAGAGAGTAGAGATGACAGAAATGAACAGGCAAGTCCTAGAAAACTCAGAGAAAGAAATGTCAATAGGTGTCTGGAACAATGATGGGAAGAAAAAGGAGATACTGAAGGAGATGATCCAAACACATTTATGGGAACTTCCCCAAAGTGCCCCTAGGCTTATGATAAAGACCAGTACCCCCTAATGGCAGCATTACACTCTTCTTGGAAGAGGCAAAGTGAAGAACCAGTCCCCAAAAGTCCTTATTAAATAAGCTTCACTCGGTTCCATTTTGAGTTGCCAGATACTCAGGACCAAATATTTCATAAATATCCTTAAATGAAATAAGACAATTCCAAATTGAGTCCTGGGAAAACAGAGAAAATTAAAAATTATTTAGATGATGTTTTTATATGATAGAAAGTGAAACTTCAGGGAGGAGGCACTAATGAACTTGACCTAGGGTGGTATTCTCAGCCATGTCTCTCAAAACAATTCTAGTATACAGCCAAGGTTAAGAGATACTGTCTTAAAGATAGAGTTGAATATTTCTAGGCAGAAGTGAAGGAAAAAAGACATCTCCAAAGTCACAGTAACTCTGAAATTTACAAACTGATAGTGTTATTATTTTTTTTTTTTTATCACATGCCTGCTTTCCATAATTAGCCTTAAATGCATGAATGTTGGGCTGTATTAAGTAGCCTGAATTACATAGAAGGAAAATTTCATGAGCAAGATCCTAAGACAGATGATTTTCTGGCTCTTTCATGGCTCAAATTTCTCTCTCATGAATGTTCCTTTGTATGTCTGGATCCCTGTCTAATCTATTATTAGTAGAGAAGACTTTTTTTTTTTTTTTTTTTTTTAAGCCAGACCCCACATCAGTGGGCTGGGGTCAAGAACAGATGGAAGAAGTCAAGAACAGACTGAAGATTGTCAGGGCAGATTATTAATGCAACACTGAGTTTTAGAAGGTATTCTGACAGTTACATATTAGACCTATGTTTAAAATTTTATTCTAAGTACCTGAGACTCTGATTACCTGTTAATTTTTTTCCTTCAGAAATAGAGTCTTTATTAATAATGGCAAGAGTTGAGACATTACCTACAGTTAATAGTCTTTTATAGTAAACTCGTCTTCCTGGCAAAGACCTTGATGTTGGGCAAGACTGTGGGCAAGAGGAAAGGAGACAACAGAGGATGGATGGTTGGATGCATCACTGATGCAATGGACAGGAGTCTGAGCAAACTCCGGGAAATACTGAATGACAGGGAAGACTGTCATGCTGCAGTTTATGAGGCTGCAAAGAGTAGGACACAACTTAGCGACTGAACAACAAATATTCTTGGTTTAAATAACTTTAAAAAATCAAATTTAGGGTAGCAGGTGAAAGAGAATTTTGCCAGGGAAGGGGAAACTATTTAGCTTCTCTAGAATCTTGGCAGGTAGGCAGTCATCTGTATGTCTATGTGGGAGACAGACATTGGGAACAGTCCCAATTACTGTAATATCATATTTTCCACCCACCTGCACAGAATTCTATTTGGATAAATATATTGGAAAACTGCTGTTTTCAAATGGCAGGTGAGTCTGTGTTCATTTCAGACAAAATATTCCACAATAAAACTTCTGTTGACAGGCCTGCGGGCAAAGTAAATCAGCTTGTTAGCACTGAAGACAGCAAGGGTGTTATTGGTCTTCTGACAACATGTGGCTCCATCCTCTGGATTCTGCTACGCATTTCTGCTTGCAGTGACAGCCTAGAGGAGCAAGGAGCAGGTGCTATTTGCTGGTGAGGACCCTCATAATTAGCCTTAAATGCATGAATGTTGGGCTGTATTAAGTAGCCTGAATTACATAGAAGGAAAATTTCATGAGCAAGATCCTAAGACAGATGATTTTCTGGCTCTTTCATGGCTCAAATTTCTCTCTCATGAATGTTCCTTTGTATGTCTGGATCCCTGTCTAATCTATTATTAGTAGAGAAGACTTTTTTTTTTTTTTTTTTTTTTAAGCCAGACCCCACATCAGTGGGCTGGGGTCAAGAACAGATGGAAGAAGTCAAGAACAGACTGAAGATTGTCAGGGCAGATTATTAATGCAACACTGAGTTTTAGAAGGTATTCTGACAGTTACATATTAGACCTATGTTTAAAATTTTATTCTAAGTACCTGAGACTCTGATTACCTGTTAATTTTTTTCCTTCAGAAATAGAGTCTTTATTAATAATGGCAAGAGTTGAGACATTACCTACAGTTAATAGTCTTTTATAGTAAACTCGTCTTCCTGGCAAAGACCTTGATGTTGGGCAAGACTGTGGGCAAGAGGAAAGGAGACAACAGAGGATGGATGGTTGGATGCATCACTGATGCAATGGACAGGAGTCTGAGCAAACTCCGGGAAATACTGAATGACAGGGAAGACTGTCATGCTGCAGTTTATGAGGCTGCAAAGAGTAGGACACAACTTAGCGACTGAACAACAAATATTCTTGGTTTAAATAACTTTAAAAAATCAAATTTAGGGTAGCAGGTGAAAGAGAATTTTGCCAGGGAAGGGAATCTATTTAGCTTCTCTAGAATCTTGGCAGGTAGGCAGTCATCTGTATGTCTATGTGGGAGACAGACATTGGGAACAGTCCCAATTACTGTAATATCATATTTTCCACCCACCTGCACAGAATTCTATTTGGATAAATATATTGGAAAACTGCTGTTTTCAAATGGCAGGTGAGTCTGTGTTCATTTCAGACAAAATATTCCACAATAAAACTTCTGTTGACAGGCCTGCGGGCAAAGTAAATCAGCTTGTTAGCACTGAAGACAGCAAGGGTGTTATTGGTCTTCTGACAACATGTGGCTCCATCCTCTGGATTCTGCTACGCATTTCTGCTTGCAGTGACAGCCTAGAGGAGCAAGGAGCAGGGGTGCTATTTGGTTTGCTGGAGTCAATTTATTTCCCCAGAGTATGAGGACCCTCTGATGGGGTATCCCCCCCACCACCAGCATTGCAGAGGTTCTAAGGATAAAGATACTAAAAATAAAAAATGCTAAATTTCTTCTGTGAGATTTTATGTTCATTTTTCTGTACTTAAAGATTATGCAGTTGCGTGAGGCAACACAGACACAGACACACTTACAGAGAGGCCATGAAGTCAAGAAACAGTCCTATATGGCTCTGGAGGGGGAGCTTTCTAATCTTGCTGAAATCAGACCCCCTTTCTAGTCCAATTTCTGAATTTCTGAAATTAATTGGTAAAGCTCCATGTCCCTTCCAGTCCTCACCTGCCAGGAGGAATTAAATTTACTATAGTTCATCTTTCAAATCATCCATTTCTGTAGATTTCAGACATTTTTTTCTCTGTTATCGCTTCAACTCTTTACTGTTTAAATATGTATTAAGATTCAATTTTGCCCATACAGAATTAACTATTACTGAAATTTCTTTTCTAAAAAAACTGGTAAAGTAAATGAGACAAGATTTCAACCATTAGGTAACAGGGGGTTAAGACAGGCCCTTGAGTGAAGACTAGTGAACCATGAGTGAGTCCTACGGTTGCATCAACTTGCTGCAGTCTGGAGATTGGGGAAATCAACAGAGATGGGAAAAAACAATCAAAAAGAACACAAAACAAAACCCCACAAAAAACAATCAAAAAGAACACAAAAAACCCCACAAAAGTTGTTTTGTTGTTGTTCAGTCCCTAAGTCATGTCCCACTTGCGATCCTATGAACTGCACCACCCAAGGCTATTCTGTCCTTTACCATCCCCCAGAGTCTGTGCAAATTCAAGTCCATTATTTAATGATTCATTCAACTATCTCATCCTCTGTCACTCCCTTCTCCTTCCGCCCTCAATCTTTCCCAGCATCAGGGTCTTTCCAGTGAGTCATCTCTTCACATCAGGTGGTCAAAGTATTGGAGCTTCAGTTTCCCGCATCAGTCTTTCCAATGAATATTCACAGCTGATTTCCTTTAGGATTGATTGATTATCTTGAGAAATGCAGATGGAAATAGGGTTTAGAAAGGATAAAATGGTAACCAGAGCATATGGAACAGAGTTCTAAAAATACTGGAGAAATAAAGAGATAGAGAGAGGAACTGCAGACAATTGCAATGAGGTCCCCAGATGCTCTGAGTTGCAAAGTGAGAAGAAACTACTTAAACCCAGAGAACGAACCACTGCCAAAGAACAAGCAAAAAGAAAATAATTATAATTACTAGCACTTAAACAAGGCCGGGTATATTCTTCAGAGGAAATAAAATAGTCTCCACCAGCCAGGCTGAAAAGAGTTTAAAATGCTTGAGACATTGCATAAAATCCCCCAGAAGTGGGTACTCTCAAGTAGTGGGTTATGGCAACACTGAAAGAAAGACTGTTATTGGTCAGCTAAGAGACATCTTAAAAGCAGGCTTCTAATTGGTTCAAAGTAATGTATTTGTGCATCTGAACACACTCTGAATAAGTTTTTAAAACCATAACAAAACTCAACAATCCTCAGCACAAAATATACATTAATTGACCCCTAATAAGAAATGACCAGATATGCAAACAAGTAGCATACTGTGCCCCATAGTGAGAATAAAAGCAACCAATAGAAGTAGACTTTGAAATAACAGATCCAGTGGAACCACCAAAATAGACATTAATTTATAACCTCAAAATAGACATTATAAAGATAATTCACATGTTTAAGAATCTATGGGAAAAGCTGAGCACAGTGAGAAGAGAGGAAACACATAGAAAACAATTCACATAGGAGTAACTTTGATAGATACTGAGATAGTATTCTAAAGTCATACATTCTGATTAAATGACTTAGACAGGGTATTCATAAAAAGGAAGGGATGTATAGAAAGTGTTCTTCTACTGAGCTCTGGGCATTCAGGACCGTCCAGACCAGAGACTGAATGGAGGGACCAGAAGAGAGGTGAACACAGACTGAAGAGGGTGGCACCACACAAGCTCAGAAAAGAAAGATTTTCAAGAAAGGATTAGCTTTCAGCAGGAATGCTGCCTAGAGCTTGTCATGAGGGCAGTGGGGATGATTAGGTTTGGCAAACTGGATGGCACTTGTGATCTTGACAACAAACATTTCAATGAAGTAATGAAATAGGAATTGGGAAAGAATGGGAGGTAGAGAAGTGGAGCCTGTACTACCTACAGGGAATGCCTCTGGAAGAAATGGAGGATGTGTTCTTCAGAGGAATTTTTTTCTCTGATGGGAAAGAACCTCAATGGTTGGTGCACACATGACATCCTGATCAGTCAGTCACTGCCCGCTTACAGCAAAGAGGAGCCTGTTGCCCCAGCACTACATCATCAGAGGGCCCTACAGCCCTCCCATATTTGGCCCGATGGTCTGCTGAGCACAGGGTTGCAACTTCTCTGTGAAGAACCAAAGATCCAATACAAGGACACAAGTCCACAGGAGCCACTTTATCCCTCGTGTTAAGTCTTGGTGCCACTTTAGCAAAGACTTTTTGTGGTGGTGTGAAGCAAGCCTGTCCTCATGCTTTGGAAATATGGTCTGGTTGTAATGATGTGCAGAATATATTTGTTTTATTTCTTCCATTAATTTAATGCCAGGTAAAACCCATTGTACCAAAATGGAACCAAAACCCAATTTCCAAAATAAAAATATTGACTCCTTCGTTCTACTCTCTCTCTCTCCATGTTAAAACCTTCTTGTTTTAGACAAATATCACAGTTTCTTCATCTGATCCCGGCTCCAGCATGCCGTCAGCCAAACCACATTGCCATGGCAGTCCCCTGTGTTCCTTCAGCCCGCCATCTTGGTTACTTATTCCTACTGAGTCTCAGGCTCCTTTTCTCCCTCCTGACAGGTACAATTATGATGATCTACCCCTGACCCAGCCAGTCCCTCTGCCATGTTTCCAACCAGTTTAGCCTCCATTGCTGTTTATGGAGCAGGAGGGCTGTACCATTCTATTTCTGATCCTTTGGAAGGAGGCAGAGGGAGGCTGTGGGATTTCGTATCTGCACATCCTGCTGTCATGAAGCTAGGTGTGCCAGAAGTCCAATGCAAACATGGCAGGCAGTGTGCAAATTTTTCTATACATGATATCATTTAATCCTACAAAACCCAAGGAGGAAACTGGTAATGTCATTTATGGAGAAGGGGGCTGACTCAACCATTTCAGCTAATGAGACACCAGTTGACAAGCTAGTAGGGCGCAGACAAGAATTCAATTTCATGTTTGTCTGACTACCTATTCTGTTTATGTCCCACTGTTGCAGTACTTTCTAGAAATATGCTGCTAAGAATGTTCTTTTACGGAGGTATCTTCCTCAATTGTTCTTTTCACCTGTCTGCCCCTCAGGTTCGCTGTTGTTTCTCCCACTGTTGACATATCCTCAGGTTCCCATTTGCACTGGGAGTCTCTTCTCCCAAACCTTTTCTGACACCCACCCCAGGCTACAGCCAAGTGTTCCTCATTCTTATTGAGATGCTCTGTATTTGCAATTTGTCTGGGGCTTCCTGTGGGTTTAATTTCTGAATGAATGCACAGATACTTAAATAAATAAGGATGGATCTTTAAAAACCTGGGGGATGGATGGTAATACAGAGTTAGGGTCTCTGCACACACAGGCCCAGACACAGCACACCAAAGACTTCTGAGAGAAGTATTTCTTCCTAACTCTGGGCCAGGGGTAGCAGCGCCCTCTGATCTGGGGTTATTTATACATCTTGCCTGTCATATAGAAGTGGGATTCTTGAAGTTTTCTGTAGGCAGCCCCTCCTCTGTGCAGTGCCATTTCTGTCTGTTGGGTCATATCTCCACCTCTCCACCAGCACTTGAGGAATCCTCTGACTCTTATATTGAGTCCTGTCAATTTTCTCTGATGCCCTCTGCTCCTTTTCTCAAGACTTTGCTCCCTTCTTAACGACTCTGCCTTTGGTGCTTGAATTTCTCTGGCTTCTTAATTTCCCCTTTTAGAGAAACATCTCAATCCTGTCACCGGTACTTAGAACAAGCTCATCTTTAACCCTTTTTTTTCCCCCTTCATCCCTTGAAACTCTGAGTACTTCTCTCCTACCAGTCTCTGTAATTGATTTCCGTCTGACTCTGGCTTGGGTGTATCTGAGCCCTCCTCTGCTAGGAAGCAGCTGTCTTTGCCTCATGAGCTCTTCACTCTCAATTCACCCTCGACTCTGGGCACCAGGCAAGCTCCAGACAAGTAAGTTAAAACCTTGAGCCCTTCCAGACCCACTGTTTGTGGAACACAAGGAGCACCAGGATCTACTCCTATGGGCATGTGTGCTCAGTCACTGACTCTTTGCAACCCTATGGACTGTAGCCTGCTAGCCTCTACTTCCCACAGAGTTCAGGAATTAAGATTTGGACTTCAGACAACTGTGGACTGTCTACCTCCATCCTTTGGTCTTTGCCATTACTCTGGTTCTTCTTGGTGCATCGTACACATTTCTGCTGTCAGAGCATCACACAGGCTAAAGCTGATTTATATTCAGCAGAGACACCAAGAACATTTTTGGATTGTTTCTAGATTTGGAAACCTCACCAATCTCTTTTCAGTATTTTGGAAGCCCCTTTACATCCAATGCTTAACAATTAAGATCTTTCCTTTACCCTTAGGGTGTAGTCCTGTAGATTTTTATTGATAATTTCCAAAACGCAGAAATATCACTTGGCTGACAAAGGTTCGTATAGTCAAAGCTATGGTTTTTCCAGTAGTCATGCATGATGTGACAGCTGGAACATAAAGAAGGCTGAGCACTGAATCGCTGATGTCTTCAAATTGTGGTGTTAGAAAAATGAGAGTCCCTTGGACTGCAAGGAGATCAAACTTTGAGTCCTAAAGGCAATCAAGCCTGAATATTCATTGGAAGGACTGATGCTGGAATTGAAGCACCAATACTTTGGTTACCTAATGAGAAGAGCAGACTCATTGGAAAAAAAAACCTGATGCTGGGAAAGATTGAGGAGGGGACAAGGAGGTGACATAGGATGAGATGTTAGGATGGCATCACCATCTGAGCAAATGGCAGGATATAGTGAAGGGCAGGGAAGCACGGCATGCTGCAGTCCATGAGATCTCAAAGATTCAGACACGATTGAGTGACTGAATGACAACAACATCCTGGTTTTGGAATTAAGCCCATTTCTTAGATTCATTAATAAATAGGGTTAAGGCTTATAGGGACAGGGTGCATATATAGAGAAAAAAATTCGGGAGAAGAATAGGGATTGTCAGATGGACTACATTCTCTGCTGTGGTGTGGTAAATGTCCCATGAGGGCAGCTGCAGGAAGAACTATGCTGTCCTGAACAAGTAACAGGTGTGCAGATGTGCTGTGGCAGAAGAGACAGAGTGAGCAGGGGAGGTCAGAGTGTGTGGTTTCAGAAGATAACATCTATACATGCCAAGTTTGAGAGACAGTTGCCTGCAGGCAGAAAACAAATGATCTGAGAGAAAACATTCTTGCCTGGAAAAATCCATGGACAGAGGAGCCTGGCAAGTTACAGCCCATGGGGTTGCAAAGAATTGGCTGCAATTGAGCGACTGAGAACATAAAATTTACAAGTGAGTTGATCTATCTGAATTCAAGGGACTGATTGATTTATCTTTATCAAAGATTTGATGCTCGTGATTGGTTATGTAAGTGCTTGAATCATGAGTTTTAAAAAGGAATTACTTGGATTTACTCCATATCCTTCTGTGGATTCTTTTTTTTTTTTTTTTAATTTCAAGAGACAAGATCTGTCCTTGGGGAGGGTTCGGGTTTATGGCTGATTTCTCTTAGTCACTGTGACTTCCAGGGCCACATGCACCAGAGAGACTCCAAATTTCTGTCTCCTGAGATCACCAGATCCCAATCTGCAGGTACCTGCTTGATGTTAGTGACACACAGAATGGCCTCTTGGAAAAGCACAATGTTTTCCTTTCCCCTCCATGAATGGCCTCAAGAAGCAAAGGGATTTCCTAACAAGACAGAGCTGAACAATGTTTATATAAAGTTTGACTTTGGTAGGAGAGCTACACATGAGCCTTGAGCAGGGGAAAGGTGACTTTCTCTCAAACTTGGCCTCTTGTTCTTCCTCTAAACATAAGAGAAGTAGGAACCAGAAGATGGGGTGAGTTCAGGATACACTTTACACAATCAGGGTGTAACAACATTTGCAGGCTGTCTAAAAACCTCATAAGACCTGGGTGTTAGTCGCTCAGTCATGCCCCACTCTGTGACCCCATGGACTGTAGCGTGTCATGCTCCTTTGTCCACGGAAGTTTCCAGGCAAGAATGCTAGAGTGGGTAGCCATTCCCTTCTCCGGGGACTCCACCTGTTTCAGGATCGAACCCAGGTCTCCTTGATTGCAGGAAGATTCTTTACCATCTGAACCATGAGGGAGCCCGCAAGTCATGTGACTGCTCCCTAAATAAACTTTCATTCCCACAAGTCTGTTCTTTCCACTATTCCCTTAACTAATCTTTATCTAACAAATCTAGATCCCTTAAATGGACAGCAATTCTAGGTTTTTTTCCCCCTAAGGCTTAAAAAGGAAATGTTTACTACTATAGAAAGCTGAACTTGCTCTGAAAATGATAAATGGCTGAAAAAAAAGCATATTTCTACATTTAATTAAGTGTAACACTTAGCTTGAGTGAAAAGAGTAGAAAGGAGACTCTAGTAAGGAAAAACAAATCATTGTGAATATAGGATGCATAAAATAAGACAAAATCATAGAAATAAACTATGGTTTTTCAGAGTGAGGATGGAAACATCTCTCATGTCCATATAGTTCAAGTCACCACATTTAATCCATCATCTTCGCATTGACAGTAAATACAGTTGTGACATGAATATTAATAAAACGTATCAGAGACATTTCTTTCGTCCCTATCCCTTATGTCATCATTTCATTGTTTATGAGATTAATATCTGACCTTCTTTTGCTCAGTGATACAATTTCAGGACAAATAAACACTTTTCCAATTTTTCATTGGAGGTTCACTTTGGAAAGAGAATAATTATCCCCAGCATTTATTTTAGAATTTACAAACACCATTATGGAAAGAAACATTTGTTAGCACTTTCATTTTGCTTCAAATAGTTTTTGGCTTTTATTTAGGTGTTGAGACTGTTGTGGCTATGAATTCACCAGAATTTCAAGTATATTAATTTTGAGGTTCAGTGATCTTCAGAAGGCTATGAAAAATGCTTAATGTAATAGGATGTGGGGGTGCTTTTATTAGCCTAATTAACAAAAACACTGAAAAGACTTACAAATAAATACACAACCTTATATAACTTGATTGATTTTTTTTTAAAGTGAAAATCAAATAATAATAATAATTATTATTATTAAATAAAGCACAGTAACTAAGATAAGTTTTCACTGGTAGGCACACCTCCAAGAGGAAAAAAGTGTCAGGATAAAGGGTCTTTCACTCTGTAACTTCTACTTTGCTCCTTTTCCTCCCTAGGCCCTCCCACTGATTCTTCACACATGCACATGAAGCTCGTGCCCCAGGCCCGCTTCCCACAGAAGTGCACGCTGGGAAAAAAATGATGCTGCTCCTTCTCTAAGTTCAGACTCTAACCTGAAACAACATGCCTTTTTCATACTACAGATTTAAACTCTTATAATCCAAAAGAATTTACTAGAAATAGTTAATATATAGGTAATTATTTGGTCTCATTTTGATTTCAGTGATGAGAAGAATTTTGCTTATTCTTCAGTAACTATTATTAGAGGAAGCAGATATAATTGTCTTGATCTGGTCAGTAAGAGTTTTTCATAAGACTGCTTTAGTTTATACAGAGTTTCTAAACGGCCTTTAACCTAACATAAGAAACTATAAACAGTTGGGATTATCATCATCCCATACTTTGAAAAATTAACGAAAGGTGCCCCCTTCTTTTTTTCCTGTACTGTAACAATCTTTGCAGAGATGTAATATTCTTCAAGGAATTTAGACATCGGTTCAGTCCTCTTCTCTCACTTCTTTCTTGTGGTTAGGCTTGGTGTCAGTGTTGAGGAGTGCTCTTCAGATGTTTCATAACTTCTCTCAATGAACATCTGCTTAACTGTTTTAATGATTACATTGGGGTGGTGTGTTATAGGGAGGAAGAGGTAAAGAGACGTTCTCATCACATCATACCAAAGGTGCGGGCTACACTAAGACATCATTTATTTTAGAATTTACAAACACCATTATGGAAAGAAACATTTGTTAGCACTTTCATTTTGCTTCAAATAGTTTTTGGCTTTTATTTAGGTGTTGAGACTGTTGTGGCTATGAATTCACCAGAATTTCAAGTATATTAATTTTGAGGTTCAGTGATCTTCAGAAGGCTATGAAAAATGCTTAATGTAATAGGATGTGGGGGTGCTTTTATTAGCCTAATTAACAAAAACACTGAAAAGACTTACAAATAAATACACAACCTTATATAACTTGATTGATTTTTTTTTAAAGTGAAAATCAAATAATAATAATAATTATTATTATTAAATAAAGCACAGTAACTAAGATAAGTTTTCACTGGTAGGCACACCTCCAAGAGGAAAAAAGTGTCAGGATAAAGGGTCTTTCACTCTGTAACTTCTACTTTGCTCCTTTTCCTCCCTAGGCCCTCCCACTGATTCTTCACACATGCACATGAAGCTCGTGCCCCAGGCCCGCTTCCCACAGAAGTGCACGCTGGGAAAAAAATGATGCTGCTCCTTCTCTAAGTTCAGACTCTAACCTGAAACAACATGCCTTTTTCATACTACAGATTTAAACTCTTATAATCCAAAAGAATTTACTAGAAATAGTTAATATATAGGTAATTATTTGGTCTCATTTTGATTTCAGTGATGAGAAGAATTTTGCTTATTCTTCAGTAACTATTATTAGAGGAAGCAGATATAATTGTCTTGATCTGGTCAGTAAGAGTTTTTCATAAGACTGCTTTAGTTTATACAGAGTTTCTAAACGGCCTTTAACCTAACATAAGAAACTATAAACAGTTGGGATTATCATCATCCCATACTTTGAAAAATTAACGAAAGGTGCCCCCTTCTTTTTTTCCTGTACTGTAACAATCTTTGCAGAGATGTAATATTCTTCAAGGAATTTAGACATCGGTTCAGTCCTCTTCTCTCACTTCTTTCTTGTGGTTAGGCTTGGTGTCAGTGTTGAGGAGTGCTCTTCAGATGTTTCATAACTTCTCTCAATGAACATCTGCTTAACTGTTTTAATGATTACATTGGGGTGGTGTGTTATAGGGAGGAAGAGGTAAAGAGACGTTCTCATCACATCATACCAAAGGTGCAGGCTACACTAAGACATCACTATTGAGTTAACCTTTTTCACTGTTCTTGAGGCAGTGTTTGTTAGGTTTCTCAACAGTAAAATTACTCTTTTTCCCTCCCATTACCATATTGAACTCTTCGGAAAAAAGTCATTAAATAGGGGGAAACATGCTTCACTTCCCTTAAGAGTAGAGGACTTACATGGATTACATAGGATTTTTCTACGTATGAGATTTGTTTATTCTCTCTCATCTATTTACTCAGTCACTTATTCATGAGTCTGTATGGACTTGTGAATATTTATTTTATACTTTGGGTTAAAACACTTACAACATTTTACACTTTATATAAGAAATTTAATAGTAATCCTAAAGTGAATCTGTACATAAAACTTTGATTATTTTCTTACTGACAAAAGATTTTTTAGTTTAAAGGTAACAAATTTGTTAAGACTATTGATATATTTTTCTCCATATTGCTTGTCATAAATGTTTAAAATTTTCCACTGTAAATTTAAAAGGTTGTCTCCTAACCATTCACATAGGGCATGGAAAGCATCTTTTCATTCTATTACTATATACCCTCACAGACATATCTCAGACCTTTTCACATTTTAGGGACACTGTGAATCCTCTGTCATCTAATGCCTTGTACATTTTGCCTTTATCATCAGAAAGACCTCTATCTGTCTAAACTACTTTAGGATTGGCATTTAAGCCTCATTATTTGAAATGGACTTGATAAAAATGATGCCCTCTGGGTGGAAGTCACCTCTTGCTCCCCTTATTTGCTTTCTTGCTAAAGGCAAGTGAGTTGGATAGAGAAGGGGATGGGCAGTTTTATCAATGGTACAGATTTAGCAGTGGTCAACTCGAGTGCCAGTTGTGCTACATCTAATTGCCATGACAGTGCTCCAAATGCTTGTGACTTCTCCTGTTTTGCAAGGCAGGGAACCAGTTCCAAAGGTTAGGCTGCCCAAGAGTGCATATTTAGTTCAGTATTAATATCTTGGTGTCAGTGTTGAGGAGTGCTCTTCAGATGTTTCATAACTTCTCTCAATGAACATCTGCTTAACTGTTTTAATGATTACATTGGGGTGGTGTGTTATAGGGAGGAAGAGGTAAAGAGACGTTCTCATCACATCATACCAAAGGTGCAGGCTACACTAAGACATCACTATTGAGTTAACCTTTTTCACTGTTCTTGAGGCAGTGTTTGTTAGGTTTCTCAACAGTAAAATTACTCTTTTTCCCTCCCATTACCATATTGAACTCTTCGGAAAAAAGTCATTAAATAGGGGGAAACATGCTTCACTTCCCTTAAGAGTAGAGGACTTACATGGATTACATAGGATTTTTCTACGTATGAGATTTGTTTATTCTCTCTCATCTATTTACTCAGTCACTTATTCATGAGTCTGTATGGACTTGTGAATATTTATTTTATACTTTGGGTTAAAACACTTACAACATTTTACACTTTATATAAGAAATTTAATAGTAATCCTAAAGTGAATCTGTACATAAAACTTTGATTATTTTCTTACTGACAAAAGATTTTTAGTTTAAAGGTAACAAATTTGTTAAGACTATTGATATATTTTTCTCCATATTGCTTGTCATAAATGTTTAAAATTTTCCACTGTAAATTTAAAAGGTTGTCTCCTAACCATTCACATAGGGCATGGAAAGCATCTTTTCATTCTATTACTATATACCCTCACAGACATATCTCAGACCTTTTCACATTTTAGGGACACTGTGAATCCTCTGTCATCTAATGCCTTGTACATTTTGCCTTTATCATCAGAAAGACCTCTATCTGTCTAAACTACTTTAGGATTGGCATTTAAGCCTCATTATTTGAAATGGACTTGATAAAAATGATGCCCTCTGGGTGGAAGTCACCTCTTGCTCCCCTTATTTGCTTTCTTGCTAAAGGCAAGTGAGTTGGATAGAGAAGGGGATGGGCAGTTTTATCAATGGTACAGATTTAGCAGTGGTCAACTCGAGTGCCAGTTGTGCTACATCTAATTGCCATGACAGTGCTCCAAATGCTTGTGACTTCTCCTGTTTTGCAAGGCAGGGAACCAGTTCCAAAGGTTAGGCTGCCCAAGAGTGCATATTTAGTTCAGTATTAATATTAATGTTGTATTAATGCTTTATACCTAACACCATGTTTAATCTTCCCAGAACCCTACAGAGTGTTATCCTCAATTTACAGACATCAAAACAGGAATTTAAAAGTGTTGAGAAACTTGCCTGAGGTAAGCAAAGCCAAAAACTAGTAAGCTAGTTTTCCAGTTTGCATCATTTTTCTTCAAATCCTTGCTGCTCCATGTGGTGTAGATAACAGTCACAGATAAATGTAAATTCCCATATATAATTTATGAATTTTATATTTGGCTGTTATGTTGCAAAACCTTGTTTGGAGAAAAAGATATGGCAGGAAGCACAGAAGAGAATCATAAAATAAATAAGTGAGTAATCCAGAGTTTGATATAGAAATAAATTCTATACTCTTGGCCGATATGTCACTCACGTTACTTTAATCATAAATACTTTCTTCCTAATATTATTAAGCATTTGCCTCATTCAACCTCACAGATAATGTAGTCTGCCCCAGTATTAGAAATACTGTTCCAGACTACATTATCTGTGAAGCTAAAACCTTACCTTTTAACTAGACTTATGCCAATATTTTTAGGAAATGCTTTAGCTTTATCGCATATAGGTTTACAACTCCTTATCCCTTGCTAGAGAGGAGATTTACTTTTTAATGAAAAATACTATGGATTCAGACATATATATTTTTAATTGTAGTTTACTTCTTATTTTCTGTGTGTGTTTGGTCAAAACATGTGATCTTATTGAGCCTTAGTTTTTCTATTAACTGTCATATCTTTAAAGAGAATGTATGCATGTTCAGTTGCTTCAGTCCTGACCAGCTCTTTGAGACCCTAAAGACTGTAGCCCACCCAGCTCATCTGTTCATGGGCTATAAGATGCCCTCTGGGTGGAAGTCACCTCTTGCTCCCTTATTTGCTTTCTTGCTAAAGGCAAGTGAGTTGGATAGAGAAGGGGATGGGCAGTTTTATCAATGGTACAGATTTAGCAGTGGTCAACTCGAGTGCCAGTTGTGCTACATCTAATTGCCATGACAGTGCTCCAAATGCTTGTGACTTCTCCTGTTTTGCAAGGCAGGGAACCAGTTCCAAAGGTTAGGCTGCCCAAGAGTGCATATTTAGTTCAGTATTAATATTAATGTTGTATTAATGCTTTATACCTAACACCATGTTTAATCTTCCCAGAACCCTACAGAGTGTTATCCTCAATTTACAGACATCAAAACAGGAATTTAAAAGTGTTGAGAAACTTGCCTGAGGTAAGCAAAGCCAAAAACTAGTAAGCTAGTTTTCCAGTTTGCATCATTTTTCTTCAAATCCTTGCTGCTCCATGTGGTGTAGATAACAGTCACAGATAAATGTAAATTCCCATATATAATTTATGAATTTTATATTTGGCTGTTATGTTGCAAAACCTTGTTTGGAGAAAAAGATATGGCAGGAAGCACAGAAGAGAATCATAAAATAAATAAGTGAGTAATCCAGAGTTTGATATAGAAATAAATTCTATACTCTTGGCCGATATGTCACTCACGTTACTTTAATCATAAATACTTTCTTCCTAATATTATTAAGCATTTGCCTCATTCAACCTCACAGATAATGTAGTCTGCCCCAGTATTAGAAATACTGTTCCAGACTACATTATCTGTGAAGCTAAAACCTTACCTTTTAACTAGACTTATGCCAATATTTTTAGGAAATGCTTTAGCTTTATCGCATATAGGTTTACAACTCCTTATCCCCTTGCTAGAGAGGAGATTTACTTTTTAATGAAAAATACTATGGATTCAGACATATATATTTTTAATTGTAGTTTACTTCTTATTTTCTGTGTGTGTTTGGTCAAAACATGTGATCTTATTGAGCCTTAGTTTTTCTATTAACTGTCATATCTTTAAAGAGAATGTATGCATGTTCAGTTGCTTCAGTCCTGACCAGCTCTTTGAGACCCTAAAGACTGTAGCCCACCCAGCTCATCTGTTCATGGGATTCTCCAGGCAAGAATACTGGAGTGGATTTCCATGCCCTCCTCCAGAGGGGTCTTGCCTACCCAGGGTTTGAACCCAAGTCTCATTCTCCTGCATTGCAGGAGGATTCTTTACCCCCTGAACCACCTGGGAAAGCCTGAAGATGGTAGAATAAGCCCATTATTACCCTGTACAGAATAAATTAAGCACATAGAAAACAAAAATACAAAAAGAAAAAAAAGGATTAAATTCAAAATTTTTAAATATATAAGGTAAATTATGAGCCACATCAGTAAATTGCTATAATGATCTCCTCAACAGAAGAAGCTTGGAAAGAAACAGATTTTTCTTAGAGCTCTAGTTGAATACTTATAAGAATAAAATTAAGAATCTCAGGAAATGTTGGTATAGCAATCATGTGACTAGAGCAAGGATGTCCGGGACTGGGAACAAAGATATAGAAGGAGCAGAAAATGCCAAACATTGGACATCACAGACATATGAGAACTGTGCTGAAACAATGGTGCCCACGTTCTCCAAGACCTTTTCCTGATTGCTCAATGAAGCTATAGGGGTGAGGTGGAGCTGATGATGGTGTATTAGGAGAGTTCAGCGAGAAAAGAGAAACACTCCTTTATTCCAGGATTTCCATTGATGCTGAAGAATCAACACTGCCCTTGAGTCTAGGTCTCAATCACGCTTCTTCCATTAACTTCCAATCCAAACTGGCCAGTTTGCCCATATTAATAAATTTACACTGATCCAAATGTGCATTCCTACCACCTTCATCAAGCACCCTTAGAATATGCTCTGATGCATTTCCCTTGGGAGCGTGTGTGTGTGTGTAGTCAAAATATTGCCATATGTTTTTGTGCATAATAACTCTTCTCAAATTTTGCATCTATGATACTTGGCAACCCACTTAGACTTGATATTAACATTGGTTTTGAAGTAATGAGAAGTGTGGATTTGGATTTTAAGGAGTTTCAATTTGCCTGTGCAAGACAATTGTCTCTGACAGGTTTATTATTAAGATCATTAGTCAAATGGAAGCAAATCTAGTCAGAAAGACAGATATGTTTTGATTGTTGTTTTGTGTGTGTTGTTTCCTTTTTTTTTTTATGCCCTGGGATTTGACAATTTATAATCCCAATTCTTAAAGCTTCTCTTATTCTTGATAATACCATAAGAGACCTAGGAAGGTTATGAATTTCATTTACATTATAATTTAGCCACTTGTTGGAGAAGACTTTGGACTTGCTTTCCTGAAATATTTGCCCTCAATACAGCAGAGCTGTCACAGAAGATGTCTATTTTCTATCCACGCTTTGAACTGGAGTGTTAAAGTCCCAATTTACCACTTCTGTTCCCTAAGGTCTTCAATATGTTCAGACCAGGTGCCCACCCCACAAAACTGTGCAATTTATTTCCTATGCAATTTCTGTTGCTAAAACTACACAATATTACCAAATCTCACATTCTACATGCATGCAACTCCAGAAGACTTCAAGTCATATGTTAAGAGCTGTTGGTGTGCTTGCTAAGTTGCTTCAAGTCATGTCTGACTCTTCACTATTTTGTGGACTGTAGACTGCCAGGCGGCTCTGTCCATGGAATTTTCCAGGCAAGAATACTGAAGCAGGTTGACATTTCTCCTCCAGGAGATCTTCCCCATCCAGGAACTAAACCTGCATCTCCTGAGTGTCCTGCTCTGGCAGATGCATTCTTTACCAACTGCACCACCTGGGAAGCCTGATTCTTTCTGAGTGAAATATTTATTTTAAAGCTGATGCAAGTGATTGATAAGGACCAATGCTGTATTTTCACTGTGGCCCTTACAAGCTCCTGCTCTGTCCTCACTCTGGCCTGCTCTGCAAGTGCCCTCACATGTTTCTCTACCCTCCTCAGGCCACCTCATCGCAGCTCTCCCAGCTTATCTGCCAGGCCAGCTGCCTTCAGTCCTTCCTCTATCCAACTACAAGCTTTTCAATGGGCTCATCAATGGTTCTTTAATTTATCACATCATGTCATATCACATTGATGCCGAGCGGGGCCCTGTGGAGCTTCTGGGCACAGAAGCCTTTTCTCATCCCCTGTTTCTTGTAGGCCAGACTCCAGCCTTCACGACCTTCCCTGAGTTCCAAAGGGCACATTTGAACTGTTGCTAATCAAGGAAGGAACAGCTAAGAAACCAAGGAGGCAAGATTGAAGGGACCAGAGAAGCTCCTCAAGGTTAGGAGTCCAACCACCTGAGGCCCTGCACACACACATACCTTGTTAGCAACCTCACTCTTAAACCACAGCTATAAAACTCCTCCCCAAATATTCCTAGGTTGGGACACAGTGTTTTTGAGACAGGAGCCTGTTGTGTCCCCCTTTGCCTGAGAAATCAATAAAGCTATCCTTTTATACTTCACTCAAAACTCTGTCTCTGAGATTTGATTCGACACCAGGATACAGAAAGGCATCAATGGGGGCAAAGAGTTCTTTCCCCTACAAGTTTATATGTATATGTATACTTATATTTCTCAAACTGTTTCCTTGATACTGGACAAATTATTTCATTTCTCTCTGTTGGCTCGCTCTTATGTGAAATGGTAATAGTAATATCAGGTTTTCCAAAAAGCTCATTTGGGCTTTTCCCTAAGGAGTTATGGAAATACTTGGATGATTCTTGCAGGTAACCTAATAATGAAAGTTAAGGGTCATAACTGATAAGGAAGCAGTGTGTCAACCTAAGAAAATAGACATGCTGTTCACAGCATCTTTATTTTTAATTGATTTGTTCAGCTCTAGTCCTTGAGGCCTAAAGTTGGCATCTTGGGCTATATTACAGTCATATCAGATTTTTCCAATTTTCTACTGACCCAATTATATGCCTACATTTGTCTGTGGTCTGTTGTTTCTAGGCTGCCATCTGCTCTACTCTGACCTCTTTAACGGTTTCAGATGGTATAACTCAGCAGCTCAGAGGTCTATGAACACACTTACCTACAATATTGTATTTATTACATAGGTACCAGATCTATTTCAACATGATATAGACAGAAAGACAGACATTTATGTCATGTCATATTTTATCAGTGCAGGTGTCTAACACTAGGCCTTTTTTCACCCTCATTCTGTGTTTTCTGTTGAAAGATTCTTTTTGTAGATATATGTTTGGGTTTCTTAAAACTGTTTAAGATACACAGTTTTACTTTTGCTTTGTGATCAAGATACTCTGTCTGTTTAACTCTTTGTGAGGGTTTCTGAAGTTTGGGGGCCTCATTCATTGTGTTGTAGATGAAACTGTAAACAAAGAAAAACAAAATACATTGTTCACCCTGTACTTCTACAAGGATCAAGTTAATAGCCACTAATGTGCCTGGCAAACAGTGCAGCCTGATAGGAATCAGGTTAAAAAAAAAAAGGATGAGGCGTTCTAAGCTTTGGAATAACAGGCCCCAGAGACAGTAATATGCATATCTCAGGAAGAATTTTAATGAACAGAGATCTTGCATTTTCCAATATATATATAAAATCATTAGCTTGAGAGTTAACCAGCAGTAATCCTTTCCAAAGAATGTATGCTTGTCTGCATGCATTCTGTAGCCAAGAATCCAATATGCAATGACCTCACGCCTGTCTCTTCAGGCCTTCCCTGGTGGTTCAGAGGGTAAAGAATCTGTCCACAATACGGGAGACAGGTTTGATCCCTGGGTAAGGAAGATCCCCTTGAGAAGGGAATGGCAACCCCATTCCAGTATTCTTGCCTGGAGAATTCCATGAACAGAGGAGTCTGATGGGCTGCAGTCTATGGGGTCACAAAGAGTAGGACACCACTGAGCAACACACACACACACACATGCATGCACACACACACACACACAGTCTCTTCAAAGTAGTTTGCACAGAGCTCCTGAGTGGTTCTCTCCTGGGCTGCCGTCCTTGAAGACTACAGACACTAAGTCCAGTTAAGACCTTGAATAAAACAAACTCACAACTCTCAGGCGTGTGCTTTTCTTTAAGTCAATGAGACCCATCAGCACGGACGCTCAGTGTTCTAGGAGTCTCTCAAGGCATCACTATCATGATACCCTCCACACATTCAGGTTTCATATTTGGAAATTCTTCCCAAATCTAGAGACAGTCTAAGAGGATGCATTTCAACACAATAAATCTTCGCAGCTTTGTGATTTTTCTGGTCATAGCTTTGGCCTAATTTGCTGAGAGCCTCTGGGCTAATTGGAACCATTTCTGCAGCTCAGTTTCTCCATAGGAAAAAGGGAGACTCAATTAGATAACTACTAAACTTACTATCAAATTGGTGTGTATAATTCAACTCGGTATCTTGGAGATTCCTTCAGGGCATCAGGCTCAACAAGACAACTTAATAATAATTAAAATAAGAACGAGTAATAATGTGTCTGTTAGCTAGGCAAGGTAAGTGCAGACTCTCCATTAACTAGATAAGAATGCTGAGGCTAATGGGTAAGTGACTTTTCAAAGCTGCCATTGTTTGAAGAAGGGCATCCAGAAAACAAACTGTCTGACCCCTAAGGCCCTTGTTCTTGCAGTCATATTCTAAATTGTTTTTCTTTCTATCAAATGGAATACTTTGGAAACACAGATGACTGCAGAACAGACCCCATCTACCTGCTCAGATATTTAATATGGGAATTCCTTTTAAAAGAGAACATAATCTGAATGTTCCAAAAGCCAAACAAAGAAAGAAAGAAAAACATTCAAAAAAACCCCAAAAAGAAAGAAAAAAAGCATGGCCTTCCCTGGTGGTTCAGAGGGTAAAGAATCTGTCCACAATACGGGAGACAGGTTTGATCCCTGGGTAAGGAAGATCCCCTTGAGAAGGGAATGGCAACCCCATTCCAGTATTCTTGCCTGGAGAATTCCATGAACAGAGGAGTCTGATGGGCTGCAGTCTATGGGGTCACAAAGAGTAGGACACCACTGAGCAACACACACACACACACATGCATGCACACACACACACACAGTCTCTTCAAAGTAGTTTGCACAGAGCTCCTGAGTGGTTCTCTCCTGGGCTGCCGTCCTTGAAGACTACAGACACTAAGTCCAGTTAAGACCTTGAATAAAACAAACTCACAACTCTCAGGCGTGTGCTTTTCTTTAAGTCAATGAGACCCATCAGCACGGACGCTCAGTGTTCTAGGAGTCTCTCAAGGCATCACTATCATGATACCCTCCACACATTCAGGTTTCATATTTGGAAATTCTTCCCAAATCTAGAGACAGTCTAAGAGGATGCATTTCAACACAATAAATCTTCGCAGCTTTGTGATTTTTCTGGTCATAGCTTTGGCCTAATTTGCTGAGAGCCTCTGGGCTAATTGGAACCATTTCTGCAGCTCAGTTTCTCCATAGGAAAAGGGAGACTCAATTAGATAACTACTAAACTTACTATCAAATTGGTGTGTATAATTCAACTCGGTATCTTGGAGATTCCTTCAGGGCATCAGGCTCAACAAGACAACTTAATAATAATTAAAATAAGAACGAGTAATAATGTGTCTGTTAGCTAGGCAAGGTAAGTGCAGACTCTCCATTAACTAGATAAGAATGCTGAGGCTAATGGGTAAGTGACTTTTCAAAGCTGCCATTGTTTGAAGAAGGGCATCCAGAAAACAAACTGTCTGACCCCTAAGGCCCTTGTTCTTGCAGTCATATTCTAAATTGTTTTTCTTTCTATCAAATGGAATACTTTGGAAACACAGATGACTGCAGAACAGACCCCATCTACCTGCTCAGATATTTAATATGGGAATTCCTTTTAAAAGAGAACATAATCTGAATGTTCCAAAAGCCAAACAAAGAAAGAAAGAAAAACATTACAAGAACAAAATAAAAAATACTCAACCTCCCCCAGAAGGTATAAGGTGGGAGTGATCATATATTACCAGGAAGAAGAAAGTCAGTGAGCATATTAATTTGACTCTTTTAAGGCTATAAAATCAAATAAAACACACTGCTCAATTTTTGGTATCAAATAATTCAATTAATTTTGATGTCAAACTTCTGGAGATAAATAAAACTACATATATTGAATGTCTTAAAGACTGATGAACCTTATTTTATGTTTAAATATTAACATTTTAAAAAATTAAAGTCAGAGAAAGTCAGATATTGACTGAAACAAATTATTTTCTATAAAAAAAAGCACCCTCTGGGGGGGGGGGAACCTGGGTGGGGGGAGGGCCAAGGGATATGCATCTGATTGATCTGGGAACATACATGTACAAAAATAAATAAATAAATAAATAAATAAATAAATAAAAATATTTAAAAAAAAAAGCACCCTCAAAATCTTACAGTTGTATTTTCCAGAAAACACAAGAAGCCATATTTTGTACTTCTAGCTGCAAGCTGAATTATAATTTCAGATCCTAAATACAGATGGTCCTTTGTCTGGCCTTCATTTGATTTCCTAGAAAATATATTATGTCTGTATTTATCATCTATTTTCCTTTTATGCAAATTAAACCAATTTTTAATATCATACTGTAACTACTGTACTAATAAATCTTTATGTTTACTGATGAAATCCCTGCTTAAGAAGGTAATTAAGTTAACTTATGGAAATGTATTAAATATAATGAAACTTTAGCACATCTTAAAAATTGAAGTGGCAGACAAAAAAGGAAGAGGGAGCAATGAATCCACTCAAATCCAAAAATAAAAATATATTATAATGACCTAATATATTGGCTGAAAACGGGTTATAAACTATGCACCATCAATGAGAGGAAATGATTAATTAAATATATTCAAAGATATAGAAAAAAAAAAAACTGCTTAGGAAAAATAAAGATCCTTTGCAAAGTTAGTTTCTCTCAGCTCTCCAGCATCTTTTTCTTTCTATCAAATGGAATACTTTGGAAACACAGATGACTGCAGAACAGACCCCATCTACCTGCTCAGATATTTAATATGGGAATTCCTTTTAAAAGAGAACATAATCTGAATGTTCCAAAAGCCAAACAAAGAAAGAAAGAAAAACATTACAAGAACAAAATAAAAAATACTCAACCTCCCCCAGAAGGTATAAGGTGGGAGTGATCATATATTACCAGGAAGAAGAAAGTCAGTGAGCATATTAATTTGACTCTTTTAAGGCTATAAAATCAAATAAAACACACTGCTCAATTTTTGGTATCAAATAATTCAATTAATTTTGATGTCAAACTTCTGGAGATAAATAAAACTACATATATTGAATGTCTTAAAGACTGATGAACCTTATTTTATGTTTAAATATTAACATTTTAAAAAATTAAAGTCAGAGAAAGTCAGATATTGACTGAAACAAATTATTTTCTATAAAAAAAAGCACCCTCTGGGGGGGGGGGAACCTGGGTGGGGGGAGGGCCAAGGGATATGCATCTGATTGATCTGGGAACATACATGTACAAAAATAAATAAATAAATAAATAAATAAATAAATAAAAATATTTAAAAAAAAAAAAAAAGCACCCTCAAAATCTTACAGTTGTATTTTCCAGAAAACACAAGAAGCCATATTTTGTACTTCTAGCTGCAAGCTGAATTATAATTTCAGATCCTAAATACAGATGGTCCTTTGTCTGGCCTTCATTTGATTTCCTAGAAAATATATTATGTCTGTATTTATCATCTATTTTCCTTTTATGCAAATTAAACCAATTTTTAATATCATACTGTAACTACTGTACTAATAAATCTTTATGTTTACTGATGAAATCCCTGCTTAAGAAGGTAATTAAGTTAACTTATGGAAATGTATTAAATATAATGAAACTTTAGCACATCTTAAAAATTGAAGTGGCAGACAAAAAAGGAAGAGGGAGCAATGAATCCACTCAAATCCAAAAATAAAAATATATTATAATGACCTAATATATTGGCTGAAAACGGGTTATAAACTATGCACCATCAATGAGAGGAAATGATTAATTAAATATATTCAAAGATATAGAAAAAAAAAAAACTGCTTAGGAAAAATAAAGATCCTTTGCAGTAAGTTGAGACATAAGTTTCTCTCAGCTCTCCAGCATTCTTTTTTGCTTTTGTGTCTCTACACAGCCTACACAGGCAGACTACTTGGGCTATGACTTCCCTGAGGGCTGGGGTGAGTCATGCTCACCTATAAGAGGGCCAGTCTCAGTAATGGTGTCCTTTACATTGTTGTGTTAGTTTCTACTGCACATCAGAATGAATCAGTCATTGTTGTTGTTCTTCAGTCACCAAGCTGTATCAAACTCTTTGTGATCCCACAAACTGCAACACACCAGAATTCCCTATCCTTCACCATCTCCCTGAGAGTGCTCAAACTCATGCCCATTGTGTCAGGGATGTCATCTAACCATCTCATCTTCTGTTACCCCCTTCTACTCTTGCTCTCAATCTTTCCCAGCATCAGAGTCTCTTCTAATGAGTTGGCTCTTCGCATCAGGGGGCCAAAGTATTGGAGCTTCAGCTTTAGCATCAGTCCTTCCAATAAATAATCAGGGTTGGTTTCCATTAGGACTGACTGGTTTGATCTCCTTGCACAGAGTTTCAGTAGTCTTCTCCAGGATCACAGTTCAAGAGCATTGATCCTTCAGCTCTCAGCTTTCTTTACAATCCAGTTCTCACATCTATACATGACTACTGCAAAAACTATAGCTTTGTCTAAATGGACTTTGTCAGCAAAGTGATTTTACTGCTGCATATTATGCTGTCTAGGTTTGTCATAGATTTTTTTCCTAAGGAGCAAGCTCTTTTAATTTCATGGCTTCAGTCACCACCCTCTATGATTTTGGAGCCCAGGAAAATTTCACTTTCTACTGTATGGCAAAATGAAACACGCAGACACAGGAATAAGCCCCTCCCTTTTGGACTTCCTTCCCATCCAGATCATCAGAGTGCATTAAGTAGAGTCCTCTGTGCTGTACCATATGTTCTTTTTAGTTATCTATTTAATACGTACTATCAGTAGTATATATGTGTCAATCTCAACCTCCCAATAGCTCCCATACTCCCTTTCCCTCTTGGTATCCATGTGTTTATTCTATGTCTGCTTCTCTATTTCTGATTTGAAAATAAGTTCATCCATATTATTTTTATAGATTTCACATATATGCATTATACACATTATAAAGCAACTATACTCCAATACAAAATAATCAAAAAATAAAATAAAACAAACAAACAAAATTCACTTCCTTACAGGGTGAGGTAACCACTCTATAACAAAATTTTAGCAAGATTGGTAGTCTCCTCAGATGCTCTCTGCTTCTTTGGTCAAACCATCTTTAAGTTGGGGGGAAACTGTAGCTAATTAGTTTTCTTCTTCAGTCTACCATTTTTAAACAGAGTGATCTTAAATCTCCTGCTATGTTAATAAAATTATGTAATCTGGGATCTTAGAATTCTCCTCTGCATGTTTGTGGAGTTACGTAATTAACTTCATTAAGTACACTTAAAACTCCTTTGCCAGAATTGAGTCTCAGGAGAGCCCGAAAAATGTGATTTTCACCAAGAGTGGTAAAAGGGCCCTAATGTTGTGATTGTGGAGGAGAAAAAAAAGGTGGATACATTGCCTGCTCTTCCATGCAGGTTTGGTCTGATTATGAAGCGTTACCCTCTGTTCACTCATTTTGTTTTTTATGTCCCTCCCATGTTTATCAGACTCCCAGGTGGCCCTGGTGGTAAAGAATCCGCCTGCCAATGCAGGAAACATAAGAGATGTGGGTTCAATCCTGGTCGGAATAGTCCCTTCACATTTATCGCCACTTTGACATCTGTATTTGCTGTTACTTCACACCTCATGATTCCCAGGCTGAAACAGGTCACAAAATGCTATTCAAGTGCTCTTGCCTTTCTGCAAATTTGAGATGTGCAAATCTAATTAGTCAACCAAAGCAAGGTTTCAATTCTGTTTCTGGTCACTGTGATCTTTACCATGGCTATCATAATAGTAGATGAACTAAATAAATTGGGAGAGCTGTGACTTTAGCTATACTTTGACTGAAACCAGCTACCTAAATAAGCAAAAACTCAACCCAGTCATATCTCCATCTTGCAGCATCTATGACTCAGCACAATAATGTTCCCTTTGTGCTTGCTTAATATCATCTAAATTAAAACTCCTTGTGCAATAAATTAAAAACAGAACCCACAGAATGGGAGAAAATAATTGCAATAGACTTATGAGACCTGACTCTGGGATATAAAAAGAACTCTCAGAACTCAACAATAAAAAAAGACAATCCAATTAAAAGTGAACAAAGAGTTGGAATAAGCATGTTTCCAAATGGCCATTAAGTATGTGAACATATACTCAACCTCATCATCTAGTGGAGAAATGTAAAGCAAAACATCATGAGATACTGTTTCACATAGGCTAGTGTAAGAAATAAAAACTTAAAGTGCTCCATTTTCAAGGATATCTAGCCCAGAATGATGTCATAGCTGTTAGGATACTTGCGGGGGGTAAAAATCCAGACAAACTACCATTTTAAACAGAGTGATCTTAACTCTCCTGCTATGTTAATAAAATTATGTAATCTGGGATCTTAGAATTCTCCTCTGCATGTTTGTGGAGTTACGTAATTAACTTCATTAAGTACACTTAAAACTCCTTTGCCAGAATTGAGTCTCAGGAGAGCCCGAAAAATGTGATTTTCACCAAGAGTGGTAAAAGGGCCCTAATGTTGTGATTGTGGAGGAGAAAAAAAAGGTGGATACATTGCCTGCTCTTCCATGCAGGTTTGGTCTGATTATGAAGCGTTACCCTCTGTTCACTCATTTTGTTTTTTATGTCCCTCCCATGTTTATCAGACTCCCAGGTGGCCCTGGTGGTAAAGAATCCGCCTGCCAATGCAGGAAACATAAGAGATGTGGGTTCAATCCTGGTCGGAATAGTCCCTTCACATTTATCGCCACTTTGACATCTGTATTTGCTGTTACTTCACACCTCATGATTCCCAGGCTGAAACAGGTCACAAAATGCTATTCAAGTGCTCTTGCCTTTCTGCAAATTTGAGATGTGCAAATCTAATTAGTCAACCAAAGCAAGGTTTCAATTCTGTTTCTGGTCACTGTGATCTTTACCATGGCTATCATAATAGTAGATGAACTAAATAAATTGGGAGAGCTGTGACTTTAGCTATACTTTGACTGAAACCAGCTACCTAAATAAGCAAAAACTCAACCCAGTCATATCTCCATCTTGCAGCATCTATGACTCAGCACAATAATGTTCCCTTTGTGCTTGCTTAATATCATCTAAATTAAAACTCCTTGTGCAATAAATTAAAAACAGAACCCACAGAATGGGAGAAAATAATTGCAATAGACTTATGAGACCTGACTCTGGGATATAAAAAGAACTCTCAGAACTCAACAATAAAAAAAGACAATCCAATTAAAAGTGAACAAAGAGTTGGAATAAGCATGTTTCCAAATGGCCATTAAGTATGTGAACATATACTCAACCTCATCATCTAGTGGAGAAATGTAAAGCAAAACATCATGAGATACTGTTTCACATAGGCTAGTGTAAGAAATAAAAACTTAAAGTGCTCCATTTTCAAGGATATCTAGCCCAGAATGATGTCATAGCTGTTAGGATACTTGCGTGTAAAAATCCAGACAAAGGGAGAGTGGATTGCCTAGGATTTTTGTGTAGGTCATTCTACCGGTCAATTCAAGACATAAGAATGGGAAAAAGTGTGAGAGGAGGATAATAAACCCAGGTGACATTCGGGAAGAGTGTTAATCCCATGTCACTCAGCCAATGAGGAATCCACTGTAATGACTTTGGGTGTGCCTGCCCACCATACACCAGATACTGCAAGACTGTCATGAAAGCATCATTTCCCACCATACCTCCTGTCTCCAAGTCCACTCCTTGGGTTTGGGCTGGTGGGCTTTATTTCCCACACTAGGACCACTCTCATAAAAATGATAGAGAGTAGTAAGTTTAACAAGAAAGTTTCACTAAAAAAGTTTCAAAGAAAGCAAAAAAACATGATATAAAGACAGGTCAAGACCAAAGATGAAGAAAATAAAGCATACTTTAAATTGGAGAAGTTTCATTAATTCATACTTGGATGATGGGCCATGAGATGTCAACATCTCAGAAGGTTTACATAGATGTTCACTGGACCACCAGAGAAGCCCCCCACCCTTTTTTTTTTTTTTTTGATGTGGGGCTATGTATTAATCTCTCTCTGCTTCAAATTACTCATTTACAAAACAGTAATAACAGTATTCACCACATCAAAACATTGTGAGGATGTAGCATTTTAAGGTATAGAATGTACTTAGGATGCTGGCCTGGCTCAGAGTTAGGACTTCCTAAGTCTTCCTATATTTATTTTTACTTGAAATCCAAGACAGATATTGATTATTCTTAAGATAACCTTTTAAAGACAGGGCTTACATTTCTAACTCAACAATAATATTCAAAACATAACTACCGGGCTTCCCTGGTGGTCCAGTGGGTAAGGACACTGCCTTGCAGTGCAGGCAGTACCTGTTCGATTCCTGGCCTGGGAAGATCCCATGTGCCAGAGCGGCTGGACCGATGTGTCCAACTACTGAGCCAGTGCTCTGGAATGCACGTGCCCAGAGCCAGTGCTCTGCAACGAGAGAGGCCACTGCAATGGGAGGCCCACACAGGCCAAAAGAACAAAGATGGAAATAAATGAAAGACCAACAGAAGTGGCCAAAAAAAATCCAACAAAAAAACCCATAACTACCACTTTCCCAGGTGCGAAGTTGAGCTGAAGAGTAGAACATATTAAATGCAGGAAAAAAATAATTCACATTTTTAAAAGGATATAAAATGCCAAAAAAAATGCACCGGATTCAAGACATAAGAATGGGAAAAAGTGTGAGAGGAGGATAATAAACCCAGGTGACATTCGGGAAGAGTGTTAATCCCATGTCACTCAGCCAATGAGGAATCCACTGTAATGACTTTGGGTGTGCCTGCCCACCATACACCAGATACTGCAAGACTGTCATGAAAGCATCATTTCCCACCATACCTCCTGTCTCCAAGTCCACTCCTTGGGTTTGGGCTGGTGGGCTTTATTTCCCACACTAGGACCACTCTCATAAAAATGATAGAGAGTAGTAAGTTTAACAAGAAAGTTTCACTAAAAAAGTTTCAAAGAAAGCAAAAAAACATGATATAAAGACAGGTCAAGACCAAAGATGAAGAAAATAAAGCATACTTTAAATTGGAGAAGTTTCATTAATTCATACTTGGATGATGGGCCATGAGATGTCAACATCTCAGAAGGTTTACATAGATGTTCACTGGACCACCAGAGAAGCCCCCCACCCTTTTTTTTTTTTTTTTGATGTGGGGCTATGTATTAATCTCTCTCTGCTTCAAATTACTCATTTACAAAACAGTAATAACAGTATTCACCACATCAAAACATTGTGAGGATGTAGCATTTTAAGGTATAGAATGTACTTAGGATGCTGGCCTGGCTCAGAGTTAGGACTTCCTAAGTCTTCCTATATTTATTTTTACTTGAAATCCAAGACAGATATTGATTATTCTTAAGATAACCTTTTAAAGACAGGGCTTACATTTCTAACTCAACAATAATATTCAAAACATAACTACCGGGCTTCCCTGGTGGTCCAGTGGGTAAGGACACTGCCTTGCAGTGCAGGCAGTACCTGTTCGATTCCTGGCCTGGGAAGATCCCATGTGCCAGAGCGGCTGGACCGATGTGTCCAACTACTGAGCCAGTGCTCTGGAATGCACGTGCCCAGAGCCAGTGCTCTGCAACGAGAGAGGCCACTGCAATGGGAGGCCCACACAGGCCAAAAGAACAAAGATGGAAATAAATGAAAGACCAACAGAAGTGGCCAAAAAAAATCCAACAAAAAAACCCATAACTACCACTTTCCCAGGTGCGAAGTTGAGCTGAAGAGTAGAACATATTAAATGCAGGAAAAAAATAATTCACATTTTTAAAAAGGATATAAAAATGGAAATCTGAACAAGAGAGCAAAGATGATAGATGTGAAATTCCTGAACCAAAGTACATTTTAAGAAGTAATTCCACAACTCTGGGACCTCAAAGACACGTCAAGGGCATGAAAAGGATTGGAGGGTTGAAGTAAATGAAAGCAAGTTGACTCACAGACATGAGCATCTCCTCCTCCAGCCAAAAGGATGGGGTGGATACTTGGTCAGAGCCAGGGCTTCCCTTGTGCTTCAGATGGTAAAGAATCTGCCTGCTAAAGCAGAAGACCTGGGCTGTTTTGCTAGGTAGGAAGATTCCCTGGAGAAGCAAAGAGGAACTCACTCCATTATTCCAGTCTGGAAAATCCCATGGACAGAGGAGCTTGGTAGGCTACAATCCCCAGAACTACAAAGAGTCAGACATGACTGAGTGATTAACACACACATAATACAAAATGAAAATGCAGGAGTCTTATTCAAACAGCAAGAAAAAAGTCTTTTTTTCCCTTTCTTCTTTAGTCTCTTTGATTCCTCATAGAGATATTTATCTTCTATTTCATATTTCACTCTCTTGAGTACTAGAAGATTGCTGTGGGAGTGTAGATACTCATCAAGGGCCCTGACCTGTCCCATAACACTGCACATGGGTAGATGTGCTTGACCTCAACCTTCGAGCACTCATTCTCAGGCCCATGCAGAGGTCAGAGAATCCCAAACAGGACCCTATGCAAGGACCGCCTCCAAGCATGGCACCCTGTGCAGATGTCCTTGTCACACGTCCATGAAGCAGACCTGTACAGACTCTAGTCTCTACTCCTTTGTGCCTCAATTTTCCCTTCTAAAAAATGAGTGTAATAAATGTGAATGAGAAATCAAATTATTATCACAATATTCATTCAAGTAAGACCTTTTCTTATTTCAAAATCCTACTTACCCTATTTATGACAGTTCTTAAACCATTCTTACTAGGAGTAATCTCTCTGTATCATTATGAAGTTGTTAGTTCAGTTAAGAGTTTTAACATACCCATAAATTCTTCTCTTATTCTTTTTCTAAATCTGGAGAATGATAATCTCAAAACAGTATGTGGGTGGGGGGCGGGGCACCAGGGGTAGAGACAGTGAGAGAGATCAGAATTAGTGAAGTATAGTTTACATATTTCTGGGTCGGGAAGATCCCCTGGTAGAGGAAATGGCAACCTACTCCAGTATGCTTGCCTGGACAATCCCATGGACAGAGGAGCCTGGAGGAATATAGTCCTGTGGTCTCAGAGTCAGACATCACTGAGCAACTGAGCACACATTACCTAAAATTACCCATTTTAGGTACAGAGTGCAGTGAATATTGTCAAATGTGTACTTTTCTGTAACCACCACCAAAATTAGCTAAAATCATTTTCATCACCTTCCAAGCTTCTGTCTGCTCCTCTCGGGTAACCACAAAGTATCAACGCACTCAATGTTTGCATCCATCATTAGTAAATAACTGATCAGATTTCTGGCGTTCTTGTCTCATTTTTTCCAAAAGAATCATATAAGTGAATAATACAGGACATAATCTTTCGTGTCTGGCTTCTTTCACTCAATTCAATGCCTTTCTGATTTGTGGTGGTGTTGCAAGTACGTATCCCTGGTTTGTTCTTCTGTAATACTTTCATATTTCACTCTCTTGAGTACTAGAAGATTGCTGTGGGAGTGTAGATACTCATCAAGGGCCCTGACCTGTCCCATAACACTGCACATGGGTAGATGTGCTTGACCTCAACCTTCGAGCACTCATTCTCAGGCCCATGCAGAGGTCAGAGAATCCCAAACAGGACCCTATGCAAGGACCGCCTCCAAGCATGGCACCCTGTGCAGATGTCCTTGTCACACGTCCATGAAGCAGACCTGTACAGACTCTAGTCTCTACTCCTTTGTGCCTCAATTTTCCCTTCTAAAAAATGAGTGTAATAAATGTGAATGAGAAATCAAATTATTATCACAATATTCATTCAAGTAAGACCTTTTCTTATTTCAAAATCCTACTTACCCTATTTATGACAGTTCTTAAACCATTCTTACTAGGAGTAATCTCTCTGTATCATTATGAAGTTGTTAGTTCAGTTAAGAGTTTTAACATACCCATAAATTCTTCTCTTATTCTTTTTCTAAATCTGGAGAATGATAATCTCAAAACAGTATGTGGGTGGGGGGCGGGGCACCAGGGGTAGAGACAGTGAGAGAGATCAGAATTAGTGAAGTATAGTTTACATATTTCTGGGTCGGGAAGATCCCCTGGTAGAGGAAATGGCAACCTACTCCAGTATGCTTGCCTGGACAATCCCATGGACAGAGGAGCCTGGAGGAATATAGTCCTGTGGTCTCAGAGTCAGACATCACTGAGCAACTGAGCACACATTACCTAAAATTACCCATTTTAGGTACAGAGTGCAGTGAATATTGTCAAATGTGTACTTTTCTGTAACCACCACCAAAATTAGCTAAAATCATTTTCATCACCTTCCAAGCTTCTGTCTGCTCCTCTCGGGTAACCACAAAGTATCAACGCACTCAATGTTTGCATCCATCATTAGTAAATAACTGATCAGATTTCTGGCGTTCTTGTCTCATTTTTTCCAAAAGAATCATATAAGTGAATAATACAGGACATAATCTTTCGTGTCTGGCTTCTTTCACTCAATTCAATGCCTTTCTGATTTGTGGTGGTGTTGCAAGTACGTATCCCTGGTTTGTTCTTCTGTAATACTTAGCACCGTCCTCTTGGACAGGCGGACTCTGGCTTGGTTCTGTGACAATGTGAGCACAGGCCTCACTATTATCTGACATTGTGAGGAAAGTCTACTTATATTTTTATCCAAGGGTATATCCTTTCCCCTTTGGTAACAGTTTGTTTTCTAAGTCTGTGTGTCTGTTTCATTTTTTAAATAAGTCCATTTGTATCATATTTCATCACAGAAAACCATTTTTATATTTCAAAGCATCTATAAAATACCAATAGGTCTGTTTCGCAGCCTCCGCACCACTGCCTATTTCACTATTAGTTCAAAAGTTGAGAAATTGATTTGAAAGCTATTGTAAGCTATCAGAGCTTAAGATCTTAGGACCTGAACATTAGTTGGTGTGAGTCCTTTACTTCCTATCTGGTAAAGTGCTGAAATTTCAGCTGGAGAAGGGATTTCTTTGCACTTCTAACTTGTCCGCACATACAACATCCATTACTCCTCAATGGAGTCCAATCTCATTTGTAAGAGAATTTAAAATCCTCTTGAAATGGTTATTGCTGGTATGTGGTCTGTGACAATTGGTCATGTTTTATTTTTATTAGATTACTTCAACTCAATACTTCCTTCCAAATATTTCTGAGGCCTATAAAACATACAGATGGAAGGGAACATGTTCTTTTATTAAACACATTTTTTTTTGTGAATCCTTTTGCTACTGTTCTGGGGGTATAAGTCGTAAACTATAAACAATATGCTCAGTGGAATTTATCCTGCCTTGCCTATATTAGTATACCTGCCACCAGGAATTGTGTGCATTTAAAAATAAAAATAAAATGAATCTACTGACAGCATGGTTTCCTATTTCTCCTTTTCATAAGACCTGTTTGAATAGTTTTGAATTACGCTGCAATTTGGCCTTTTTATTCCTTCATCCCAAGTACTCCCAGAGGCTGAAAGTTCCTTGTTCTCGAAGCTTAATTCTTCAACCTTTCATGTTTGTTACATCAAAAAACATTTTCCAAACTGGAGGGTTTTTTTAAATACATTTTGTTTCCAAAGCTTTAAATCATTTATCGTTTAAAATGCTGGCAAGATTTGGCAAAAATATCTCCCAGAGAAACAGACCAAGCAAGTTCAAGGGACAGTAAAACTACAATGGAATATATGTTGTGTCTTTGTGGAAGAGAAACTGTCTTCTAAGAGGGTACTGAGACCTTCAGCATGGATTCACTGGACCTGGGGGGAAGGCACAGGCCTCACTATTATCTGACATTGTGAGGAAAGTCTACTTATATTTTTATCCAAGGGTATATCCTTTCCTTTGGTAACAGTTTGTTTTCTAAGTCTGTGTGTCTGTTTCATTTTTTAAATAAGTCCATTTGTATCATATTTCATCACAGAAAACCATTTTTATATTTCAAAGCATCTATAAAATACCAATAGGTCTGTTTCGCAGCCTCCGCACCACTGCCTATTTCACTATTAGTTCAAAAGTTGAGAAATTGATTTGAAAGCTATTGTAAGCTATCAGAGCTTAAGATCTTAGGACCTGAACATTAGTTGGTGTGAGTCCTTTACTTCCTATCTGGTAAAGTGCTGAAATTTCAGCTGGAGAAGGGATTTCTTTGCACTTCTAACTTGTCCGCACATACAACATCCATTACTCCTCAATGGAGTCCAATCTCATTTGTAAGAGAATTTAAAATCCTCTTGAAATGGTTATTGCTGGTATGTGGTCTGTGACAATTGGTCATGTTTTATTTTTATTAGATTACTTCAACTCAATACTTCCTTCCAAATATTTCTGAGGCCTATAAAACATACAGATGGAAGGGAACATGTTCTTTTATTAAACACATTTTTTTTTGTGAATCCTTTTGCTACTGTTCTGGGGGTATAAGTCGTAAACTATAAACAATATGCTCAGTGGAATTTATCCTGCCTTGCCTATATTAGTATACCTGCCACCAGGAATTGTGTGCATTTAAAAATAAAAATAAAATGAATCTACTGACAGCATGGTTTCCTATTTCTCCTTTTCATAAGACCTGTTTGAATAGTTTTGAATTACGCTGCAATTTGGCCTTTTTATTCCTTCATCCCAAGTACTCCCAGAGGCTGAAAGTTCCTTGTTCTCGAAGCTTAATTCTTCAACCTTTCATGTTTGTTACATCAAAAAACATTTTCCAAACTGGAGGGTTTTTTTAAATACATTTTGTTTCCAAAGCTTTAAATCATTTATCGTTTAAAATGCTGGCAAGATTTGGCAAAAATATCTCCCAGAGAAACAGACCAAGCAAGTTCAAGGGACAGTAAAACTACAATGGAATATATGTTGTGTCTTTGTGGAAGAGAAACTGTCTTCTAAGAGGGTACTGAGACCTTCAGCATGGATTCACTGGACCTGAAGGCCTGTGTTCATCTGCTGGGCCATGCTTTTCTTTGCAAAGCCTACATGCCCTTCCCTTTGGCCACTCTTCTGTATTCACCTCAAGCCTCCTCAGCAACAGCCTGGAGGGTGGTGGAGATGCTCTGTTTGTGCTTGGATACCTGGCTCCCTTAGAGAATCTGTTCTCCATCTTTACTGTCTGGACAATGAAAACAGCCATCGTACAGAGGAGTTAAACACACATCCATCCTTACAACAATGCCTGGCATTCAGGAGCAACCATTCAATGAATGATAATTATTGCTGTTATTGCCATTGCAATTATTTTTGCTTAAAGAGCAAATAGAAGAATATTATCTATCTATCTGTCTATATGGATATTGTTTTTTCATTCTATTTACTAAATAAGACTTTTAATAATTAGTTTTACTCTAAGTATATTTAAGGTTTGTTCCTTTTATAATCATACACATCTCAAATTGTATTGTATCTCCAATCTTAACAGATATCTTCACTGATACCATTAAACATTAAGCATATTTTGCAAACAAATGCTTGCCTTTATACACTCTTCTTAATCATAAAACATTCACTTTGTCAAAATCACACTAGGCTTTAATGTTTTCAGTAGTTGACACTTAATATATGCACATCTCACCTAAAGATAAGATTGTTTTCATGAAATATTTATGACACTTTTCACTTGTTTGGTGTGAACCTAATTTGAGAACTGAAAGTCAAACCTGTCATCATTTCTACAAGGTTTGTGTACACATAGCAATATACATTAGGTTACATTCACTCTGCATTTTTTTTTTATTAAAATATCACAAATTTAGCTCTAAATATCATCATTTCTACACCTACACAGAGGTTTCCTGGATTAAAAGTAATCAAATGATCTTGTGCATTCCTGTAATATGTTGTGTTCGTCATGCTTTGAGCAGTAGCTGTGATAGGTTATGCTGTTTTTTACTGGTTCTAAAACGCCATTGATTCATTGATTCATTGATTGACTTCCACATTTTTACATCTCTAAACATGGAATGTGTCTTTCAGTCAATGTCATCTTATAGTTGCTGCCAAGCAGAGATCAGTCCTGAGGTCTGCGTGACGGCCTGTGCACACACAAATATCAAAAGTCACACCATCAGAATTTAGAAGAAACATCCAGAATCCACATGTGGAAATGTTCTGAACCCCTAGCATCAAATTAGCTGTAGAGAGGAAAGGAGGGAGATGACAAATCACAAGTTTGGGGCAACATTCAAAAAAGCAAGGGTAAACATTATAAATCTGACTGAATGACCTTTTGTTCTTTATGAATTATTTTAAGAATTTCAACAGCAACAATCATTACTTATGTTGAGCCGAGATGATGCCATTGGTTGAGTAAACACAGGATGGACCTCTCTAAGTTGTAAAGGGATTCAAAAGAATCAAACTTCATATATAGAGAAATTTAAAGAATAATAACCAAAGTAATTTTGCATATCTTAAGAAAAGTTCTTTCAAGAAGAATACAGTAAGAAATCTACGTAAGTGCCACGTGTCATGGTTGCACTCATGGTATTATACATGGCTTAGTAGCACATACCATGAGGGCACAGGTTGTGATCCATAGTGCCTTCGCATCACTGAGATACGATAGTCACACGTCTCCTGCTCCATAAGAGTGAGTTCCTCCAGAGCAGGCACCATGTGTGACTCATCTTGTTCACTCTTCTTGCCAAGGACAACACTTGGCACAGGGGAAAGGTGCTAAATACACAGATGAATAAATAAATGAAAGACTTGTTTTGTGTGCACAGCTTGTCCCCCTCAATGGAGGCATAAATTACTCAATTGATTCTTAGTCTTTTCTTTATTTTTTTTGAGATTGTATTACAGTTGATTTATAATATTCTGTTAGTTTCCAGTGTACAGCACAGGTGTATATATATATATATGCACACATACAAAATATATACATAATAATAGTATGTATATGTATATGTTATATATGTGTGTGTTATATATATTATATAATGTATAATATATACATAATATATTATATATAATATATATACACATGATATATATATTATATATAATATACACACATATATATAATATGTACACACATATATATAATTTTTCAGATTCTTTTCCATTATAGATTGTAACAAAATACTGAATATAGTTCTCTGTGCTTTACAGTACAACAGGAACTTACTGGGTTCCTGGAATGTCAGGTGATTAAACTACAGGAATAAACTACAGTTCCTGTCCTCAGAGTTCTGACAAAGACACAGAAAGATACTACGGCCTGTACCGTAAAGGAAGTGTGCTCAAGATTCAGAGGCAGTGAATGACATGGCCAAATAAAGTCAGCAGAGTATGTTAGGGAAATTGTCCTAGATGAGGAATTTAAGCTGAGACTTGACTGAGGAGAGTGAATTTTCAAGATGAGTGAAGAAGGCTGGTCCTTTTGGATATAAAAGCAATTACCACAGCCAAAGGGAACAGGAACTGACAGGAGCCCCAGTGACAAGGAACCAATGATTTGGTTGAGTAAACACAGGATGGACCTCTCTAAGTTGTAAAGGGATTCAAAAGAATCAAACTTCATATATAGAGAAATTTAAAGAATAATAACCAAAGTAATTTTGCATATCTTAAGAAAAGTTCTTTCAAGAAGAATACAGTAAGAAATCTACGTAAGTGCCACGTGTCATGGTTGCACTCATGGTATTATACATGGCTTAGTAGCACATACCATGAGGGCACAGGTTGTGATCCATAGTGCCTTCGCATCACTGAGATACGATAGTCACACGTCTCCTGCTCCATAAGAGTGAGTTCCTCCAGAGCAGGCACCATGTGTGACTCATCTTGTTCACTCTTCTTGCCAAGGACAACACTTGGCACAGGGGGAAAGGTGCTAAATACACAGATGAATAAATAAATGAAAGACTTGTTTTTGTGTGCACAGCTTGTCCCCCTCAATGGAGGCATAAATTACTCAATTGATTCTTAGTCTTTTCTTTATTTTTTTTGAGATTGTATTACAGTTGATTTATAATATTCTGTTAGTTTCCAGTGTACAGCACAGGTGTATATATATATATATGCACACATACAAAATATATACATAATAATAGTATGTATATGTATATGTTATATATGTGTGTGTTATATATATTATATAATGTATAATATATACATAATATATTATATATAATATATATACACATGATATATATATTATATATAATATACACACATATATATAATATGTACACACATATATATAATTTTTCAGATTCTTTTCCATTATAGATTGTAACAAAATACTGAATATAGTTCTCTGTGCTTTACAGTACAACAGGAACTTACTGGGTTCCTGGAATGTCAGGTGATTAAACTACAGGAATAAACTACAGTTCCTGTCCTCAGAGTTCTGACAAAGACACAGAAAGATACTACGGCCTGTACCGTAAAGGAAGTGTGCTCAAGATTCAGAGGCAGTGAATGACATGGCCAAATAAAGTCAGCAGAGTATGTTAGGGAAATTGTCCTAGATGAGGAATTTAAGCTGAGACTTGACTGAGGAGAGTGAATTTTCAAGATGAGTGAAGAAGGCTGGTCCTTTTGGATATAAAAGCAATTACCACAGCCAAAGGGAACAGGAACTGACAGGAGCCCCAGTGACAAGGAACCAATGATTTGTGTACAAGAAACTTGAAGCAGTGAACAAGTAGCTGGAGAAAATCCAGGAGCTAGTTAGTGGAGACTTTTAGGCCATGATAAATCTGATAACCACAACTCATAAAAATACTATGCAAATGATATAAAGCAAAACCTTGCACAAAGTGACTCCTTATTGATCATGGAAAGGTTCCATGGGCCAGTGCATGATATGAGTGGCCACCGTGAACCACGAAGCCAGAGAGACTCTCTCCCGGGAAGGCTGATGGAAGAGATGAGAGGCAGGAGAATGAACTACTGGCTGTGTATCTAAGAGACCGGGGGCATTGTGTGTCTCCCCAGAGACCCTTCCAACATGTTTACCCACTTACTATTTTCACTAATTCAATATCTTTGCTCATCTTCCAGATAAAAGGGCACTTGACTCCAGAGAGAACAGATAATTTCTTTTTGAATTTGAATAGAAAATTAAGAAGGGAGGTTAGTGATGATGACATTTGCATGCTGACAGATGTGTCAGCAAATGGAGGTGAAGTTCATTACTGGGACCTGACCCTTGAATGTGTCATATTGACAATGCCCGAGAAAATCACTGCGATGGGGACCAGATGTCAGGCCATCCACCTAGGCTAGTGAGATCCCAGCAGAAGTCAAACATCCTTCCACATCTATTTCATCTCATTTTCTCTCGGTTATTTCCTCTGGTCTTTATAATAGATTCTGTTATTTACATACTGACCTTCTTATTAGAAAACAGGACCTTTGAACCACACTTCTGCTGTTAATCATTTATGTATTCTTCCTCAGTGTCATCCAAACCAGATAGTAGCTTTTTTTTTTGATAATAACTTTGGAAATTATTCAGATTTGTTCATATTTTCTTATAGCTATGACATTTTATTATTATTTTAAGCATTTGTTTTACTGAATAATAGTTGATTTACAATATTGTGGTAATTTCTGCTGTATAGGAAAGTGATTCAAATATATTTGAATATGTATATTCTTTAGATAATATAGTCTTTTTCATAGTTTTAACATTTTACATTCCTTAAATATAAAGTTTCAGATTGGACACATGATTATTGTACCTGGCATGCTTCTTTTACCTGGTCCTTATTCTAAAGACATTTTTAAGCTGCTTTAAGTATCTGTCAGGTTGTTCTTGTGTCAGACTTTTAGGCCATGATAAATCTGATAACCACAACTCATAAAAATACTATGCAAATGATATAAAGCAAAACCTTGCACAAAGTGACTCCTTATTGATCATGGAAAGGTTCCATGGGCCAGTGCATGATATGAGTGGCCACCGTGAACCACGAAGCCAGAGAGACTCTCTCCCGGGAAGGCTGATGGAAGAGATGAGAGGCAGGAGAATGAACTACTGGCTGTGTATCTAAGAGACCGGGGGCATTGTGTGTCTCCCCAGAGACCCTTCCAACATGTTTACCCACTTACTATTTTCACTAATTCAATATCTTTGCTCATCTTCCAGATAAAAGGGCACTTGACTCCAGAGAGAACAGATAATTTCTTTTTGAATTTGAATAGAAAATTAAGAAGGGAGGTTAGTGATGATGACATTTGCATGCTGACAGATGTGTCAGCAAATGGAGGTGAAGTTCATTACTGGGACCTGACCCTTGAATGTGTCATATTGACAATGCCCGAGAAAATCACTGCGATGGGGACCAGATGTCAGGCCATCCACCTAGGCTAGTGAGATCCCAGCAGAAGTCAAACATCCTTCCACATCTATTTCATCTCATTTTCTCTCGGTTATTTCCTCTGGTCTTTATAATAGATTCTGTTATTTACATACTGACCTTCTTATTAGAAAACAGGACCTTTGAACCACACTTCTGCTGTTAATCATTTATGTATTCTTCCTCAGTGTCATCCAAACCAGATAGTAGCTTTTTTTTTTGATAATAACTTTGGAAATTATTCAGATTTGTTCATATTTTCTTATAGCTATGACATTTTATTATTATTTTAAGCATTTGTTTTACTGAATAATAGTTGATTTACAATATTGTGGTAATTTCTGCTGTATAGGAAAGTGATTCAAATATATTTGAATATGTATATTCTTTAGATAATATAGTCTTTTTCATAGTTTTAACATTTTACATTCCTTAAATATAAAGTTTCAGATTGGACACATGATTATTGTACCTGGCATGCTTCTTTTACCTGGTCCTTATTCTAAAGACATTTTTAAGCTGCTTTAAGTATCTGTCAGGTTGTTCTTGTGTCAGACTCTTTGCATCCCTGTGAACTACAGCACACCAGGCCTCCCTGTCCTTTGTGACCTCTGGGAGTTCACTCAAACTCATGTCCATCAAGTCAGTGATGTTATCTATGCCTTCTCCTCCTGCCCTCAATCTTGCCAGCACTGGAGTCTCTTTCAGTGAGTCAGCTTTTCCCGTCAGGTGGTATATGCTATGATTTCAATGACTTGGTAAGGCACACATACGTCTACAGTGTTCTATCTATTTTCTTGTGTTCCAAGCAAAGCATGCTTGCCAATCAATATCCTTGATTTCTTTTATCTTTTTCTGGTACTGCAGGGAGTCTACACTTTCTAGCTTCTTTAAGCATTAGATGTTTTATCAACCAAGGTATGCACCACTTCCAGGCGTGACCCATAAATGTCTCCCTTTTTCCTGTTGATGCAAAGAGCACAGTGACGTTAGAAGCCAGGTACTGAAGAGATGGCAATTTGGGTTTAGGAGTAATGTTGAGTCTAGATCTTGAAAATATATGTAATACTAAAATTGTAATATTCTGTGAATAATATATCCTAAACACAAATAAAAAGTAGTATGTAAAAACTAAAATATTGTTACTAGCACATTCATCTTGTTACTGGTAAATCATTTGGGTAAAAAGTCTCTGGGGAAAGAGAATGTACTTGCTAGGTACCCTTAGAAGGGCTGTTACTTTTGTTAAAGGTCATTTGGGTTTAAAACCACACTTCTGCTGTTAATCATTTATGTATTCTTCCTCAGTGTCATCCAAACCAGATAGTAGCTTTTTTGATAATAACTTTGGAAATTATTCAGATTTGTTCATATTTTCTTATAGCTATGACATTTTATTATTATTTTAAGCATTTGTTTTACTGAATAATAGTTGATTTACAATATTGTGGTAATTTCTGCTGTATAGGAAAGTGATTCAAATATATTTGAATATGTATATTCTTTAGATAATATAGTCTTTTTCATAGTTTTAACATTTTACATTCCTTAAATATAAAGTTTCAGATTGGACACATGATTATTGTACCTGGCATGCTTCTTTTACCTGGTCCTTATTCTAAAGACATTTTTAAGCTGCTTTAAGTATCTGTCAGGTTGTTCTTGTGTCAGACTCTTTGCATCCCTGTGAACTACAGCACACCAGGCCTCCCTGTCCTTTGTGACCTCTGGGAGTTCACTCAAACTCATGTCCATCAAGTCAGTGATGTTATCTATGCCTTCTCCTCCTGCCCTCAATCTTGCCAGCACTGGAGTCTCTTTCAGTGAGTCAGCTTTTCCCGTCAGGTGGTATATGCTATGATTTCAATGACTTGGTAAGGCACACATACGTCTACAGTGTTCTATCTATTTTCTTGTGTTCCAAGCAAAGCATGCTTGCCAATCAATATCCTTGATTTCTTTTATCTTTTTCTGGTACTGCAGGGAGTCTACACTTTCTAGCTTCTTTAAGCATTAGATGTTTTATCAACCAAGGTATGCACCACTTCCAGGCGTGACCCATAAATGTCTCCCTTTTTCCTGTTGATGCAAAGAGCACAGTGACGTTAGAAGCCAGGTACTGAAGAGATGGCAATTTGGGTTTAGGAGTAATGTTGAGTCTAGATCTTGAAAATATATGTAATACTAAAATTGTAATATTCTGTGAATAATATATCCTAAACACAAATAAAAAGTAGTATGTAAAAACTAAAATATTGTTACTAGCACATTCATCTTGTTACTGGTAAATCATTTGGGTAAAAAGTCTCTGGGGAAAGAGAATGTACTTGCTAGGTACCCTTAGAAGGGGCTGTATGGAGTTTTTCTTTTGGAATTCACTATTAGTGGTAAAGCAGATGTTAAAAAAATACTGATATGCCTATAGTTTAAAATTCCCTCAAGTAAGGGATCATAAAAAGCTCTGATAATTATACAAATGCAGTACAGAAAGATTTTTGTGAAATTTGTATATTCTGCTATCAAAGTAAACTATAAATGTGGACCTGTGAACAAATAATTATGCTCTCTTGTTATGGAGAAGAATACTTTATGATGGAACCGATTTCTCCTCCAAGTATTTTCAGGTTGATTTCCAGGTAATGAAAATGCGGTAATAACATACAAAAGTGAAAACGAGCCTCAAAGAGAGCCCTCCCAGAAAAAGCAGTTCAAGGTCTTTCCTGAGTCAAGTGCATGGCCAGAGGTTATCCTACACAAATAATAGACAGGAACTAGTTAGATTTTTCTAAAGCAAATATTTTTCTGAGCTGGCACGATAGATGGGCATGTTTTGTGCTTGAGGCATGATAGAATAGGTTTAAAATCAAGCTGATGGATTGTTACATTGAGACACTGCAGATGGCCACAGGATATGAATGTGAAACTTTAAGATAAGGAAAGAAAAATCGGGGAATGTTTAAAATTCAATGATCATAAACTCAGAATCTCAATGTTTACTCCTTTTCTAAAATGGCATAATATGATTTTTAGCATCGCCAAATTTGCATGCGACTCAGATTTGCATGTGGGAAAACCCACAAAGAGTGTCAGGCCATCAATAATTCAAACTGTGCTTTCCATTGGGTAGAGATTTTCATTTACTCGCAATCCCTGAACCCATATTGAGAGAAGTGACTCGTTCTTGGAGCCTGGCGGTGTTCTCAAAAAGATTTTTAGATGAACAGTCTCCTATGACATTGGTCAAAAAGCAAAATTCTCCCTGCTAACCCAACCCACCGTAGCATTCGTTTAAAGTAAAAGTGAAATGAAATGGATATGTTTCCCTTTCTCTTCCTCTACCAGTTGTAAAGACCGTGAACTCAGAACAAAAGGTAGTTAGGTGAGAGGGCAGAGAAAAGCTCAGGCTCTGTTTCTGTAGGGGTACCGCCTGCACAGTCACCCTGCACTGCCCTCATGGTCCTAAGGACTCACATCTTACTATGAGTAGGGAATGGGCAGGGGGAAGCCACCCGTTTGGAGTAATAGATGCACAACGTGGAATCAGAACTCTAACACTGGAATTTCATCATTTTTTTTTTTTTTTTTTCTGACTGAATAGTACTTCTGAGAAACGTTTCTTAACTTCTTTGGGCTTCTTTCCTCATCTGTGAAAATGTGCATCAAAACAGCCACCACGAACAATTCTGTTGGCTTTTGATACTGACTGGGCTGAGCACAATGGCTAGCAATGTAATTGATAAAATTATTCCCTTAGATGTCCACTCTTCTAAGCATTCATCACTTTAAAAAATGCCCCTAATCATTAATAACAATAATTGTTATTGTTTAGTTGCTGAGTTGTATCAATAATTGTTGTTATTTAGTTGCTAAATTGTGTCTGACTCTGTGACACCACCTCTGTCCATGGAATTTTCCACGCAAGAACACTGGAGTTGGTTGCCATTTCTTTTCCCAGAGGTCTTCCCCACCCAGGGATTAAACCCGCATCTCCAGCACTACAGGCAGATGGTTTACTGATGAGCTATCCGTGAAGCCCAATAACAAGAAAAGTTATTATTCTCTGAGCACTTATTTTGTGATTGTTCTGAGGGTTTTACATGGATCGCCTCAGGCTATGTGGAAGGTTCTGTTATCACCTTCATCAAAAGTTGAGACTCAGGGAACGTAGGTAACATCTTTAAGCTTCCACCCTGGTACATGAGTGGAGGTCTTACTTTCTATAATTCAGTGTTCTGCCCACACTGTGCGGTGCTGATTCCATCCTTTTCACAGTATTTTCTGAACTGTACTGTACTTACTTCCTTGCCTGAGATCTTTGAGGAAATGGACCACCTTCCATAAACCAACTAAAAGCAAAATTCTCTGCTAACCCAACCCACCCGTAGCATTCGTTTAAAGTAAAAGTGAAATGAAATGGATATGTTTCCCTTTCTCTTCCTCTACCAGTTGTAAAGACCGTGAACTCAGAACAAAAGGTAGTTAGGTGAGAGGGCAGAGAAAAGCTCAGGCTCTGTTTCTGTAGGGGTACCGCCTGCACAGTCACCCTGCACTGCCCTCATGGTCCTAAGGACTCACATCTTACTATGAGTAGGGAATGGGCAGGGGGAAGCCACCCGTTTGGAGTAATAGATGCACAACGTGGAATCAGAACTCTAACACTGGAATTTCATCATTTTTTTTTTTTTTTTTTCTGACTGAATAGTACTTCTGAGAAACGTTTCTTAACTTCTTTGGGCTTCTTTCCTCATCTGTGAAAATGTGCATCAAAACAGCCACCACGAACAATTCTGTTGGCTTTTGATACTGACTGGGCTGAGCACAATGGCTAGCAATGTAATTGATAAAATTATTCCCTTAGATGTCCACTCTTCTAAGCATTCATCACTTTAAAAAATGCCCCTAATCATTAATAACAATAATTGTTATTGTTTAGTTGCTGAGTTGTATCAATAATTGTTGTTATTTAGTTGCTAAATTGTGTCTGACTCTGTGACACCACCTCTGTCCATGGAATTTTCCACGCAAGAACACTGGAGTTGGTTGCCATTTCTTTTCCCAGAGGTCTTCCCCACCCAGGGATTAAACCCGCATCTCCAGCACTACAGGCAGATGGTTTACTGATGAGCTATCCGTGAAGCCCAATAACAAGAAAAGTTATTATTCTCTGAGCACTTATTTTGTGATTGTTCTGAGGGTTTTACATGGATCGCCTCAGGCTATGTGGAAGGTTCTGTTATCACCTTCATCAAAAGTTGAGACTCAGGGAACGTAGGTAACATCTTTAAGCTTCCACCCTGGTACATGAGTGGAGGTCTTACTTTCTATAATTCAGTGTTCTGCCCACACTGTGCGGTGCTGATTCCATCCTTTTCACAGTATTTTCTGAACTGTACTGTACTTACTTCCTTGCCTGAGATCTTTGAGGAAATGGACCACTTCCATATCCAACTACAGGTGGTAGTACATAGAATGCATACAACTCATTTTTTAAATGAAGATAAACAGTGCATGTATTTGTATGAAATAAAATTTCATAAGAAAGGGCTGAACAGGGCTTCCCCTGGTGGTCCAGTGGGTAAGGACACCGCCTTGCAGTGCAAGGGGCGCCAGTTCAATCCCTGGCCTGGGAAGATCCCACATGCCGCGGAGTGGCTGGACTGATGTGTCCAATTACCGAGCCAGAGCTCTGGAGTGCATGTGCCCAGAGCCGGCACTCTGCAACGACAGAGGCCACCGCGATGGGAGGCCCACAGGAGCCAAAGAACAAAGACGGATGAAAACAGAGAAATGAAAGACCAAAAGAAGTGGCCCGCCCACTCCCCTCCCTCCCCAACCCGACCCCCGCACAAAATAAATATTAAAAAAAAAAAGAAAGAAAGAAAAGGCTGAACAGCAAAACCCAATAGAGTGTCTCATGGTTGAGAGAATGACCATGGCACAGAGAATGACCATGGCACATGCTGTAGGAGATGATAGAAAACACCTTTCAGAAAGTAATGGCAGAAAATGCTTTTAGAGCAATCAGCCTTTTAGGGTTCTCTACCCTGCTTATAAGGTTTAAGTCTTACAAGGGCAAGATGGCTGTCTTATTGAATTCATTTTTTTAGCCCTCACGTCTAACAGAGTACCTGACAAAAAGTAATGGTTTAGAGATGTTTATCAAACTGGTTTTCCATTTCTTTTCCCAGAGGTCTTCCCACCCAGGATTAAACCCGCACCTCCAGCACTACAGGCAGATGGTTTACTGATGAGCTATCCGTGAAGCCCAATAACAAGAAAAGTTATTATTCTCTGAGCACTTATTTTGTGATTGTTCTGAGGGTTTTACATGGATCGCCTCAGGCTATGTGGAAGGTTCTGTTATCACCTTCATCAAAAGTTGAGACTCAGGGAACGTAGGTAACATCTTTAAGCTTCCACCCTGGTACATGAGTGGAGGTCTTACTTTCTATAATTCAGTGTTCTGCCCACACTGTGCGGTGCTGATTCCATCCTTTTCACAGTATTTTCTGAACTGTACTGTACTTACTTCCTTGCCTGAGATCTTTGAGGAAATGGACCACTTCCATATCCAACTACAGGTGGTAGTACATAGAATGCATACAACTCATTTTTTAAATGAAGATAAACAGTGCATGTATTTGTATGAAATAAAATTTCATAAGAAAGGGCTGAACAGGGCTTCCCCTGGTGGTCCAGTGGGTAAGGACACCGCCTTGCAGTGCAAGGGGCGCCAGTTCAATCCCTGGCCTGGGAAGATCCCACATGCCGCGGAGTGGCTGGACTGATGTGTCCAATTACCGAGCCAGAGCTCTGGAGTGCATGTGCCCAGAGCCGGCACTCTGCAACGACAGAGGCCACCGCGATGGGAGGCCCACAGGAGCCAAAGAACAAAGACGGATGAAAACAGAGAAATGAAAGACCAATAGAAGTGGCCCGCCCACTCCCCTCCCTCCCCAACCCGACCCCCGCACAAAATAAATATTAAAAAAAAAAAGAAAGAAAGAAAAGGCTGAACAGCAAAACCCAATAGAGTGTCTCATGGTTGAGAGAATGACCATGGCACAGAGAATGACCATGGCACATGCTGTAGGAGATGATAGAAAACACCTTTCAGAAAGTAATGGCAGAAAATGCTTTTAGAGCAATCAGCCTTTTAGGGTTCTCTACCCTGCTTATAAGGTTTAAGTCTTACAAGGGCAAGATGGCTGTCTTATTGAATTCATTTTTTTAGCCCTCACGTCTAACAGAGTACCTGACAAAAAGTAATGGTTTAGAGATGTTTATCAAATTGAGCACAGAATGGAAGCATTTTCTTTATTCCAAAAATGGCAGCTGTTTATTATGCCCTCTACCCTGCTCAAGAAGTCAAATATGTAAAGGTACTGAGAAACTGATATTAAAATTCCTAAGGAATCATGAATGTGAAAGAACAGTCAAGGTAATTTTAAGACAGAAGAACGACGGCTTCCCTGGTAGTTCAGACAGTAAAGAATCTGCCTGCAGTGAAGACAACCTGGGCTCGATCTCTCAGTCGGGAAGATTCCTGGAGATAGAATACTCCAGTATTCTTGCCTGGAGAATCCCGTGGACAGAGGCTACGTCCATGGGGTTGCAAAAAGTTCAATAGGACTAAACGACTAACACTACCACATTTTATATATTAAAACATTATTAATTAATTAATGTGATATGATACAGATGTGCCCAACAAATCAATGACATAAAAGATTACAGAGCTGAACTTATACATATATAAGACCCACACATAAGATGTATGCAGTAGTAACATAACATGCACGAAATAGTCATATTTCAACTGAGTAGTAAAGGATAAATTATTACATAACTGATTTTGAGTTAGCTGAGTATCTACTGTGTGTGTGTGTGTGTGTGTGTGTGTGTGTGTGTGTGTGTGTGTGTGTGTGTTGGGGAGGAACCAAGTCAGGCTATTTATTCTCTATAATAAATTCTAGGTAGGTAGATGAAAAAGGCAATTTTCCCAAAACAAACAAAAATAAATCATAAATGAGAATCTAGAAAGGTGTTAAAATAAAAACATGTTTTTCTTATAGCTATCTGATTATCACAAATGTCTAAGTTTTATGCATTCTATCATCTCTGTATGTCTTATAGCACATGATACTATAGTGAACATGGAAGCTGTCTCCTTAACTCATTACCTGTTGTGATATTCTCCAAGAGAGGAGAACTGAAACAAGTTATCATCCCTTGGAACTTCTATTTTTTAAGATTATTCAAATTTGTATTTGGATGTGGTTTTTGTTGCTCTATCTGGCCAGACAGATCTGTCGGCTTAGGACACCTACTTTCAGGAACTTGTTGTTCCTATCATCTTGAGTCTTCCTGGCAGTCCATGGAGGTTGCAAAAAGTTGATAGGACTGAATGACTAGAACTACTGCATATTAAATGTTAAAACACAATTAATTAATGTGATATGATACAGATGTGCTCAACAAGTCAATAAAATAAAAGATTAAAGAACTGAATATATATATACATATATATATATATATATATGTATATATATATATATCCCACATGTGAGATGTATACAATAGTAACATGTATGAAATAGTCATATTACCCATATTACCCCAAGGCTATTGGAGCTTTCAGAAGAGCAATGAAACTCCAAACACTCCATATGTCTTGAAACAGTCTCTTTCTTTGGTCTTTTGACTGTTGTCACCTTGTTCATTCTTTTTATTTTCCATCTGTGAGACTAATGAGTTAAAAATTGACTGGGCTCTATTCAAAAGGCTCAGTGAATTGAAAGTAACCCCAGTGATGGGCTGTGGTTAAGTGGCCTTAAGAGTTTGGGGTTCACCCTTCACCAGGCACAGTGTGCATGGTTGCCTCTCTTCTGCTCATGGACCTATGGGATTTGAGAAGTCGAGCACGGGGAACCATGTTAAACTGATGATTTAGAGTTGACATCCTCCGCCCACTCATTCTTGAGAAGATGGCTAAATATACATGTTTATTTATATAATCAATAGTTAAAGCAAAATATCGTCTCATTTACAGAATTCTTTCATGTTTGTTTTCATAACTGATCTAGCACCTTCTATGAGTTATATGTTAATCTCCTTTCATAGTTAAGAGGAATGTGTTGCGAAAGGGTACGAGAAGTGCCCACAGACATGAAACCGAGCACAAGCCACAGTTCAGTTCTTCTGTTCCCTTATTTTGTATCTTTCCCATGTTGGATAAGTAAAAGGCCAAGGTGGCAAATACACAATGATGCCAAGTACAATTGTTTGTATTCATAACAGAAAAGTGATAAGAGAGAGTCATTGGCAAATTGTAAACTGATACATAGGAAGAAGAAAATACTGCATTTTATTTATTTATTAGGTTTTTTTTCCCCTGTTTTGGGTGCTTTGTGTCATCGTTGCAGTGCGCGCATCTTAGTCTCTCAATCAGGGATCAAACCCTCATCCCCAGCATTGAAAGGCAGATTCTTAACCATGGGGCCACCAGGAAAAAATACTGCATTTTAAACCAACACACTATTAGACTTCCTCAAGCAGAAGTGAGAGTCCTTACATATTATGCTCATGAAGTTTGATTGTGTTTTATTAATGAGGTTTCCTAGATTAAACTAATCATATTTATGTATTACAGCATTCAATGTTCTCAAATTGCCCACAAATATAATTTAATACATCTAACAGAATGGCTGCAAGCACTGCCAAGATTCATTTGTAAATTTGAATTATCATCTGGAATATAATGTTACATAGAGCTAATCTAACTGTTGATATTTTTTCTCTCTCTAACTTTCCTTATGAATGTCAAACAGACAGTCTGATTTGGGTATTAATAAAGGCTTTTTTTAAAGTGTGAGTAAACAGTACCCTAAAAGATTTATAGTACTGCTGCTTCAAAGCATAAGAAATCATACAAAAATCAATTTTTATTCAAAAGGTGGCCATAGAAGAAATGTAAGGTAGTAAAACAGAAACTTTCACGATTTTAAATTCTCCTGAATAGCCAGTCCACCCTCACTGCACACCGTGTATCACTTAAAAATTAAGAACTCGAAGCAATCTCCCCTCCAAAGTTTAGTTATGATTGTGATTGACATAGAATACCTTCCTCATTCTGCTGAGCAAAAAGAGATATCCAAAATCCGTTTTTTAGCATACAGAGAAGAGACAGAAACCTGCAGAAGTTAAAGGGACTAAGATTTGAGGAGAATAGGACTGGAGAGGAGGGAAGTACAGAGAAAAGGAGTAAGAGATATCTATAAAGGTTTTTGGGGTCAGTGACTGAAATCTACATGGTTAGTCAAAGCACTACTGCTGCAGAAAGAATGATTCTAGGGGAACAGTAAGATAAAAAACCTCTAGAAACCACACAGAAGAAAGGACATTTTAGTCCTGACCAGCCAAAGTCCAGAAGCCTCACTGGATACTTGAGTCCCAGGAGAGGCCCAAGGAGGGTCTGCCTTAGGAGCAGGATAAATTACCCTAGAGTAAGACTGCTCTGGACTTGTGCTCAAAAACTATAAAATGAGCCTCAATGACTACTGGGTGGCAGACCCATGCTCTTTAAAGTAATGCAGCCAAGTAGAGTACTCAAAAATATACAACAAATAAATAAATAACATCTGGTACTCAGTAAAAATGCAGGAGGAAAAGTAGTCAGATTTTTCTAAAAATTAATTTTCCATCCTCTGCCAAAAACTGTACATATTTTGTTCCTGTGGACCTAATCTTGTATTTTATGTGTTAATGGGCATGTTTGAGGAGATTTCAGAAAACAGGGAGGGGTGTGTGCCAACTTTCCCCAAATTACTTGACCTTGGTAAATCTATACTTATGTACAAAATATACCTATATTTTGCAATGCAGGTTGGGAACAATGGATTATACCACATTTGCATATTATCCCATTAATTGACACTTAGAATATCATCACTGAAAAGGGTCTCTGAGCACATTGTGAACCAAATAAATTATTCCATAGGAAAAGAAAATGAGACGGAGGAGGGAAGAATGCTTAATTAGCTGGTTACCACACAAATGAGTGAGTCAATTTCCTCACCTATTCTATACATTGTCATTGAGCACTGGTGATGGGCCCAGTACAGAGCTAACCCATGTGGAAAAGGTAATGATGAATGATAAAGGAGTAGAGATGGAGTGTATCACTTAAAAATTAAGAACTCGAAGCAATCTCCCCTCCAAAGTTTAGTTATGATTGTGATTGACATAGAATACCTTCCTCATTCTGCTGAGCAAAAAGAGATATCCAAAATCCGTTTTTTAGCATACAGAGAAGAGACAGAAACCTGCAGAAGTTAAAGGGACTAAGATTTGAGGAGAATAGGACTGGAGAGGAGGGAAGTACAGAGAAAAGGAGTAAGAGATATCTATAAAGGTTTTTGGGGTCAGTGACTGAAATCTACATGGTTAGTCAAAGCACTACTGCTGCAGAAAGAATGATTCTAGGGGAACAGTAAGATAAAAAACCTCTAGAAACCACACAGAAGAAAGGACATTTTAGTCCTGACCAGCCAAAGTCCAGAAGCCTCACTGGATACTTGAGTCCCAGGAGAGGCCCAAGGAGGGTCTGCCTTAGGAGCAGGATAAATTACCCTAGAGTAAGACTGCTCTGGACTTGTGCTCAAAAACTATAAAATGAGCCTCAATGACTACTGGGTGGCAGACCCATGCTCTTTAAAGTAATGCAGCCAAGTAGAGTACTCAAAAATATACAACAAATAAATAAATAACATCTGGTACTCAGTAAAAATGCAGGAGGAAAAGTAGTCAGATTTTTCTAAAAATTAATTTTCCATCCTCTGCCAAAAACTGTACATATTTTGTTCCTGTGGACCTAATCTTGTATTTTATGTGTTAATGGGCATGTTTGAGGAGATTTCAGAAAACAGGGAGGGGTGTGTGTGCCAACTTTCCCCAAATTACTTGACCTTGGTAAATCTATACTTATGTACAAAATATACCTATATTTTGCAATGCAGGTTGGGAACAATGGATTATACCACATTTGCATATTATCCCATTAATTGACACTTAGAATATCATCACTGAAAAGGGTCTCTGAGCACATTGTGAACCAAATAAATTATTCCATAGGAAAAGAAAATGAGACGGAGGAGGGAAGAATGCTTAATTAGCTGGTTACCACACAAATGAGTGAGTCAATTTCCTCACCTATTCTATACATTGTCATTGAGCACTGGTGATGGGCCCAGTACAGAGCTAACCCATGTGGAAAAGGTAATGATGAATGATAAAGGAGTAGAGAGATAGAGGGCAGGGGACAGAGAAGTCTTGTCCAGAGAAGTCGCACGAAAGAGTGTGGCAATTGAGACTGATCTTAAAGGATACGTAAAGTTTGGAAAATAAAGAATAAAGTATCTTGGGCATAGAAAGAAAGCAGAGAACCATGAAATTAGATTACTCACTTGGAGAAGGGCAAGTTCTTTGGCTGATGAAATGAGGAATTTGAACTATTTCCTCATCTCCAGGGTACAACTCAGGTGACTTAAGCAAGTGAATGCTAAGGCTAATCATGGAAAGAATGTGCCCACAGCCAGGAAGAAGCTTCATGTAGAGGGATAACTATGAGAAATGACGCTGTTGGTATATAGCAGAGACTACGCATATCTTATCAAATACATTCAGCTACTGACCTATACGCAAGATCAAGACAAGCCAGGCAGGAGCACACCCACAAGACATCCAGGTTTTCTGGAATTCTAGGCCCTCGTCAAGCATATGAGTCAGAACCTATTTAAATGCTGTATATTTCCTCATAATTTTCTGTTATGTTCTCCTCTCCGTCCCCCAGATCAAAGAATAACTATTACATCTCTTTTCTTTATCAGCTGTTTGGAAATATGGCACACCCTAAACTCCATTATCTAGATGGAAAGAGGATGCATACATAATACATAATCAAAGATAAGAAGTAATATTTGGATAAAGACTAAATCCTATTTTTTACTGTCCCCACCAAAAATCCAATAAAGCACTGTGAACTAGGGCTATTGTACTGGGCATCCTGAGGGATTTGAGGTAGAATAGAATCTTGAAAACATAGCAGAATCTACCAGAACAGAATTTGTTGAGTGTTATACTCTACGAGATTTTGTTTCTGTTTTTATAAAAACACTTTGCATATTATCCCATTAATTGACACTTAGAATATCATCACTGAAAAGGGTCTCTGAGCACATTGTGAACCAAATAAATTATTCCATAGGAAAAGAAAATGAGACGGAGGAGGGAAGAATGCTTAATTAGCTGGTTACCACACAAATGAGTGAGTCAATTTCCTCACCTATTCTATACATTGTCATTGAGCACTGGTGATGGGCCCAGTACAGAGCTAACCCATGTGGAAAAGGTAATGATGAATGATAAAGGAGTAGAGAGATAGAGGGCAGGGGACAGAGAAGTCTTGTCCAGAGAAGTCGCACGAAAGAGTGTGGCAATTGAGACTGATCTTAAAGGATACGTAAAGTTTGGAAAATAAAGAATAAAGTATCTTGGGCATAGAAAGAAAGCAGAGAACCATGAAATTAGATTACTCACTTGGAGAAGGGCAAGTTCTTTGGCTGATGAAATGAGGAATTTGAACTATTTCCTCATCTCCAGGGTACAACTCAGGTGACTTAAGCAAGTGAATGCTAAGGCTAATCATGGAAAGAATGTGCCCACAGCCAGGAAGAAGCTTCATGTAGAGGGATAACTATGAGAAATGACGCTGTTGGTATATAGCAGAGACTACGCATATCTTATCAAATACATTCAGCTACTGACCTATACGCAAGATCAAGACAAGCCAGGCAGGAGCACACCCACAAGACATCCAGGTTTTCTGGAATTCTAGGCCCTCGTCAAGCATATGAGTCAGAACCTATTTAAATGCTGTATATTTCCTCATAATTTTCTGTTATGTTCTCCTCTCCGTCCCCCAGATCAAAGAATAACTATTACATCTCTTTTCTTTATCAGCTGTTTGGAAATATGGCACACCCTAAACTCCATTATCTAGATGGAAAGAGGATGCATACATAATACATAATCAAAGATAAGAAGTAATATTTGGATAAAGACTAAATCCTATTTTTTTCTGTCCCCCCCCCCCCCCCCACCAAAAATCCAATAAAGCACTGTGAACTAGGGCTATTGTACTGGGCATCCTGAGGGATTTGAGGTAGAATAGAATCTTGAAAACATAGCAGAATCTACCAGAACAGAATTTGTTGAGTGTTATACTCTACGAGATTTTGTTTCTGTTTTTATAAAAAAGATATTATTTACCTTTCTTATAAACCCACCTCATATCATTACTCCACAGTTTAAATAAAATATGGTAATTTATATATAAAATGGTTTAGAAACATCTGCTCAAACAAATGTTATTTTTGGAACATCTCTGATATGACAGGCAGATCTGAGAGGCAGAATTTGGGAAATACAGTAGGCAGTGACTTAAGACAATTAAGCTAAACTATGTTTTCCTGAGCTTCTCAACTGGCACAGTGATAAAGAATCCCCCTGCCAAAGCAGGAGGTATGGATTTGATCCCTTGGTCAGGAAGATCCCCCGGAGGAGGAAACCACAACCCACTCCAGAATTCTCGCCGAGGACATCCCATGGAGAGAGGAGTCTGGCAGGCTACGCTCCATGGGGGTCACAGGGTACTGGACACCACTGAGCACACACACACACTCCTACGTGTCCATCCTAAAGGCCTTTCTTCTTCTCCCCACCTCCTCTCCCTTTTTTTGTAATGCTCTCTCCTCACTCCCTCTTTACATTCTTTTCTTTTGTCCTCATCCATTGTATATTATTCCACGCCAGGTGCAGCATTAAATTGGCTGCCATCTTTCAGAGGCCCACAGGATGTGTACTAGAGAAGAAAAGCAGGCGGACACATGCAAGCACGAGGACTGAGTAGGTTGGGGAGGACTGTCTTTCCTAGGGAAACCTGTTTGATATTTTCCACCTATATCTTCAGCAGCTCCCCCAGCTTCCAAGTAGCTGTCTGTGATTCTGTGGGTCTCCTCGTCTGCTAGGCATCTTGAGGATGAGAGAATAGGCAGAGGAGAGAGACAGTCCTATTGGATCAGGATGCCTTTAAGAGACAAAAAGCTTGAATAATCCATTATCTAGATAAAGAGTCCCCAAAGATAAGAAGTAATATTTGGATAAAGACTAAATCCTATTTTTTACTGTCCCCACCAAAAATCCAATAAAGCACTGTGAACTAGGGCTATTGTACTGGGCATCCTGAGGGATTTGAGGTAGAATAGAATCTTGAAAACATAGCAGAATCTACCAGAACAGAATTTGTTGAGTGTTATACTCTACGAGATTTTGTTTCTGTTTTTATAAAAAAGATATTATTTACCTTTCTTATAAACCCACCTCATATCATTACTCCACAGTTTAAATAAAATATGGTAATTTATATATAAAATGGTTTAGAAACATCTGCTCAAACAAATGTTATTTTTGGAACATCTCTGATATGACAGGCAGATCTGAGAGGCAGAATTTGGGAAATACAGTAGGCAGTGACTTAAGACAATTAAGCTAAACTATGTTTTCCTGAGCTTCTCAACTGGCACAGTGATAAAGAATCCCCCTGCCAAAGCAGGAGGTATGGATTTGATCCCTTGGTCAGGAAGATCCCCCGGAGGAGGAAACCACAACCCACTCCAGAATTCTCGCCGAGGACATCCCATGGAGAGAGGAGTCTGGCAGGCTACGCTCCATGGGGGTCACAGGGTACTGGACACCACTGAGCACACACACACTCCTACGTGTCCATCCTAAAGGCCTTTCTTCTTCTCCCCACCTCCTCTCCCTTTTTTTGTAATGCTCTCTCCTCACTCCCTCTTTACATTCTTTTCTTTTGTCCTCATCCATTGTATATTATTCCACGCCAGGTGCAGCATTAAATTGGCTGCCATCTTTCAGAGGCCCACAGGATGTGTACTAGAGAAGAAAAGCAGGCGGACACATGCAAGCACGAGGACTGAGTAGGTTGGGGAGGACTGTCTTTCCTAGGGAAACCTGTTTGATATTTTCCACCTATATCTTCAGCAGCTCCCCCAGCTTCCAAGTAGCTGTCTGTGATTCTGTGGGTCTCCTCGTCTGCTAGGCATCTTGAGGATGAGAGAATAGGCAGAGGAGAGAGACAGTCCTATTGGATCAGGATGTCCTAAAACTGATGTGGATTTAGCACAGTTGTAAAGACAGAGATGGTATAAGACTTTAGAATTAGCATTATCCCTTCTTTCTACCTTTTGTCTCAGATCCAAATTCCCCAGCTATAACAGGGCTTCACTGTCTGATTAACCATACAAGGCACAGAAAGAATGGTAAATTTGGTGTGATCTGGCCCACTCACCTAGCGAGGCCTTGAGCGCACCACGAGGTCGTAGGTGATGAAAGATGACATCTGTCACCCCCTCCTCTCCTGGTTTACAGCCCTTCAGCCAAGCTGTCTGGTTAGCAAATGGCCTTACACAACCTTCTTCCTGATTTATGCATTCAATTTTCATACAAGCTTGCAATAAAGATTCCAAAATATATTTTCTGTTTATATCTCATGTATAAACTGGGAACTCTGGTTGTTAATTAAGTCTTGCAGAGCGTATTCTTAGTACAAATTATTTTTAAATGTGTTATCAGTACAGACTCATCACACTTCTTCTATCAGTACCATCTGATTCAAACACTGGCAATCACTGCCTCATGAATGAAGGCAGGCTTTGTGTGGTAACACCTCTAAACTTAGCAGGGAGGAAGAAACAAGCAATATTCAGGAGAAATTGTCACGTGACAATGTACAATTTTAGAGATACACAGTTCCTCTTTAACACAAACTAGAGGTTATGTTTCTTTATTATTCTTCCCCACTTAGGAATGATTTAACTGTTCTTGAAAGAATGTTCTTTTTCTTTTTTTTGAGAAGACAACTTATTCACATTATCCTTAGGCTTAGAACTCGACTTGCCACCTTCTGATGATCCGAACTAATGAATTTAGGTCAGTCTCCTGTATTTCTCTGAGTACAAAGAAAAGCAGGCGGACACATGCAAGCACGAGGACTGAGTAGGTTGGGGAGGACTGTCTTTCCTAGGGAAACCTGTTTGATATTTTCCACCTATATCTTCAGCAGCTCCCCCAGCTTCCAAGTAGCTGTCTGTGATTCTGTGGGTCTCCTCGTCTGCTAGGCATCTTGAGGATGAGAGAATAGGCAGAGGAGAGAGACAGTCCTATTGGATCAGGATGTCCTAAAACTGATGTGGATTTAGCACAGTTGTAAAGACAGAGATGGTATAAGACTTTAGAATTAGCATTATCCCTTCTTTCTACCTTTTGTCTCAGATCCAAATTCCCCAGCTATAACAGGGCTTCACTGTCTGATTAACCATACAAGGCACAGAAAGAATGGTAAATTTGGTGTGATCTGGCCCACTCACCTAGCGAGGCCTTGAGCGCACCACGAGGTCGTAGGTGATGAAAGATGACATCTGTCACCCCCTCCTCTCCTGGTTTACAGCCCTTCAGCCAAGCTGTCTGGTTAGCAAATGGCCTTACACAACCTTCTTCCTGATTTATGCATTCAATTTTCATACAAGCTTGCAATAAAGATTCCAAAATATATTTTCTGTTTATATCTCATGTATAAACTGGGAACTCTGGTTGTTAATTAAGTCTTGCAGAGCGTATTCTTAGTACAAATTATTTTTAAATGTGTTATCAGTACAGACTCATCACACTTCTTCTATCAGTACCATCTGATTCAAACACTGGCAATCACTGCCTCATGAATGAAGGCAGGCTTTGTGTGGTAACACCTCTAAACTTAGCAGGGAGGAAGAAACAAGCAATATTCAGGAGAAATTGTCACGTGACAATGTACAATTTTAGAGATACACAGTTCCTCTTTAACACAAACTAGAGGTTATGTTTCTTTATTATTCTTCCCCACTTAGGAATGATTTAACTGTTCTTGAAAGAATGTTCTTTTTCTTTTTTTTGAGAAGACAACTTATTCACATTATCCTTAGGCTTAGAACTCGACTTGCCACCTTCTGATGATCCGAACTAATGAATTTAGGTCAGTCTCCTGTATTTCTCTGAGTACAAAGTCCTAACCACACTCTAGTAATTGCCTAGCCCATCTTTAACCTGGACTCATGGGTCACTCCTTCTCGTACTTGGCTTCTGCTCCTCCCTCCTCCAGCACCTTTTCCCTTCTCAGTTTTCGTCACTGCTCTCAACTACACCGGGCTTCCCAGGTGGCACTAGTAGTAAAGAATTTGCCTGCCAGTGCAGGAGACATAAGAGATGCAAGCTCAGTCCCTGAGTCAGGAAGATCTCCTGCAGGAGAGCACGGCAGCCCGCTTCAGTATTCTTGCCTGAAGATCCCATGGACAGACGAGACTGGCAGGTTACAGTCCATATGTTGAAATGACTTAGCAACATAGCAGAGCGCACTCAATTATACCATGCCCTCTTTTCCAGTTCTGGATTTTTTTTTCTGCCTTTAAATTCAGGAAGCTGAATATAAATTAAATATACCAAGAAGGAAACCCTAAACTACATCATTAATTAGAATCCCTAGAAAGACGCTTTAAAGAAAAATGATTTAATGTCACGTGCTGATGCTCTTTTGATTATGACTTGGACGTTCCAAGTGTCTCATCATGGCGCCTGTCCTCCTGAAGTTAGAATTTTGTCTTAATTTTTTGACCTGGGAGCTGAAATGTGAATCCCCCAAATTGTTCAGTTTTCTCCCAGTACAGTTAGAGACCAAGAGGCACTCTGATGACCAGCCAGATGGTCCTCAACTCCCAGGGTGAAAATATATATTAAAGTGTCCCCAGTGCACCGTTATGACTTCCACACGTGCAATCTCATTATCTTTTAATTTCCTGCCCTCTGCCCAGTACCTGGTATCTCAGAATAGCTACCCTTCAGTAAGACTTCCCAAACTTTAAACTATGTTTTTATGAGAACACACTTCCATACTGTACATTCAGAAAAACATATTTCATTTGCTTCAGCTTGTCAGAAAAATGAAGTGTTGAATTCTTTCCCTGTTAACCCTCTACTAGAAAGGGTGCCCTGAAAATGACAACGGATGGTTCCAGATAACTTTACAATGTCTTCCGTTACAAAAACCTTTGGTCTGGGTGAATTCAAGAAGGAGCATATTTAAAGTCATTTTAAGAGAATAAATCTCATATTTCCATATGACATTCATGTTTTAAAATGTGGGTGTTTTCATCCATGAACACTTTTTAAAAGTTCTCCAAATCTCAGAAGAGAGACTAGAAGAGGAAGTTGGTGATAATTTTAAATTTTGGTAACAGTGTCAATTTAACTTCCCTTCAATTTAACATGATTTATTAGAGATTCATCAAAACCACAAGTACGGGGCTTCTCTGGTGGTCCAGTGGGTAAGGACACCGCCTTGCAGTGCAAGGGCCGCCAGTTTGATCCCTGGCCTGGGAAGATCCCACATGCCGTGGAGCGGCTGGACCGATGTGTCCAATTACCGAGTCGGAGCTCTGGGGCGCATGCGCCCAGAGCCGGTGCTCTGTGACAACAGAGGCCGCCGCAATTGGAGGCCCACACAGGCCGAAGAACAAAGATGGATGAAAATGGACAAATGAAAGACCAATAGAAGTGGCCCGCCTGCTCCCCTCCCTCCCCACCCACCCTCTTCAAATAAATAAATAAATAAATCTTAAAAAAAAAAAAAAACAACACAAGTAAAAGAATCTAGGAATACAAAAGACAGATATAGAATACAATATAAAAGACAGGATGTTGTATGCATTCCAAACATGTACTATTGGATAAAAAATAACATGCTATGTCAAGGGCACACTGGCCTAGATCTTACTTATAGTCTTCGTAATCTCATCACATAATATGGTAGAGAATAAATTCTGAAATATCAATTTTACAAGAGATTAATCAAAATCAAATTATATATTATGGTTATATACTTGAGGAAGGTATTTGGTTACTAAATGCCCTGTTGACTTTTATCTAAACATATGATTAAATACTATAAATTAAAAGATATTTTTAAAACTAAGAAGCTAAGTCTAGAAGCCTAGAAGGTAAATGTGCACTAGGGACAAATAGGATATTACTCCATCCAGAATACTGATAAAAACACTGAAATTTGTTGCAAGAAAGGCTAATATTTCAATATATTTAATGTGCATGAGGCATACATATGCTATTTTAATAGAAAATGAAGAAAACTATCCTTTATTTTAGGTAAGGCAGACGGAATAACCATGTAATGTACCCTACTTTATATATAAACAAGAGCAATGAATTAGATTACTCAAAATAGAGAAAATACACACCCTCAAGGGCACTTGAGAAACTCAATGCTATATGGGATTAGCTTCTTAAGAATGCATTGCAAAGGCCCTAAGGGTCTCACACCTCACTAAATTCAAACTTATAATGCTCTCATTTCAGTTTTGTCAGACATAATAATAGACTCTAAGTTGGGAATATGCTATTTAAAGCAAAATATAAAAGAGTACCAATGCACTGTAAATTATAGATGTATTGTATGGGCAGAAAATGCTTAACTTTTAATATAGAATATAATTTAAAAGCAGTAATCCTTATTTTAGAAGCAAAAGTGTTTTATAGAGCCGGTGCTCTGTGACAACAGAGGCCCCAAGGGCCCACAGGCAAGAACAAAGATGGATGAAAATGGACAAATGAAAGACCAATAGAAGTGGCCCGCCTGCTCCCTCCCTCCCACCCACCCTCTTCAAATAAATAAATAAATAAATCTTAAAAAAAAAAAAAAACAACACAAGTAAAAGAATCTAGGAATACAAAAGACAGATATAGAATACAATATAAAAGACAGGATGTTGTATGCATTCCAAACATGTACTATTGGATAAAAAATAACATGCTATGTCAAGGGCACACTGGCCTAGATCTTACTTATAGTCTTCGTAATCTCATCACATAATATGGTAGAGAATAAATTCTGAAATATCAATTTTACAAGAGATTAATCAAAATCAAATTATATATTATGGTTATATACTTGAGGAAGGTATTTGGTTACTAAATGCCCTGTTGACTTTTATCTAAACATATGATTAAATACTATAAATTAAAAGATATTTTTAAAACTAAGAAGCTAAGTCTAGAAGCCTAGAAGGTAAATGTGCACTAGGGACAAATAGGATATTACTCCATCCAGAATACTGATAAAAACACTGAAATTTGTTGCAAGAAAGGCTAATATTTCAATATATTTAATGTGCATGAGGCATACATATGCTATTTTAATAGAAAATGAAGAAAACTATCCTTTATTTTAGGTAAGGCAGACGGAATAACCATGTAATGTACCCTACTTTATATATAAACAAGAGCAATGAATTAGATTACTCAAAATAGAGAAAATACACACCCTCAAGGGCACTTGAGAAACTCAATGCTATATGGGATTAGCTTCTTAAGAATGCATTGCAAAGGCCCTAAGGGTCTCACACCTCACTAAATTCAAACTTATAATGCTCTCATTTCAGTTTTGTCAGACATAATAATAGACTCTAAGTTGGGAATATGCTATTTAAAGCAAAATATAAAAGAGTACCAATGCACTGTAAATTATAGATGTATTGTATGGGCAGAAAATGCTTAACTTTTAATATAGAATATAATTTAAAAGCAGTAATCCAAAGAGGAAGAATAAGAAGTTATTTTATGGAAAGCAACAGAGTTGTTTCCTAAACAAAGGTCAAGTATGACTTTATTAGTCTTTGACAAGGCAATCGATATACATGTTACCCTTTTGCCTTTGAAAAGCAGTTCTATATTAGGTCAGTTTTAGACATTTTCTTCTCATTTCCCCGTCTTAGTTGGCAGACTTTTCAAGAAAGAGAAGTCAAGACTATGGAATGTCCAATATTTTTATTAGCAATAAATGCTTTTACTAGTATTTCCTTTCACCTTGCTTCCCCAATATATACCATAGTTGATGAAGTTTTCGACATAGTAACCATCTATGAAAAAAGAATAACATGTTATTATGGAAGTAGTTTGGCTTGTGGAGTATATTATACCTGAATTTTTAAAAAAAAATCAAGTAGTTTTTATTGAAGTATAGTTGATTTACAATATCATGTTACTTTCAGGTTAGAATCATGGTGATTCATATATATATAGCACATATACATAGATATGTTATATATATGTATTACCAACTCAATGGACATGAATTTGAGCAAACTCCAGGAGACAGCGGAGGAAAGAGGAGTCTTGGAATGCTGCAAGTCAGTGGGTCTTAGAGTTGGACACAACTTTGCAATTGAACAACAACAATAACAATAACTGATTTATGTACAATATTGATTCTAAAAATCTATGAGCTAAGTGAAATTAGCCAGAAGGTAGACGAACTGTATGTTTGAGTGTTAATGAAATTCTGGTAAAAAGCATAAATACCTAAGGGAGACAATCTGTTTAATTATGTTCACCAGTGTAGGGCTGACGTGGCAGTTGATGATAAAGTGCCCGAAGAGAAGTTTCAGGGGTAGTGATGGAAGTATTCTAGTCCTTGTTTGTGGTGGTATTTTCATAACCATATGCATTTTCACAGTTTTGAAGCACATACACAAGAGAATGGCCTTCTATTTATGAAATCCTCCGAATCTGATAAAAATGCATTTCAAACAAATATTTACACAAAAGGTGGCAAGCATTACGTTTTAAAGGCTGTGTATGTGTGCTTGTGCATGAACATGTCTGTTAGCCAGTAATTAATTACTTTATTTGCAAACACAAACAAGGTGGAGGAAAAGTGTCTCTTTTAGGCAATAGGATAAGCTGGTACTTTTTTGGAAGCAGGCCTACAGACACAAGTTGGCCTGGTGTGGCCTGGACATTTCACAGCATTGGCATTTAGTGCATTAGTTGTTCCTGAAGTATACTTCATGCTTAAATTATTTCATGACACACCTGTCTATACCTTTGTGTAAAGAATTTACCCTGTAAAATTTCCAGCTTATCAAGAGATCTCAAATCATTAGGATTCACTGAGGTTTTCAGAGACCTTTAGCTGGTAATACAAGAAATCAAACTAAATTCAAGACTATCAATACTGGAGCTTTTACCATCATGCCAAGACTTCCCCTCACCTGTGTTTTATGGTCTGATGATGGATTTCTAAGAGTGACTGTCAGGTTTAACATGGTGGATACTGAAATATCCCATGGTTATGACACAAATAGTTATAATTTATGTCACGCTGATTCCAAAGTATGAGAATTTTCTTAGTGTTTTTTTGTTTGTATTGTATAATAATGCTTACTTAATGAAGAATATTTAGAAGTTATAATAAAGCTTGAAGGTACAAACCATCCATTTTATACTATAAAATACCTTTTATTCATAAGTTGGAATATATTATTTTATGCTCTTCCAAATGAATATGTCTGTACTGTTCATAAAATCAAATCTAATTGAAATGTAATTAAATTGGACATTTATCATGGCCTTCTTTCTGTATCAATAAATACAGATTTTTGATGATGGGTAAGCTCTGGACTTCCCAGGCAGTGCTAGTGATAAAGAAACCACCTGCCCATGCAATAAACCGTTCAATCGCTGGGTTGGGAAGATCTCCTGAATCAGGCATGAAAAGACCCAGGTAAGAGAAGTTTCAGGGTAGTGATGGAAGTATTCTAGTCCTTGTTTGTGGTGGTATTTTCATAACCATATGCATTTTCACAGTTTTGAAGCACATACACAAGAGAATGGCCTTCTATTTATGAAATCCTCCGAATCTGATAAAAATGCATTTCAAACAAATATTTACACAAAAGGTGGCAAGCATTACGTTTTAAAGGCTGTGTATGTGTGCTTGTGCATGAACATGTCTGTTAGCCAGTAATTAATTACTTTATTTGCAAACACAAACAAGGTGGAGGAAAAGTGTCTCTTTTAGGCAATAGGATAAGCTGGTACTTTTTTGGAAGCAGGCCTACAGACACAAGTTGGCCTGGTGTGGCCTGGACATTTCACAGCATTGGCATTTAGTGCATTAGTTGTTCCTGAAGTATACTTCATGCTTAAATTATTTCATGACACACCTGTCTATACCTTTGTGTAAAGAATTTACCCTGTAAAATTTCCAGCTTATCAAGAGATCTCAAATCATTAGGATTCACTGAGGTTTTCAGAGACCTTTAGCTGGTAATACAAGAAATCAAACTAAATTCAAGACTATCAATACTGGAGCTTTTACCATCATGCCAAGACTTCCCCTCACCTGTGTTTTATGGTCTGATGATGGATTTCTAAGAGTGACTGTCAGGTTTAACATGGTGGATACTGAAATATCCCATGGTTATGACACAAATAGTTATAATTTATGTCACGCTGATTCCAAAGTATGAGAATTTTCTTAGTGTTTTTTTGTTTGTATTGTATAATAATGCTTACTTAATGAAGAATATTTAGAAGTTATAATAAAGCTTGAAGGTACAAACCATCCATTTTATACTATAAAATACCTTTTATTCATAAGTTGGAATATATTATTTTATGCTCTTCCAAATGAATATGTCTGTACTGTTCATAAAATCAAATCTAATTGAAATGTAATTAAATTGGACATTTATCATGGCCTTCTTTCTGTATCAATAAATACAGATTTTTGATGATGGGTAAGCTCTGGACTTCCCAGGCAGTGCTAGTGATAAAGAAACCACCTGCCCATGCAGGAGATGTAAAAGACCCAGGTTCAATCGCTGGGTTGGGAAGATCTCCTGAATCAGGCATGAAAACCGACTCCAGTGTTCTTGCCTGGAGAATCCCATGGATAGAGGAACCTAGTGGGCTACAGTCCATAGGGTTGCAAAGAACTGAAAACAACAGAAGCAACTCAGGATGCACATATAGTAAATTATAGTGCTGGTGTATCATTGAATGAATGCGAATAAGGAATCATATAATCCAATAAGATCCCCTGGAGAAGAAAAAGGCTACCCACTCCAGTATTCTTGCCTGGGGAATTTTATGGCTTGTCTGTGGGTCACAAAGTATCAGACACAAGTAAATGACTTTCACATAATCCAATAAATATTTTCAGTTGGCAGATAGTTTTTCTCCCGAGATCAGGAATAAGGCAGTTAATATTTGCACTTTGAAATAATTTCTAAGATAAAATTTTAGTTGAATCCAAAATAAAGAAATAGTACATATAAACTCTACCTGTGACAAAAATAGTTTATGGAAGAGATTAAAGAAGCTACAAATAAATGGACAGATGCTCCATGTTCACAGATTATAAGACTTAACACTGTTTAGATGTTATTTTCCCTCCCCATCTATTTATTAATACTATCCCAATTTATTTTGTGGTTATCAGCAAAGTGAACCTAAAGTATACATAGAAAGGAAAAAAAATCTAAAATATCCAACCCAGTACTGAAGAAGAAAAAGTTGAAGAATTCACACTACTCTGTTCAAGATTTGCTATAAAACTACAGTACTCTTTTTTCTAAAGCTATTCTCCAATGAAAGGAATAAGGACTCCTTGTAAAAATAACTGATCTACTAAGTCATGAATTTTAAAAAAGATGGTCATGGAGTATATTTTATGTGCAAGTTACCAAAACAATAAAATTTGGTGAACTATTACTGACAAGAAGAGCCTAAGGAGGTAATGACTAAATATAGTGTGGTATTTTGGATGAAAAACCTTTAAGAGAAGAAAACAGGACATTTGGCAAAAGCTAAGGAAATCAGAATTAAGTATAGATTTTAGTTAATAACACTGTGTCAACATTGGTTTCTTTCTTTTTTTTTTAAACTTCTTTTTATTTTTTAAAGTTTATTTTATTTTATTTTTTGGGGGGGCGGGTTGGGGAGGGAGGGGGGCAGGCAGGCCACTTCTATTGGTCTTTCATTTATCTATTTTCATCCATCTTCGTTCCTTGGCCCATGTGGGCCTCCCATCACAGTGGCCTCTGTTGTCGCAGAGCACTGGCTCTGGGCTCACGCGCTCTAGAACTCTGGCTCAGTAGTTGGACACATCGGTCCAGATCGAACTTGTGCCTCTTGCACTGCAAGGCGGTGTCCTTACCCACTGGACCACCAGGGAAGCCCTCTTTTTTTTTTTTTAATTTTGGTCTCTTTTATTGGTCCTTCATTTATTCATATTTTCATCTATCTTAATTCTTTTGGCCTGGGTGGGCCTCTCATCATGGTGGTCTCTCTCATTGCAGAGCACTGGCTCTGGGTGCATGCACTCCAGAGTGCTGGCTCATAACTGGACACACCAGTCCAGCCACTCCATGGCATATGGGATTTTCCTGTTCCAGGGATCGAACTGGCGCCCCTTACACTGCAAGACGGACTCTGCCCACTTGCCCACCAGGGAAGCCTGACAATGCTTTCTTGATTAAAACATATATCATACTAAATATAAAATCTTTGATAATAAGGGAAGAATGCAAGTGAGAGATAGTTCCTTTGTAATATTGTCACAAATTTTCTGTAAATCTAATTCAACCCTAAGTCAAAATAATTAATACAAAATAAGACAGAGCTAAAAGAGTACAGTAACAAAGTATGCATGATATAAAGAAAACAAATATCAAGATGGTAGACTTAAAACCAACTAAATTGGGCTTCCCTGGTGTTCCAGTGGGTAAAGAGTCTTCCTTGTGGTGCAGGGGGTACTGGTTTGATCCCTGGCCCAGGAGGATCCCACATGCCGTGGAGCGGCTGGGCCTATGTGTCCCATTAATTGAACCAGTGCATCGGGCCTAAGGAGGTAATGACTAAATATAGTGTGGTATTTTGGATGAAAAACCTTTAAGAGAAGAAAACAGGACATTTGGCAAAAGCTAAGGAAATCAGAATTAAGTATAGATTTTAGTTAATAACACTGTGTCAACATTGGTTTCTTTCTTTTTTTTTTAAACTTCTTTTATTTTTAAAGTTTATTTTATTTTATTTTTTGGGGGGGCGGGTTGGGGAGGGAGGGGGGCAGGCAGGCCACTTCTATTGGTCTTTCATTTATCTATTTTCATCCATCTTCGTTCCTTGGCCCATGTGGGCCTCCCATCACAGTGGCCTCTGTTGTCGCAGAGCACTGGCTCTGGGCTCACGCGCTCTAGAACTCTGGCTCAGTAGTTGGACACATCGGTCCAGATCGAACCGGCGCCTCTTGCACTGCAAGGCGGTGTCCTTACCCACTGGACCACCAGGGAAGCCCTCTTTTTTTTTTTTTAATTTTGGTCTCTTTTATTGGTCCTTCATTTATTCATATTTTCATCTATCTTAATTCTTTTGGCCTGGGTGGGCCTCTCATCATGGTGGTCTCTCTCATTGCAGAGCACTGGCTCTGGGTGCATGCACTCCAGAGTGCTGGCTCATAACTGGACACACCAGTCCAGCCACTCCATGGCATATGGGATTTTCCTGTTCCAGGGATCGAACTGGCGCCCCTTACACTGCAAGACGGACTCTGCCCACTTGCCCACCAGGGAAGCCTGACAATGCTTTCTTGATTAAAACATATATCATACTAAATATAAAATCTTTGATAATAAGGGAAGAATGCAAGTGAGAGATAGTTCCTTTGTAATATTGTCACAAATTTTCTGTAAATCTAATTCAACCCTAAGTCAAAATAATTAATACAAAATAAGACAGAGCTAAAAGAGTACAGTAACAAAGTATGCATGATATAAAGAAAACAAATATCAAGATGGTAGACTTAAAACCAACTAAATTGGGCTTCCCTGGTGTTCCAGTGGGTAAAGAGTCTTCCTTGTGGTGCAGGGGGTACTGGTTTGATCCCTGGCCCAGGAGGATCCCACATGCCGTGGAGCGGCTGGGCCTATGTGTCCCATTATGAACCAGTGCTCTGGAGTGCATGTGCCCAGAGCCGGTGCTCTGCAATGATAGAGGCCAATGCAATGGGAGGCCCACATATGCCAAAGAATAAAGATGGATGAAAACAAATGATGCCTTAGAGGCAAAAGAAAAAAAGAGAGAGAAAAAGAAAACTAACTAAATCATTAATTGCATTAAATTTAAAATACGTCTGACTTTATCCATACCACTTCCCTAAAACTATTCCTGTCAAATTCTACTAAAACTCTATACGAAAGTAGTCAAGTAGGGAATTTTCTGTCTTCATTATACTGAATTTGACACAACAATATTTAAATAAGTAGACCATATCTTTCTTGAAAAAAAAAAATCTATTGGTCTTGGTTATACTGATCTTTAATTTAGTGACCATTTTATTTCTTATAAGTATTCAATAGTCACAAGTATTCAATTTTAATTTAGTGATCATTTTATTTCTTGAAAGTATTCAGTAGTCACAGATCTTAGTATGAGCCTTCTCTTCTGAAATAAAATTCATTTTTATAATTTTAATACAATTCTATATACACGTGAATTTGTGGCACACATGTATGCTACCCTGAGCTCCAGATGACAGCTACGTGCTTATCTGATAACACCACTCAAATATCTTAAACTTCACAGGAATAAAATTGACATATTTATCCACTCCACTAACTCTTAATCTTGTTTTCCTCCCAGATTCAGTCATCTTGGTAAATCGGTCAATAACTATTTAACTATGTCAATCAGAAATCTAGAAGTTATCCTTGATCTCCCTTTTCGTTTACATTTTACATTCAATTCGTGGTCAACACTCCTGAACTTTCCAACAAAAATCTCATATTCATTCACTTTTTCCATGCTGGACTATTACTATGCTAAATCAAGTCACCACCATCTCTCATGAGTCACTCACTGCACTAACATTTCTACAGTTCTCCTTTTTCTCCATTTCAGGGCACAAAGTATGCATGATAAAAAAACAAATTAAAGGACCAACTAAATTGGGCTTCCCTGGTGTTCCAGTGGGTAAAGAGTCTTCCTTGTGGTGCAGGGGGTACTGGTTTGATCCCTGGCCCAGGAGGATCCCACATGCCGTGGAGCGGCTGGGCCTATGTGTCCCATTATGAACCAGTGCTCTGGAGTGCATGTGCCCAGAGCCGGTGCTCTGCAATGATAGAGGCCAATGCAATGGGAGGCCCACATATGCCAAAGAATAAAGATGGATGAAAACAAATGATGCCTTAGAGGCAAAAGAAAAAAAGAGAGAGAAAAAGAAAACTAACTAAATCATTAATTGCATTAAATTTAAAATACGTCTGACTTTATCCATACCACTTCCCTAAAACTATTCCTGTCAAATTCTACTAAAACTCTATACGAAAGTAGTCAAGTAGGGAATTTTCTGTCTTCATTATACTGAATTTGACACAACAATATTTAAATAAGTAGACCATATCTTTCTTGAAAAAAAAAAATCTATTGGTCTTGGTTATACTGATCTTTAATTTAGTGACCATTTTATTTCTTATAAGTATTCAATAGTCACAAGTATTCAATTTTAATTTAGTGATCATTTTATTTCTTGAAAGTATTCAGTAGTCACAGATCTTAGTATGAGCCTTCTCTTCTGAAATAAAATTCATTTTTATAATTTTAATACAATTCTATATACACGTGAATTTGTGGCACACATGTATGCTACCCTGAGCTCCAGATGACAGCTACGTGCTTATCTGATAACACCACTCAAATATCTTAAACTTCACAGGAATAAAATTGACATATTTATCCACTCCACTAACTCTTAATCTTGTTTTCCTCCCAGATTCAGTCATCTTGGTAAATCGGTCAATAACTATTTAACTATGTCAATCAGAAATCTAGAAGTTATCCTTGATCTCCCTTTTCGTTTACATTTTACATTCAATTCGTGGTCAACACTCCTGAACTTTCCAACAAAAATCTCATATTCATTCACTTTTTCCATGCTGGACTATTACTATGCTAAATCAAGTCACCACCATCTCTCATGAGTCACTCACTGCACTAACATTTCTACAGTTCTCCTTTTTCTCCATTTCAGGGCACATTACTTTAATTATCCAAAAAAGAAGTGAAAGTTGTCTCTTTAAGCATAAATCAGATTATGTTACTATCCTGCTTAAATTTCTTCACTGACTTCCTATTCATTACAATAATATCCAAATTTTGCAAGGTTAATTTCATCCACCTTTTTTTCTCTTTCTCTCATTTATTCGTTAATTTCTGCTCTTCCCAAATATTATGGCAGAACCACTAGAGAGTCATAGAACACATTGGTAAACCAAACAGATGAGAATCCTTTTCTTTGAGGAGCTTACATTAGTGAGGGAGAGGGGCAGCAGAAAGGAAAAAACAAGCGCACAGATAGCCCTTGTTGTTCAGAGCAGTGCCAAAGCAAGAAATCAAAACGAAAAGAAATGTGTAATTGAAGACCTTCATAGTCAAAGGAAAAGGATGATTGTTGCATGATCATTTAACATTTTGTTAAGAGAGAAGCACTGAGACATCTACATTACTTTTGGGAAGTTGCTACACAACACAGGGAGCCCCACCCTGTACTCTGTGACAACACAGAGGGGTGGAGTAGATGGGGGGCTTGGTGGGAGGAAGATTCAAGAGAGAGGAGAATGCATGTATATTTATGGCTGATTTACAACCCAACCTTGTCAAGCAATTATTCTCCAAGTTAAAAAAAAAAAAAAAAAAAAAAACATTAAAAATGAAAAAAATAACATTCACCAAGGGTACTGTAATGGAAGATTCTATGAATATTGAGAAACTGAAGGATTTATTTTTTTCCATGACTTGTAACAAATGTATCAAAGTTAGTCTGAACTATATTCTTGACTTCAGGTTGGATCATTAATGGAGTAATCATGCTTTCTCAGACTTGGCAACTCGTCATATCTCTTCCTAAGTTTGTATCCATTGCCAACTCTTTATGCTTCTGTTTTCTGTATCATGAAGTAGAGTTCTCCCTCCACTTATGAAAGGGTTGTAAGTTGAAAACATCATACGTTGAAAATGCATGTAATACAGCTAACCCAGTAAACATCATAGCTTGGTCTATGTGTGTTCAGTTGCTTCAGTCATGTTTGATTCTTTGTGAGCCTTTGAACTGTAGCCCGCCAGGCTTTGTTGCACATGGGATTCTCTATGCAAGAAGACTGGAATGGGCTGCTCTGCCTTCCTCCAGGGGATCTCCCTGACCCAGAGCTTGAACCTGCATCTCTCCTGTCTCCTGCATTACAAGCAGATTCTTTACTGCTGAGCCAGGGCAGCAAGCATCTGCATCTTAAATGAGGTTTGAACACTTACACTAGCCCACAGTTGGGTAAAATCAACTAATGCAAAACCTATTTTGTATATATTTATATATATAAAAATCTTGAGTATCTCATGTAATTTATTGACCAGTACACGAGTATACTAAAAGTGGAAAGCAGGATGGTTGTACGGGTAGAGGTGTAGAGGTGGCTGCGGAGCATTGACTGCTGACCCTTGTGACCCGTGGTAGGCGGGGAGCGGCATCCTGCAGCCACTGCTCTGCATCACAGGAGTGACGCTAGCGCACATCATGAGTCATGCACAGAGCAGTTCATGCACTGAAGTGATAGCAGTGAAGTTTGTACTTCATATAATTATTTCCAGCAACTATACTGTAGTAATTGAAATGTGAATGATGTAGCTGGAGAAGTCTGGTGTTATCTAACTAAATGACGGTAATTAGAATTCATGCGTATCAGAAGCACGCCAAGTGAGAATTGCTAATGCTATGAGTCTGTGAGTACCAGGAAGGAAAGAGCCAAGTAAAACGAAAGCACATGTCTTAGCTTGGGTTACTTTAAGGAACTACCATAGACTGGATCCTTAAATACCAGTTTCTTTCTTACAGTTCTGGAAGATGAAAGTCGCAGATTAGAATGCCAGAATTTCTGAGTTCTTGCCAGAGCTCCCTTCCTGATTTTAGTATGGTCATCTTTTTATTGTATCCTTGGATATTCAAGAATTAAAGTTCAGGCTTCCTGATGGCTCAGTGGTAAAGAATCTACCTGCCAATGCAGGAGATACAGGCTCTATCCCTGATCTATGCCGTGAAGGGTTGTAAGTTGAAAACATCATACGTTGAAAATGCATGTAATACAGCTAACCCAGTAAACATCATAGCTTGGTCTATGTGTGTTCAGTTGCTTCAGTCATGTTTGATTCTTTGTGAGCCTTTGAACTGTAGCCCGCCAGGCTTTGTTGCACATGGGATTCTCTATGCAAGAAGACTGGAATGGGCTGCTCTGCCTTCCTCCAGGGGATCTCCCTGACCCAGAGCTTGAACCTGCATCTCTCCTGTCTCCTGCATTACAAGCAGATTCTTTACTGCTGAGCCAGGGCAGCAAGCATCTGCATCTTAAATGAGGTTTGAACACTTACACTAGCCCACAGTTGGGTAAAATCAACTAATGCAAAACCTATTTTGTATATATTTATATATATAAAAATCTTGAGTATCTCATGTAATTTATTGACCAGTACACGAGTATACTAAAAGTGGAAAGCAGGATGGTTGTACGGGTAGAGGTGTAGAGGTGGCTGCGGAGCATTGACTGCTGACCCTTGTGACCCGTGGTAGGCGGGGAGCGGCATCCTGCAGCCACTGCTCTGCATCACAGGAGTGACGCTAGCGCACATCATGAGTCATGCACAGAGCAGTTCATGCACTGAAGTGATAGCAGTGAAGTTTGTACTTCATATAATTATTTCCAGCAACTATACTGTAGTAATTGAAATGTGAATGATGTAGCTGGAGAAGTCTGGTGTTATCTAACTAAATGACGGTAATTAGAATTCATGCGTATCAGAAGCACGCCAAGTGAGAATTGCTAATGCTATGAGTCTGTGAGTACCAGGAAGGAAAGAGCCAAGTAAAACGAAAGCACATGTCTTAGCTTGGGTTACTTTAAGGAACTACCATAGACTGGATCCTTAAATACCAGTTTCTTTCTTACAGTTCTGGAAGATGAAAGTCGCAGATTAGAATGCCAGAATTTCTGAGTTCTTGCCAGAGCTCCCTTCCTGATTTTAGTATGGTCATCTTCTTATTGTATCCTTGGATATTCAAGAATTAAAGTTCAGGCTTCCCTGATGGCTCAGTGGTAAAGAATCTACCTGCCAATGCAGGAGATACAGGCTCTATCCCTGATCTATGGAGATCCTACATGCCGTGAAGCAACAAAGTACATGTGCCATAACTACTGAACCTGCATTCTAGAGGCAGGGAACCACAGCTACAGAAGTCCTACAGCCTACATTCTGCAACAAGAGCAGCCACCACAATATGAAGCCTGCTCACAACTGGAGAGTAGCTTTTGCTCGCTTCAACTTGAGAAAAACCTGTGGAGGAACAAAACCCCAGCACAGCCAAAAACAAATAAAATTTAAAAAAAAAGAATTAAAACTCTGTTCTTATCATCCTTTTATAAGGAAACCAATCCTGTAAGCTCCACTCTTACACGACCTCATTTAAACTTAACTATCCCCCAAAAGGTCACACCCCAAATATAATCATATTGGATATTTGGCTCAGCCTATGGATCTTGGGAGGTGGGAGGCAATTCAGTCCATAGTAAGCAATGATAGAAGAGGTGACTGATAGAGGATCAGGAAATTTCTCTGTGAGGAGGTGATATTTGTGTGAAGTCTGGCAAGTCTGGAAAGACCATTCAATCAGACCTCACTGTCTTGTCTTCCATCCACTCCCTTGACCTTTCCACCCTATTTCTGCTGATGAACTTTTGAGCTTTTGTGCTTATTTTCTTTCACTGAAATTCACTTTCTTTTGCTGACTCATTCTCACCTGTGATTCTCAACTGAAATACTACTTCTGCAGAAAAACTATTCTTGACATGTGTCTATCTGATGTTGCCCCAGAGAATTGTTTTTTCCTTCATGGGTTCTATCAGAATTGGTGATTATGCTGTTTATTTGTTTAGTTCTTTATGTCTGTCTTTCTCATTAGAGCGTAATTTGTATGAGAGCAAATCATTTATCTGTCTTATTGGAGAGTTGTCTCGCTGCTTGAAAGGGCAAAAAAATGTCTTAGCTTGGGTTACTTTAAGGAACTACCATAGACTGGATCCTTAAATACCAGTTTCTTTCTTACAGTTCTGGAAGATGAAAGTCGCAGATTAGAATGCCAGAATTTCTGAGTTCTTGCCAGAGCTCCCTTCCTGATTTTAGTATGGTCATCTTCTTATTGTATCCTTGGATATTCAAGAATTAAAGTTCAGGCTTCCCTGATGGCTCAGTGGTAAAGAATCTACCTGCCAATGCAGGAGATACAGGCTCTATCCCTGATCTATGGAGATCCTACATGCCGTGAAGCAACAAAGTACATGTGCCATAACTACTGAACCTGCATTCTAGAGGCAGGGAACCACAGCTACAGAAGTCCTACAGCCTACATTCTGCAACAAGAGCAGCCACCACAATATGAAGCCTGCTCACAACTGGAGAGTAGCTTTTGCTCGCTTCAACTTGAGAAAACCCTGTGGAGGAACAAAACCCCAGCACAGCCAAAAACAAATAAAATTTAAAAAAAAAGAATTAAAACTCTGTTCTTATCATCCTTTTATAAGGAAACCAATCCTGTAAGCTCCACTCTTACACGACCTCATTTAAACTTAACTATCCCCCAAAAGGTCACACCCCAAATATAATCATATTGGATATTTGGCTCAGCCTATGGATCTTGGGAGGTGGGAGGCAATTCAGTCCATAGTAAGCAATGATAGAAGAGGTGACTGATAGAGGATCAGGAAATTTCTCTGTGAGGAGGTGATATTTGTGTGAAGTCTGGCAAGTCTGGAAAGACCATTCAATCAGACCTCACTGTCTTGTCTTCCATCCACTCCCTTGACCTTTCCACCCTATTTCTGCTGATGAACTTTTGAGCTTTTGTGCTTATTTTCTTTCACTGAAATTCACTTTCTTTTGCTGACTCATTCTCACCTGTGATTCTCAACTGAAATACTACTTCTGCAGAAAAACTATTCTTGACATGTGTCTATCTGATGTTGCCCCCAGAGAATTGTTTTTTCCTTCATGGGTTCTATCAGAATTGGTGATTATGCTGTTTATTTGTTTAGTTCTTTATGTCTGTCTTTCTCATTAGAGCGTAATTTGTATGAGAGCAAATCATTTATCTGTCTTATTGGAGATGTTGTCTCTCGCTGCTTTGAAAGTGTGGGTTGTATAAGGTGTGTGCATGGAAAGTCGCTTGAATCATCTCTAATTCTTGGTGAACCTACAGACTGTAGCCTGCCAGGCTCCTCTGTCCATGGGATTCTCCAGGCAAGAATATTAGAGTGGGTTTCCATGTCCTTCTCCAGGGCATAGTCCCTACCCAGATATCAAACCCAAGTCTCTTATGCCTCCTGCACCAGCAGACGGGTTCTTTACCATTAGCGCCACACCTGGGAACCCTGCTGTTTAATTTGGGGGATACTTAATAAATGTCTTTTAAGTTAATTAGAGACAACATTATATCTCATGCTATTGTATTATAAAGAGGAAGTTATGAATATGTTTATATTTAGCCTATAAGCATCCAAACTGTATTAGACATTCAGTATTGTTTGACTGATTAATGATTCTATATCTTATCTGGATGCCCCTCTTTTTAAACAAATGTCTAAATTTAATCACTTAAATCATTTATCAAACACAATTTGTTTGACATTAAAAAGTAAACTATCTTTGTAATATTTTCTATACTGCCTAATATGACTCTCAGTTTAAATAACTGAGTTGTCCTGAAATTAGTGATATTAATATTTATCCTGTTAACATGACTTTCCAGTTCTTATCACACATTCCTTATAAACATTTTTTTCCAAAAGAGAGTTTTTCTTTAGCCTCAAAAGTCTAAAAACATCCTTTTTTTAAAATTTAAATTCTTTATTTTAAAGGTTTTACAGAGTTTTGTTGTTCACCGACATGTCTGTTCACAGATCAGTCACATGCATATCCCTGGTTACCTCTCCCCCAGTTCCCCCCATCCCTCCCCTCCGGACCATCGCCCCAAGCCATTGTGAGCACTCCTATTCCCTTAGCACTACGACACTAGCTATCTTTTCCCCACTTGCTGACTCATTCTCACCTGTGATTCTCAACTGAAATACTACTTCTGCAGAAAAACTATTCTTGACATGTGTCTATCTGATGTTGCCCCCAGAGAATTGTTTTTTCCTTCATGGGTTCTATCAGAATTGGTGATTATGCTGTTTATTTGTTTAGTTCTTTATGTCTGTCTTTCTCATTAGAGCGTAATTTGTATGAGAGCAAATCATTTATCTGTCTTATTGGAGATGTTGTCTCTCGCTGCTTTGAAAGTGTGGGTTGTATAAGGTGTGTGCATGGAAAGTCGCTTGAATCATCTCTAATTCTTGGTGAACCTACAGACTGTAGCCTGCCAGGCTCCTCTGTCCATGGGATTCTCCAGGCAAGAATATTAGAGTGGGTTTCCATGTCCTTCTCCAGGGCATAGTCCCTACCCAGATATCAAACCCAAGTCTCTTATGCCTCCTGCACCAGCAGACGGGTTCTTTACCATTAGCGCCACACCTGGGAACCCTGCTGTTTAATTTGGGGGATACTTAATAAATGTCTTTTAAGTTAATTAGAGACAACATTATATCTCATGCTATTGTATTATAAAGAGGAAGTTATGAATATGTTTATATTTAGCCTATAAGCATCCAAACTGTATTAGACATTCAGTATTGTTTGACTGATTAATGATTCTATATCTTATCTGGATGCCCCTCTTTTTAAACAAATGTCTAAATTTAATCACTTAAATCATTTATCAAACACAATTTGTTTGACATTAAAAAGTAAACTATCTTTGTAATATTTTCTATACTGCCTAATATGACTCTCAGTTTAAATAACTGAGTTGTCCTGAAATTAGTGATATTAATATTTATCCTGTTAACATGACTTTCCAGTTCTTATCACACATTCCTTATAAACATTTTTTCCAAAGAGAGTTTTTCTTTAGCCTCAAAAGTCTAAAACATCCTTTTTTTAAAATTTAAATTCTTTATTTTAAAGGTTTTACAGAGTTTTGTTGTTCACCGACATGTCTGTTCACAGATCAGTCACATGCATATCCCTGGTTACCTCTCCCCCAGTTCCCCCCATCCCTCCCCTCCGGACCATCGCCCCAAGCCATTGTGAGCACTCCTATTCCCTTAGCACTACGACACTAGCTATCTTTTCCACACATGACAGTTAAGGTTTCCATGTTACTGTCTCCATGCCTCCTCCTCCCCATTTCTTCCCCACAATGTCCATATGTCTATGCTCTGTCTGTTTTTCCATGAGTTCCCTGCATGTGTTATCAAGACCGTCCTACTAGATTCCATATATGTGTGTTAGTATGCTGTATTTGTCTTTCTCTTTTTGACTTACTTCACTTTTTATGATAGGTTCTAGGGCTAGCCACCTCATTAGGACTGAGTCTTCTGCATTTCTTTTAACAGCTGAGTAGTATTCCATTGTATATATGTACCAGAGCTTCTGTAGCCATTCATTTGTCGATGGATATCTAGGTTGCTTCCATGTTCTGGCTATTGTAGAGAGAGCTGCAATGAACGTTGGGGTACAGGTGCCTCTTTCAGTTTTGATTTCATCAGGATATAGGCCTTATAGTGGGATTGCTGGGTCATATGGTGCTTCTATTTTTAGTTTTTTAAGGAATCTCCATACTGTCTTCCATAGAGGCTGTATCAATTTACATTCCCACCAGCAATGCAAGAGGGTTCCCTTTTCTCCACACCCTCTCCAGCATTTATTGTCTGTTGATTTATTGATGATGGCCATTCTGATGGGTGTGAGGTGATATCTCATTGTAGTATTAATTTGCATTTCTCTAAATAATAAGCGAGGTTGAGCATCATTTCATGTGCTTTTGGGCCATCTGCATGTCCTCTTTGGAGAGGTGTCTCTTTAGATCTTTTCCCATTTTTTGATTGGGTTGTTTGTTAAAAACATCCTTGTTTTTATATTTCTGAAAAAAACAATTCAAGTGTTTTTCTAAAGATACTATTTATCAGCATACTTCCTTGCACTGGAATACAAAGTTTCATCCACAAGTATCCTGCTTATAAGAAGTAAAGGGAAATCTTTATATGATGATAAAATGAAACATCTATGTTTGTATGTTTATGTATGTGAGTGTGTGCTTAGGTATGGGTGCCTGTGTTTATAAAATAACACATACATACATATATCTATGTCTATCTGTATCTACCCTAGGGTCTAAAAATAGTATTGGAGATGGAGTATTGTACTTAATCTATTTGCCTATCTGTAGATTCTTAAAAGATTTTTTATTATGGAATAAGGTAAGCATTACCATAAAGATATAAAAATGCAGATAATTCAACATAGCATTAATATTGGATCTAGTTATTATTTTAGTCAGTGTACATGTGCCTATAATATTATCTTAACATAGTTTATTAGAAATTTGAGTAAGCAGAAACTCTTGCTCTTATGTTATCTAAACCAAGTATTTTTCAAATGTGTAAAATGTAGTCATTTTGTGAAGAAGTCACTTGCCCAAAGCTATACAATGGATTGTCATAACATTGATACTAAAATTATATTTCCAGTACTACTATAAATTTAAGAACTATATACTAATGAAAACTGAAAATATGAAAGCTTTAGTGGAATTCATAAGGTTCAAACACTGCTTTAAGAAGTAAAAAAAAAAAGAAAGAAGTAAACAATGAAATAAAGATGGACATGTCACAAAAGTACAGCAAAAATGTTATTCATTAAGTACTTTTTAAATGATAAACAGCGTTTTAACCACTTTATGTATGTGATCATACTACGTGATTTTCTCAACAAAACTGTGAGACTTACAGCATTACAATATCCTAAAATGAAATAAAATGAGTCAGAGAGTTAAGATAAATTGTCTGAGTTCCCATAGATAGTAATAATAAAGTTCAAATAATGTGAATCTAGGACTATTAAAGGGCTTCCCATGTGGCTCACTGGTAAAGAATCTGCCTGCCAGTGTAGGGGGGTTTGGGGGACTATCCCTGGGTAAAGAATGTCCCCTGGAGAAGGGCATGGCATCCCACTCCAGTATCCTTCAGGGAAACCCTTGGACAGAGGAGCCTGGTGGGCTACAGTCCATGGGGTCAAAAAAGTCGTATATAACTTGGAGATTAAACAACAACAAGCACTATTAAAGTCCTGAACATGACATTTCTAACCATTTTTCCTACAGTATGAATAGGATAGACTAGAGCTCTCTTCAAGAAAACTTGAGATACCAACGGAACAATTCATTCAAAGTTGGGCACAATGAAGGACAGAAATGGAAGCAGAGGCGATTAAGAAGAAGTGGCAAGAGCATACAGAAGAACTATACAAAAAAGGACTTAATGACCCAGATAACCACAATGGTGTGGTCACTCAGCTAGAGCCAGACATCCTGGAGTGTGAATTCAACTGGGTCTTAGGAAATGTCATCCTAAAAGGTGTATTTGTCAGTTACTGTGCCATAATATTATCTTAACATAGTTTATTAGAAATTTGAGTAAGAGAAACTCTTGCTCTTATGTTATCTAAACCAAGTATTTTTCAAATGTGTAAAATGTAGTCATTTTGTGAAGAAGTCACTTGCCCAAAGCTATACAATGGATTGTCATAACATTGATACTAAAATTATATTTCCAGTACTACTATAAATTTAAGAACTATATACTAATGAAAACTGAAAATATGAAAGCTTTAGTGGAATTCATAAGGTTCAAACACTGCTTTAAGAAGTAAAAAAAAAAAGAAAGAAGTAAACAATGAAATAAAGATGGACATGTCACAAAAGTACAGCAAAAATGTTATTCATTAAGTACTTTTTAAATGATAAACAGCGTTTTAACCACTTTATGTATGTGATCATACTACGTGATTTTCTCAACAAAACTGTGAGACTTACAGCATTACAATATCCTAAAATGAAATAAAATGAGTCAGAGAGTTAAGATAAATTGTCTGAGTTCCCATAGATAGTAATAATAAAGTTCAAATAATGTGAATCTAGGACTATTAAAGGGCTTCCCATGTGGCTCACTGGTAAAGAATCTGCCTGCCAGTGTAGGGGGTTGGGGTACTATCCCTGGGTAAAGAATGTCCCCTGGAGAAGGGCATGGCATCCCACTCCAGTATCCTTCCGTGGGAAACCCCTTGGACAGAGGAGCCTGGTGGGCTACAGTCCATGGGGTCAAAAAAAAGTCGTATATAACTTGGAGATTAAACAACAACAAGCACTATTAAAGTCCTGAACATGACATTTCTAACCATTTTTCCTACAGTATGAATAGGATAGACTAGAGCTCTCTTCAAGAAAACTTGAGATACCAACGGAACAATTCATTCAAAGTTGGGCACAATGAAGGACAGAAATGGAAGCAGAGGCGATTAAGAAGAAGTGGCAAGAGCATACAGAAGAACTATACAAAAAAGGACTTAATGACCCAGATAACCACAATGGTGTGGTCACTCAGCTAGAGCCAGACATCCTGGAGTGTGAATTCAACTGGGTCTTAGGAAATGTCACTGTGAACAAAGCTAGAGGAGGTGATGAAATTTCAGTTGAGCTATTTAACATCCTAACTGAGGCTGCTACAGTGCTGCACTCAGTACGCCAACACATCTGGAAAACTCGGGGCTGGTTTTACATATCCATTAAGGATTGAACCCTTGTCCTTGTCAGTGAAAGCAAAGAGTTCTACACACTGAATCCCCAGGGAATTTCCAGGATACATGTTTTTAAAAAGCATAATCATAGTTCAGAAGGATTTGTTGAAGTTAGTCTAGAACAGTTTATTGTTAATGGCTAAAGGTTATCAGAACTCAAAAAATTAAGCCATGCTAACTGAAATTTATTTAAGCCAGCATATCTGACATAATGTTCTTTTAAAAATTTAAGGATATTCAAAGGGGATGACAACAATGATAACAGGTATTTACTAAATATTTCTTATATAAGAGGGACTATACTGAAAAGCTCTAAATATATTCAAATTCAATTCTCATAAAACCCTTGAAACAGTTATTACAATCTAATTTTTATAGACAGTCAAACTGAGGAGCAGAGATGTTAAGTAACTTTCTTAGTATAACACCATAATTTCCTAGTAATTATCAGAAATAGTGTGAACATTCTTCTATGTCTAGAACATATCTTGAATCAGTGTATTTCCTTCCATTTCAAGTCACTTTTGGTGGTGAATTGTAATACAGATGAATGCACTATTCATTTATTTTAATGAGCCATTTTATTAAGAAGACATAGTTTCTTTCTAACAATGAAACCTTGTTTACTGAAATAAATTTAAATCAGAAAGATCTCATATTGTTATAAATATGTTAGAAAAAATGATTACACATTCTTACATATTATTATTGATTTTAAATTAATTTTCATTTTAGCAAGATTGAAGAGCTTATAAAGTTGTGTGTGTGTGTTAATTGCTCAGTCATGTCCAATTCTTTGTGACCCAATGAACTCTTTGTGACCACAGGTCTTTGTAAGCCCAACAGGCTCCTCTATTCCTGGAATTCTCCAGGCAAGAATAATAGAGTGAGTTGGCATTCCCTTCTCTAGGAAATCGTCTTGACCAGGGATCACACCTAGGTTTCATACATTGCAGGCAGATACTTTACCATTATAAAGCTATACATAACTTAAATAATGATAACTAAAGAAAAGAGTTCCAATCCTGGAGTGTGAATTCAACTGGGTCTTAGGAAATGTCACTGTGAACAAAGCTAGAGGAGGTGATGAAATTTCAGTTGAGCTATTTAACATCCTAACTGAGGCTGCTACAGTGCTGCACTCAGTACGCCAACACATCTGGAAAACTCGGGGCTGGTTTTACATATCCATTAAGGATTGAACCCTTGTCCTTGTCAGTGAAAGCAAAGAGTTCTACACACTGAATCCCCAGGGAATTTCCAGGATACATGTTTTTAAAAAGCATAATCATAGTTCAGAAGGATTTGTTGAAGTTAGTCTAGAACAGTTTATTGTTAATGGCTAAAGGTTATCAGAACTCAAAAAATTAAGCCATGCTAACTGAAATTTATTTAAGCCAGCATATCTGACATAATGTTCTTTTAAAAATTTAAGGATATTCAAAGGGGATGACAACAATGATAACAGGTATTTACTAAATATTTCTTATATAAGAGGGACTATACTGAAAAGCTCTAAATATATTCAAATTCAATTCTCATAAAACCCTTGAAACAGTTATTACAATCTAATTTTTATAGACAGTCAAACTGAGGAGCAGAGATGTTAAGTAACTTTCTTAGTATAACACCATAATTTCCTAGTAATTATCAGAAATAGTGTGAACATTCTTCTATGTCTAGAACATATCTTGAATCAGTGTATTTCCTTCCATTTCAAGTCACTTTTGGTGGTGAATTGTAATACAGATGAATGCACTATTCATTTATTTTAATGAGCCATTTTATTAAGAAGACATAGTTTCTTTCTAACAATGAAACCTTGTTTACTGAAATAAATTTAAATCAGAAAGATCTCATATTGTTATAAATATGTTAGAAAAAATGATTACACATTCTTACATATTATTATTGATTTTTAAATTAATTTTCATTTTAGCAAGATTGAAGAGCTTATAAAGTTGTGTGTGTGTGTTAATTGCTCAGTCATGTCCAATTCTTTGTGACCCAATGAACTCTTTGTGACCACAGGTCTTTGTAAGCCCAACAGGCTCCTCTATTCCTGGAATTCTCCAGGCAAGAATAATAGAGTGAGTTGGCATTCCCTTCTCTAGGAAATCGTCTTGACCAGGGATCACACCTAGGTTTCATACATTGCAGGCAGATACTTTACCATTATAAAGCTATACATAACTTAAATAATGATAACTAAAGAAAAGAGTTCCACAATGATTATTAGGAAAAACAGCCATCCCTTTCCTCATTCCATTCCTCTCCAATTCCTGCCCCATAGAAGAGTAGAAACCCTTTGGTTGTATAGAAGCCTACTCAAGTCTGCTTATGCTTGAGTCTGATGTGAGATGACTTGTAGGAAACTGAACAATACTTTCTCAGTCCTGACTACAGGTCTCAGGATTGACTGGGTGGAAGTTATTCATGGATGAGCTACTTGCACTTAGCTGTGCAGAAGGAACTCGGAAAGAGACTCCTGCAGAGTTAGGCAAGAATCCAGCCAGCCATAAAATCAAATTTTCCTTCAGAAGGTCAAAAGGAGCTTCTCATGAGTGGTGGCATTTCCATTCTACACTGTTGGCGTCCTTTCAGAGCTCCGCTTCTTTCAATTGGCAGTCTTTGTGGAACACGATATACCTGCTGCTCCCTCTCCTTTGCCCTGCACAATGATCGCTCCTGACGTTGTTTAAACTTGGTAACAAATATTTTCCAAGTTTCACTAGTTTACCAGTATCTTTTCATCTAGGTATTATAATGCCTTTAAATGAGCAAAGGATGGGTCTTATTCTTGTCAGATCACAGTGCTTTGTTCATTATAAGAACTCAGTAAACACTGAATTTATTGGAATTTACACATCAATGTACAGAAAAGATATGTAGTGTATTCAAGATGACATATCTGTTTCATGCATAGCCTACTTCCTTGCCAGGTATATTTTCTTAATATCTTTTATAGGAGACATAAAAATAAATACTTATTTGGGGTTAAGCATAAATAAAAGAATGATCAAATTAGATATGAAAGATAGAATTGGTTTAACAAGGAGACTGATCTATGTTACTGCTTTTTTTTCTTTTCAACACTGAAACCTTGTTTAGGTTATCCATGTTTAGCAAACATTAAAGCTTTTTTTTTCAAGTGAAATCAATTTTCCTCTTCTAAAATATGTCTTGTGGGATGGAGAAAGCACTGATTTATTTCACAGAAATTCAATATTCTAGTATTATATAAACTTAAGTGGAATATTTTATCTCCTTGGTGAGCAATTTTTTTATGGGATAAATAATTACCTTTCAGTCTACCTCACTGGCTTGTTGGGTGGGACTTGTGAACTAATGCATATGAAAGTACTCTAAAGAATCTAAAGTATTGAATGCCTGCAAGAGATATGTAATGCTATTTAATGAATCATTAGACCACAAGTCCCTTCAAAGAAAAGGATATAGTATTTTAATTTATTTACTTTGAGGACTCTTCAATAGACAAAAATTGACTAGTATAGTGATGTTATTTCAAAGGAATTTACTGAATGAAATTTGAGCTAACCTTTACACATACTGTATCAATTTAGGAGGAATGTTAAAGTATCTTATTTATCTATAATCCCCACAAACCCCTTGTGAGGTGGTTCATATTTGTTCATTAAAATATAAATGGAGAGAGTGGCTGAAAGCATCTGGCAGCATCATTATCTAAAATCAACTCAAAGTACAAGAACAGAGAAATCTGCTCAAAAAAAGAAAGGGAAGCATTCACACTTCAGTATACAGGAAAACACAGGAAAAGAATACTGATTCTCTAGCCAACCAACAGGAGATCTCCAGGATGACTTCTGGTCCTCTGGCTGCAGCCAGAGAACCCAGGTGCAGAGCAACCTTTGGCAAAACCAGGGATTAAGTTCTGGCAGTTGCAAGAGCCAATATGATATGACAGACAGGATTCAAGCCAAGCTTAGGAGATGTCACTGTAGATGGCATTGGAGTGATATTAAAACTTAAAGAGAAAGCACTTAAACCATTGAAGTGAAGGTTAGAAGGACATTTCCTCAGGCAATTTTCATTTCAAACGAGCAATATTTATAGAACTAAAAAAACTTATTTGGGGTTAAGCATAAATAAAAGAATGATCAAATTAGATATGAAAGATAGAATTGGTTTAACAAGGAGACTGATCTATGTTACTGCTTTTTTTTCTTTTCAACACTGAAACCTTGTTTAGGTTATCCATGTTTAGCAAACATTAAAGCTTTTTTTTTCAAGTGAAATCAATTTTCCTCTTCTAAAATATGTCTTGTGGGATGGAGAAAGCACTGATTTATTTCACAGAAATTCAATATTCTAGTATTATATAAACTTAAGTGGAATATTTTATCTCCTTGGTGAGCAATTTTTTTATGGGATAAATAATTACCTTTCAGTCTACCTCACTGGCTTGTTGGGTGGGACTTGTGAACTAATGCATATGAAAGTACTCTAAAGAATCTAAAGTATTGAATGCCTGCAAGAGATATGTAATGCTATTTAATGAATCATTAGACCACAAGTCCCTTCAAAGAAAAGGATATAGTATTTTAATTTATTTACTTTGAGGACTCTTCAATAGACAAAAATTGACTAGTATAGTGATGTTATTTCAAAGGAATTTACTGAATGAAATTTGAGCTAACCTTTACACATACTGTATCAATTTAGGAGGAATGTTAAAGTATCTTATTTATCTATAATCCCCACAAACCCCTTGTGAGGTGGTTCATATTTGTTCATTAAAATATAAATGGAGAGAGTGGCTGAAAGCATCTGGCAGCATCATTATCTAAAATCAACTCAAAGTACAAGAACAGAGAAATCTGCTCAAAAAAAGAAAGGGAAGCATTCACACTTCAGTATACAGGAAAACACAGGAAAAGAATACTGATTCTCTAGCCAACCAACAGGAGATCTCCAGGATGACTTCTGGTCCTCTGGCTGCAGCCAGAGAACCCAGGTGCAGAGCAACCTTTGGCAAAACCAGGGATTAAGTTCTGGCAGTTGCAAGAGCCAATATGATATGACAGACAGGATTCAAGCCAAGCTTAGGAGATGTCACTGTAGATGGCATTGGAGTGATATTAAAACTTAAAGAGAAAGCACTTAAACCATTGAAGTGAAGGGATTTAGAAGGACATTTCCTCAGGCAATTTTCATTTCAAACACTTTTGCTTAGCATTTTATATAGTATGGTGTATTTACTGAATCCTTTAGAGTGTAAAGATGAGTGAGGCATGGGGCAATCTTTTAGCTATTTACATTCTAATTGGTTTAGAGCACAACTCAAAAACAGTACCGTGTAGTTATGCAAATCTGGGGCTCAGGTCAGACACCACCCTAAAGCTGAAATCTGCAGGTCAACAGTCAATTGCTATTATTTACAGATGTAAAACTGGCTGAGATTGAGGGTGTGTCATTCAACTCAAGGACATTTTCTCATTTGGGGATGAACAGTCAAATCATTTTCCTTTGTCACTTTCAGTTTGAGGAGGTTTTAATGAGAAATAAATGCCACTGTTTCAGAAAAATGGAGGCCATAATAAAGATGACAATGTTAAACCACTAAAACTTTTAATATCATATAAATATATCCTTAATTATTATTTAGGAAGCCCTTGAATCCCTGGTAATTGTGATTACAAAGGTAAAGAGATATGTTGTTAGAAGGAAAAGTTGAATATTTCACAGAAACAAAACCACAGAAATTGAGGAAGACAAGTTTGCTGCTCTAAATTCCTCATGTAAACATAACTGCTCACATGTATCAGTGACTTCCTCAGCAATACTTGAGTAAAGTGTGCACATATTTATGTCAAAGCTATTACTCATTATGATTATAATTTGAAGAGCCTAACTTAACAGTATTTTCCTAATGTGTGTTTGCTTTGTCATTCAGTCATGTCTTACTCTTTGTGACCCCATGGACTGTAGATCCCCGGGGTCCTTGGTCCATGGGGTTTCCCAGGCAGGAATACTAGAGTGGGGTAGGCTTTCCCTTCTCCAGGGGATACTCCCAACCCAGGGATTGAACCCAGGTCTCCCGCATTGCAGGCAGATTCTTTATTCTCTGAGCCACCAGGAAAGCCCAAGAATACTGGAGAGGATAGCCTATCTGTTCTCTGGGTAAATTTCCCAATCCAGGGATCGAATTGGGGTCTCTTGCATTGCAGGCAGATTCTTTACCAACTGAGCTACAAAGGAATCCCATTTTCCTAATGAACATTGTTAAATCATAAATGTGATATATGATTGGTAAACTACATTAACAATAATATATATTTAGCTTTTCTTACATGTTAAACACTTTGCATTTATTTTTCACTAATATGCAAAATAGCTTTCTTGGCAACCACAAAAATGGCCACAATTCTTCTGAAGCTGTCCCTGTGAAGAAGAGGCATTTACTTCTCCATCTTATTAGGATTTAGCCATGTGTCTTAATCTCAGGTCAGACACCACCCTAAAGCTGAAATCTGCAGGTCAACAGTCAATTGCTATTATTTACAGATGTAAAACTGGCTGAGATTGAGGGTGTGTCATTCAACTCAAGGACATTTTCTCATTTGGGGATGAACAGTCAAATCATTTTCCTTTGTCACTTTCAGTTTGAGGAGGTTTTAATGAGAAATAAATGCCACTGTTTCAGAAAAATGGAGGCCATAATAAAGATGACAATGTTAAACCACTAAAACTTTTAATATCATATAAATATATCCTTAATTATTATTTAGGAAGCCCTTGAATCCCTGGTAATTGTGATTACAAAGGTAAAGAGATATGTTGTTAGAAGGAAAAGTTGAATATTTCACAGAAACAAAACCACAGAAATTGAGGAAGACAAGTTTGCTGCTCTAAATTCCTCATGTAAACATAACTGCTCACATGTATCAGTGACTTCCTCAGCAATACTTGAGTAAAGTGTGCACATATTTATGTCAAAGCTATTACTCATTATGATTATAATTTGAAGAGCCTAACTTAACAGTATTTTCCTAATGTGTGTTTGCTTTGTCATTCAGTCATGTCTTACTCTTTGTGACCCCATGGACTGTAGATCCCCGGGGTCCTTGGTCCATGGGGTTTCCCAGGCAGGAATACTAGAGTGGGGTAGGCTTTCCCTTCTCCAGGGGATACTCCCAACCCAGGGATTGAACCCAGGTCTCCCGCATTGCAGGCAGATTCTTTATTCTCTGAGCCACCAGGAAAGCCCAAGAATACTGGAGAGGATAGCCTATCTGTTCTCTGGGTAAATTTCCCAATCCAGGGATCGAATTGGGGTCTCTTGCATTGCAGGCAGATTCTTTACCAACTGAGCTACAAAGGAATCCCATTTTCCTAATGAACATTGTTAAATCATAAATGTGATATATGATTGGTAAACTACATTAACAATAATATATATTTAGCTTTTCTTACATGTTAAACACTTTGCATTTATTTTTCACTAATATGCAAAATAGCTTTCTTGGCAACCACAAAAAAATGGCCACAATTCTTCTGAAGCTGTCCCTGTGAAGAAGAGGCATTTACTTCTCCATCTTATTAGGATTTAGCCATGTGTCTTAATTGTCCAATAGGACATCAGCACCTCTGACTAAAGAATATTGTTAAAAATACTCACACATTCGGGCTGGCCTTCTGCTTCTGAGAACTTTTCCTTCATCCTGTCTATAAACCTTAGCTAACTTCCTGGATTGTCCAGCTTCACCAGACAGCCTGGTTGACAGCAGACCTGTGTGAGGCCATTCTAGATCTTGTAAGCTCAGAAGAGCTAACTCAGACCAGTGGAACCACCTGATTAAGAGATAATTAAATGATGTTTTAAACCATTAGCTTATGGGATGATTTGCTTTGCAACAATAGTCATTGATAAAGGCCCTTTATTTAAATTAAGAATTATCCTTGAGCTTCTTTGGCGGCTCACTGAAGAATTCACCTGCCAATACAGAGGACTCAGGTTTGACTCCAGATCTGGGAAGATCCCCACTGTTAGGTTGGTAGGCTCTTAAAGGTTAACACAGCGGCAGGGAGATTCCCCTGCCCTGAAAGAGTCACAAGAAAGGACCTGTTGCTAAGGGTAACTCCCTACCAGAGATTACCCGGCACTAAATAGTCATAAGAAAGGGCCAGTTGTTAGGGTTAACACCTCGACCAGAGACTCCCCGGCACTAAATCAGAGGGTCAGTTGCTTGCCTGCTGGCGCCTGAGAGTCTCTTTAGACCTGCAATAAGGAGATGGCCTTGGCCATAAAGATTCCTCACCGCATCTGGAAAGTGTCAAGAACTTCACACCCCCAGCCCACCGACACCTCAAAGATAGTAGGCTCATCACTGGACTTCCCACCAAGTTTAAACAAAGAACTCGTTTCTGCGCCTGCTCTGAGGAATCCCCCTCCCCCTTTTTTCCTGCTCCCCTTTCCTCCCTAATAAAACCTCTTCGTCCCATCTCCGGGGCGCGATTTCCCTGGCCCATCTCTCGGACCTGTGGATCTCGCCCGGGAACTCTTCCCATATGAAAAGTAAACTACATTAACAATAATATATTTAGTTTTGTTAAACCACATAATATGCAAAATAGCTTCTGGCAACCACAAAAATGGCTACAATTCTTCTGAAGCTGTCCCTGTGAAGAAGAGGCATTTACTTCTCCATCTTATTAGGATTTAGCCATGTGTCTTAATTGTCCAATAGGACATCAGCACCTCTGACTAAAGAATATTGTTAAAAATACTCACACATTCGGGCTGGCCTTCTGCTTCTGAGAACTTTTCCTTCATCCTGTCTATAAACCTTAGCTAACTTCCTGGATTGTCCAGCTTCACCAGACAGCCTGGTTGACAGCAGACCTGTGTGAGGCCATTCTAGATCTTGTAAGCTCAGAAGAGCTAACTCAGACCAGTGGAACCACCTGATTAAGAGATAATTAAATGATGTTTTAAACCATTAGCTTATGGGATGATTTGCTTTGCAACAATAGTCATTGATAAAGGCCCTTTATTTAAATTAAGAATTATCCTTGAGCTTCTTTGGCGGCTCACTGAAGAATTCACCTGCCAATACAGAGGACTCAGGTTTGACTCCAGATCTGGGAAGATCCCCACTGTTAGGTTGGTAGGCTCTTAAAGGTTAACACAGCGGCAGGGAGATTCCCCTGCCCTGAAAGAGTCACAAGAAAGGACCTGTTGCTAAGGGTAACTCCCTACCAGAGATTACCCGGCACTAAATAGTCATAAGAAAGGGCCAGTTGTTAGGGTTAACACCTCGACCAGAGACTCCCCGGCACTAAATCAGAGGGTCAGTTGCTTGCCTGCTGGCGCCTGAGAGTCTCTTTAGACCTGCAATAAGGAGATGGCCTTGGCCATAAAGATTCCTCACCGCATCTGGAAAGTGTCAAGAACTTCACACCCCCAGCCCACCGACACCTCAAAGATAGTAGGCTCATCACTGGACTTCCCGCCAAGTTTAAACAAAGAACTCGTTTCTGCGCCTGCTCTGAGGAATCCCTCTCCCCTTTTTTCCTGCTCCCCTTTCCTCCCTAATAAAACCTCCTCGTCCCATCTCCGGGCGCGATTTCCCTGGCCCATCTCTCAGACCTGTGGATCTCGCCCAGGAACTCTTCCCAAATAAACTTCTTCCCTAACAGCTTGCTTTCCGCCCTGTCTTTGCGATTCTTACACCCACATGCCACAGAGCAACTAAGTCTGTGTTCCACAAGCACTGAGTCTGTGCTCTAGAGCTTGGGAACCACAATTTCTATAAGTGCACACACCCTAGAGCCCACAGGCTCTACAAGAGAAGCTAACGCAATGAGAAGCCCATGCACCACTAGAGAGTAGCTCCTTCTAGCTGCAACTAGAGAAAGCCTGCACAAAGCAATGAACACCAAGCACAGCCTAAAATGAGTAAATAAAATAATAACAATGAAAAGCTATCCTAGGGTATCTGATGAAACAGCTGAATTTCATGTTTTTTTTTTTTTTGGAGGGGGGTGGGGTGGGGGAGGAGGGGGGGGGGGCGGGCCACTTCTCTTGGTCTTTCATTTATCTATTTTTATCCGTCTTTGTTCTTTGGCCCGTGTGGGCCTCCTATCGCAGTGGCCTCTGTTGTCTCAGAGCACCGGCTCTGGGCGCATGCGCTCCAGAGCTCCGGTTCGGTAATTGGACACATCAGTCCAGCCGCTCCGCGGCACGTGGGATCTTCCCAGGCCAGGGATCGAACCGGCGCCCCTTGCACTGCAAGGCGGTGTCCTTACCCACTGGACCACCACGGAAGCCCTGAATTTCATGTTGTTGAAGTGACATGATCAATGTGGAAACACTGAGGTTTAAAACCATCTCTGTTTCCATCCACACATTTTGATTTGTCCTTTACACATCATTGACTGCAATCTGGCCCATCCAGTGGTCTGAACCCCAAAGCGAGTTCAACCTTTGTGACATTTTCCCTTACTCACATCTGGAGCTCTCCGTTCTACTTGAAGGCCCATAGAACAATAAAAAGAGCCATGTGGAGAGGGGGAATTAATCTAATTAATGATGCACAATAATACAAGTGCTACAGTTGACATCATATACAATATGGTATTGCTAAAATCTAGTGAATTTCAACAAGTACTTTTAAAGTTTATTATAATTGTATTTAAAAGTACCTCCTCGTCCCATCTCCGGTCGCGTTTTCCCGTGCCCATCTCTTATCCCTGTGGATCTCGCCCAGGAACTCTTCCCAAATAAACTTCTTCCCTAACAGCTTGCTTTCCGCCCTGTCTTTGCGATTCTTACACCCACATGCCACAGAGCAACTAAGTCTGTGTTCCACAAGCACTGAGTCTGTGCTCTAGAGCTTGGGAACCACAATTTCTATAAGTGCACACACCCTAGAGCCCACAGGCTCTACAAGAGAAGCTAACGCAATGAGAAGCCCATGCACCACTAGAGAGTAGCTCCTTCTAGCTGCAACTAGAGAAAGCCTGCACAAAGCAATGAACACCAAGCACAGCCTAAAATGAGTAAATAAAATAATAACAATGAAAAGCTATCCTAGGGTATCTGATGAAACAGCTGAATTTCATGTTTTTTTTTTTTTTTGAAGGGGGTTGGGTTGGGGAGGGAGAGGGGCGGGCGGGCCACTTCTCTTGGTCTTTCATTTATCTATTTTTATCCGTCTTTGTTCTTTGGCCCGTGTGGGCCTCCTATCGCAGTGGCCTCTGTTGTCTCAGAGCACCGGCTCTGGGCGCATGCGCTCCAGAGCTCCGGTTCGGTAATTGGACACATCAGTCCAGCCGCTCCGCGGCACGTGGGATCTTCCCAGGCCAGGGATCGAACCGGCGCCCCTTGCACTGCAAGGCGGTGTCCTTACCCACTGGACCACCACGGAAGCCCTGAATTTCATGTTGTTGAAGTGACATGATCAATGTGGAAACACTGAGGTTTAAAACCATCTCTGTTTCCATCCACACATTTTGATTTGTCCTTTACACATCATTGACTGCAATCTGGCCCATCCAGTGGTCTGAACCCCAAAGCGAGTTCAACCTTTGTGACATTTTCCCTTACTCACATCTGGAGCTCTCCCGTTCTACTTGAAGGCCCATAGAACAATAAAAAAGAGCCATGTGGAGAGGGGGAATTACTCTAATTAATGATGCACAATAATACAAGTGCTACAGTTGACATCATATACAATATGCTATTGCTAAAATCTAGTGAATTTCAACAAGTACTTTTAAAGTTTATTATAATTCGTATTTAGTCTAAAATGTTTTTTTTAACACTCAGAATTGATCCTGGGATGATGCATTGTGCAAAATGGAAAATAAAATTGACTTTTAGAGACTTTTAAAATCAGAATAATAAAAGAGGGCTTATCTACTTAAATACTGATATAAGCAGTCAGTGGCTATAACCTTCTGCTGGGCAGTAAGTGAAGCTCAAACTTGCAGCTGACAAATGTTTACTGTTCTTATTGACTGTAGTCTAAGACTACATTTATTAATTCACAAGCTCACATCACAGCAGAGATCTAAACTAAGCAATTATGGTAACAATCCACAGCTACAGACAAGCATACTCCCAGTCTCCTAAAGAGTTTCACCGCTGGGCTTCCCCTGGTGGTCCAGTGGGTAAGGACACCATCTTGCAGTGCAAGGGGCACCGGTTCAATCCCTGGCCTGGGAAGATCCCACGTGCTGCGGAGAGGCTGGACTGATGTGTCCAATTACCCAACCAGAGCTCTGGCACGCGTGTGCCCAGAGCTGGCGCTCTGCGACAACAAAGGCCACCGCGATGGGAGGCCCACAGGAGCCAAAGAACAAAGACGGATGAAAATAGAGAAATGAAAGACCGATAGAAGTGGCCCACCCATCCCCCTCCCTCCCCACCCCACCCCCCAAAAGAGATAAATAAATAAAATTTAAAAAAAAAAGAGTTTCACCGCTAACTCATACTGTTTGTGTGCTCTTGGGCTGTCATTTAGATTTTCTGAATCCCAGATTTATTAATGGTGCTTAACACATGTATCATGAGTCTTTCAAAACTGTAAGTATTGAGAAATTTGTACTTTGTTTTATTAAAAATATAAAGACTTATGTCAAGTCTAACAGCATCATACTGCTTTTTATTAGATGGCCACTAATATGTCCACATCAAACTAAAAGTGGGTAAACTACCTTCTCTAGCAGTCAATAGCATGACTGAAAGTATGATATAGGCATGCACATCATATAACTGTTTCCTAGAAACAGTCACTCGTAGCACCTAATTTGGCTTGCAGGATCACAAAGTTTCTGGCTTTTTCTTTACTCTTTGACCCAAGTTAAAGTGAACAATTTAAAAAGTCCCACATCCAGGGACAGTCCTAGCATCTCCACATTGCTATATACAGGTTGCAGGGAGAGAGAAATCATCTTTTTCACATCCTGCTTTAGTATCAGCCTCTTCATAGACTGATTGAGAGTTGAAAACCTGTTGCTCACAAAAATACCATCATATTTCAAGGGCACATGCCAGGATCCCAGATGGAGAGGCATTTTCAACATGTGATGGTGCATCTCCTGCAGTTGAGTCTCCTTTGGTCTAAGGCATATGCAGCAGCAAAGCCCAGTTCATGCAGTGTGGTGCCAAGCATGGTGCATTTCCTATGTATAGCCTGACTTCTGGTATACATCAAGAAAGTCTCTCCCACCAAATCCAATCTCCTGAGAACTGTCTTGGCAAGAACATACATGCTATACACACACATACACACTACAGACACACACACAGTTTCCCAATGTAAACAATTATCTTCAGTGTTAGGAGCATCTGCCTGTTATTAAAACAATGCATCTGCCTCTCTCCAGTATTACACCTTTTATATAAAAGTAGTAAGAGAAATTAAGGTCACACGGCCTGGGCCTTGACTCTAATCTTGACTCCATAATATCAGTTGTATGAACTTGGATGTGTACGTAAGGTTTCTATGCATCAGCATGTTATTCATCGGTTTGATATGGTGGCTAAACAAAATAATGCATGCAGAACACTATGTATAAATGCTTTGCATACAGGAATTGTTAATGTTTATATAAATTAAGCAAAATAATGACCAAATTTACATTTTAAAACTAAATATAATTAATATGAAAACAGTATTAAATTAATTAGTAGGTCAGTTATGGATATTTATTCAACACTTCTTATGGGCTATATAAAACATGACTTGGCCACTGAACAACAACAATGGTCTATTACAACACAATTGCTATTATTATTTTTGATGACAGTTATAATTTGACTGTGACAATGCCTAATGTTTTCCTCTCATTTTTATAAAAACCTGTTTCCTAGAAACAGTCACTGTAACACCTAATTTGGCTTGCAGGATCACAAAGTTTCTGGCTTTTTCTTTACTCTTTGACCCAAGTTAAAGTGAACAATTTAAAAAGTCCCACATCCAGGGACAGTCCTAGCATCTCCACATTGCTATATACAGGTTGCAGGGAGAGAGAAATCATCTTTTTCACATCCTGCTTTAGTATCAGCCTCTTCATAGACTGATTGAGAGTTGAAAACCTGTTGCTCACAAAAATACCATCATATTTCAAGGGCACATGCCAGGATCCCAGATGGAGAGGCATTTTCAACATGTGATGGTGCATCTCCTGCAGTTGAGTCTCCTTTGGTCTAAGGCATATGCAGCAGCAAAGCCCAGTTCATGCAGTGTGGTGCCAAGCATGGTGCATTTCCTATGTATAGCCTGACTTCTGGTATACATCAAGAAAGTCTCTCCCACCAAATCCAATCTCCTGAGAACTGTCTTGGCAAGAACATACATGCTATACACACACATACACACTACAGACACACACACAGTTTCCCAATGTAAACAATTATCTTCAGTGTTAGGAGCATCTGCCTGTTATTAAAACAATGCATCTGCCTCTCTCCAGTATTACACCTTTTATATAAAAGTAGTAAGAGAAATTAAGGTCACACGGCCTGGGCCTTGACTCTAATCTTGACTCCATAATATCAGTTGTATGAACTTGGATGTGTACGTAAGGTTTCTATGCATCAGCATGTTATTCATCGGTTTGATATGGTGGCTAAACAAAATAATGCATGCAGAACACTATGTATAAATGCTTTGCATACAGGAATTGTTAATGTTTATATAAATTAAGCAAAATAATGACCAAATTTACATTTTAAAACTAAATATAATTAATATGAAAACAGTATTAAATTAATTAGTAGGTCAGTTATGGATATTTATTCAACACTTCTTATGGGCTATATAAAACATGACTTGGCCACTGAACAACAACAATGGTCTATTACAACACAATTGCTATTATTATTTTTGATGACAGTTATAATTTGACTGTGACAATGCCTAATGTTTTCCTCTCATTTTTATATCTCAAGATGAACTACAGAAACAAAAACAAGTATGTTTTAAAAAGTATATTTTTCATTTTGATATATTTATATAATGGAGTATTACTCAGCAATAAAAAGGAACAGATCTGAGTTAGATGTAGTGAAGTAGATGATTCTAGAGCCTCTATACCGAGTGAAGTATTAATAAGTCAGAAAAAGGAAAGTAAGTGATGTATATTAACACCCACGCAAATATATACATATATATATGGGATCTAGAAAAGTGCTACTGGTGACCTAGTGGAGCACAGGCTTCTGGACACAGTAGGAGAGATAAGGGTGGATGAACTGAGGAAGTAGCATTGACATATGTACACTATTGTGTGTAAAATAAACACTGAGACATTGGTAAATAACACAGGGAACCCAGCTTGGCATTCTATGATGCTCTAGAGGGGTGGGATCAGGAGAAGGGAGGTAGGCTCAGGAGGAAAGGGATGTATATGAAATTATGACTGATTCACACTGCTGTATGGCAGAAGCCAACCCAACATTGTAAAGCAATTTTCCAATTAAAAAAATTTTAAACAAAAAAATTATACTTCTCTGTAAAGCAACTGAGTAGTTTGGCTCCTGGTCTGCCTTGCACTTTAATCATACCCAGTTACTTTCCTGACACACATGTTCCTACTATTGTTGGCTACAGATTCTAGGACAGATGTGGCCAAGTCACTCGTCAACACAATTTTAAGCTAAGTTTGTATTTCAGAGGCTTAATTGCCTATGAGGTTAGAAAGAGCCAAGAGAAAGCTATTGTTTACCAGACTGCAGATTAGCGATGGCAAATTTGGTGTATGAAAAAAGAATCTGACTCAAAATTATATAAATGTTATAGGAAAACTTTTTAAAACATAATTAATATGAAAACAGTATTAAATTAATTAGTAGGTCAGTTATGGATATTTATTCAACACTTCTTATGGGCTATATAAAACATGACTTGGCCACTGAACAACAACAATGGTCTATTACAACACAATTGCTATTATTATTTTTGATGACAGTTATAATTTGACTGTGACAATGCCTAATGTTTTCCTCTCATTTTTATATCTCAAGATGAACTACAGAAACAAAAACAAGTATGTTTTAAAAAGTATATTTTTCATTTTGATATATTTATATAATGGAGTATTACTCAGCAATAAAAAGGAACAGATCTGAGTTAGATGTAGTGAAGTAGATGATTCTAGAGCCTCTATACCGAGTGAAGTATTAATAAGTCAGAAAAAGGAAAGTAAGTGATGTATATTAACACCCACGCAAATATATACATATATATATGGGATCTAGAAAAGTGCTACTGGTGACCTAGTGGAGCACAGGCTTCTGGACACAGTAGGAGAGATAAGGGTGGATGAACTGAGGAAGTAGCATTGACATATGTACACTATTGTGTGTAAAATAAACACTGAGACATTGGTAAATAACACAGGAACCCAGCTTGGCATTCTATGATGCTCTAGAGGGGTGGGATCAGGAGAAGGGAGGTAGGCTCAGGAGGAAAGGGATGTATATGAAATTATGACTGATTCACACTGCTGTATGGCAGAAGCCAACCCAACATTGTAAAGCAATTTTCCAATTAAAAAAATTTTAAACAAAAAAATTATACTTCTCTGTAAAGCAACTGAGTAGTTTGGCTCCTGGTCTGCCTTGCACTTTAATCATACCCAGTTACTTTCCTGACACACATGTTCCTACTATTGTTGGCTACAGATTCTAGGACAGATGTGGCCAAGTCACTCGTCAACACAATTTTAAGCTAAGTTTGTATTTCAGAGGCTTAATTGCCTATGAGGTTAGAAAGAGCCAAGAGAAAGCTATTGTTTACCAGACTGCAGATTAGCGATGGCAAATTTGGTGTATGAAAAAAGAATCTGACTCAAAATTATATAAATGTTATAGGAAAACTGTAACATAAAATATGCTTTTAAAAAATATCATTATATTCTTCAACTGTATTTTCAGAGCAAATTTAAAATGAAGCTTTATAAATGTGTTGTGGTAACACGGTCAGATATTTATTAACTTCAAGGCTTAATACTCATTGTGTCGTCTAATTCTTATATTATAAATCAATTTGACAATTAAATAACAAACATTAGATGCCACATTATGGCAATAGGACTCTGTGTCTCAGTGACTTCAGGTGTCCTTGTACATGAATGCGTGCATGCATGTGATAGCCACTTCAGACATGTCTGATTTTTTGCAACCCTATGGACCATAGCCCTCCAGGTTCCTCTCTCCAAGGGATTCTCCAGGGAAGAATAGCAGAGTGGGTTGCCATGCCCCTTTTCAGGGGATCTTCCCAACCTAGAGATTAAGCCCACATCACCTGCATTGGCAGGTGGATTCTTTACCACTGGTGCCACCTGGGAAGCCCTATGTACCTCAATAATAATCACACATAAATTAGAAACAAATATAGACTAGACTAACCATATTGACCAAATAATAACAACATATAGAGAATATGCCTTCAGTACTTTCATAAAATCATACAAAACAGTAATGGAATTTTAATAAGTAAGCTCATGGGTGTGGGAGAGGTGAGAAGTAGATGGATAACAGGAAGTAGTAACTGGCTGAGAAGGGTGGAGGAGGCTGAATCCCAAGCTGGATATGAGAACATACAGGAGTAATTTTATGCACATTGCAGGATCCCCAAAGGTTCAAGATGGCTGCCAAGAGGTAACCCTGGAAGCAGAAGTGCATGAGCATGCACTAAAAATTTAAAAAAAACAAAACAAACAAAAAAAAAAACTGAATGGGCGTCCACTGTAATGCGATGTTGATTCTTTGGAGCAAGTTTTTTTAAAGATGTAATAGTGGAGAAGGTGGTACAATTCCACAAACACAGTGATTAAGTAAAAGCTTTTATATTCTGTGTAAAGAATTGAGTTCTCTCAGAAGCAGACCCCAAGATAAGGTACTGAAACATCAGTTTCTGTGAGGAGACCTTTGAGGAGATCGTCTGCTAGTAAAGATGATAGGAGAAAATCCCTCCTGTACACACGGAGCTTCTAATTATCTTTTAGATATATTAAGTGTGAGGAAATAGACACAGCTCATCAGACTTTGACAGAGATGGCAGAAAGAAAGCAACCAACCAAACAAATAAAGAATTACTTGGTGGAAAGAAAGCCCATTCAGGACAATATTTTTTTCACGGTCAGATATTTATTAACTTCAAGGCTTAATACTCATTGTGTCGTCTAATTCTTATATTATAAATCAATTTGACAATTAAATAACAAACATTAGATGCCACATTATGGCAATAGGACTCTGTGTCTCAGTGACTTCAGGTGTCCTTGTACATGAATGCGTGCATGCATGTGATAGCCACTTCAGACATGTCTGATTTTTTGCAACCCTATGGACCATAGCCCTCCAGGTTCCTCTCTCCAAGGGATTCTCCAGGGAAGAATAGCAGAGTGGGTTGCCATGCCCCTTTTCAGGGGATCTTCCCAACCTAGAGATTAAGCCCACATCACCTGCATTGGCAGGTGGATTCTTTACCACTGGTGCCACCTGGGAAGCCCTATGTACCTCAATAATAATCACACATAAATTAGAAACAAATATAGACTAGACTAACCATATTGACCAAATAATAACAACATATAGAGAATATGCCTTCAGTACTTTCATAAAATCATACAAAACAGTAATGGAATTTTAATAAGTAAGCTCATGGGTGTGGGAGAGGTGAGAAGTAGATGGATAACAGGAAGTAGTAACTGGCTGAGAAGGGTGGAGGAGGCTGAATCCCAAGCTGGATATGAGAACATACAGGAGTAATTTTATGCACATTGCAGGATCCCCAAAGGTTCAAGATGGCTGCCAAGAGGTAACCCTGGAAGCAGAAGTGCATGAGCATGCACTAAAAATTTAAAAAAAACAAAACAAACAAAAAAAAAAACTGAATGGGCGTCCACTGTAATGCGATGTTGATTCTTTGGAGCAAGTTTTTAAAGATGTAATAGTGGAGAAGGTGGTACAATTCCACAAACACAGTGATTAAGTAAAAGCTTTTATATTCTGTGTAAAGAATTGAGTTCTCTCAGAAGCAGACCCCAAGATAAGGTACTGAAACATCAGTTTCTGTGAGGAGACCTTTGAGGAGATCGTCTGCTAGTAAAGATGATAGGAGAAAATCCCTCCTGTACACACGGAGCTTCTAATTATCTTTTAGATATATTAAGTGTGAGGAAATAGACACAGCTCATCAGACTTTGACAGAGATGGCAGAAAGAAAGCAACCAACCAAACAAATAAAGAATTACTTGGTGGAAAGAAAGCCCATTCAGGACAAGAAATTTTTAAAAATGTAGTTGTAATGAAATGAGAGACTGCTTTAAGACACTCAGATAGCAAGAAAGGATCTTTGGAAATTAAGAATATATAACAGACACGGAAAAGTCAAGGACTACCAGTCTTTTCTCAAACCAGTGAGAAGGTTCTAGTCAGAAGATAAATTTTACAGGACACATCATAATTATGAATGGATTTATACAATAGGAGAATTTAGAAAGAGTTTAGAAAGGATTTATACAATAGGAGAACTTAGAGTAATGATGTCATAAGTGTTAAGGCTAAGTTAATAACAAAAATATCAGAAAACATTTTTATGACTGAATATCAACAGAATATTAATGGTTAAATCCACAACTGCATGTTGCTAGAGTCCTTGAATTCAAATACCAATCCACTGTTTTCTACCTGTGTGACCTTAGATAATTTATTGAACCCTAGTTTCTTCATCTGTATGTGGGCATAGTAATACTTGCTCATAGTATCACTGTGAATATTAAATGAGTACATATACAGTAATTAAAAATTCTAAAGGGAAAACTAATAACAGTTTAAAGAAACATCATATCCAAAAAAATAGCATGTTTAATTGTCAAACTGTTAACACCATCTCATTTTAACAAAACTTGTAACTACATTAGAAGATGAAGTGTGTGTGTACATATGTGTGTATGTGAGAGAGAGAAAGAATTATGAGAATGAGTGTATCAAAGCGGTAAAGTTAAACTCTCATTTAGGAAGTCAACAGATAAAGTCCAATACTGAAAAATCAATAAGCGGTTACATAAGCATATTATTTATCAATACGGAGGTAAGCACTACAGAATTAGGTAGAATAGTTTTAAGTATTTGCCTCTGTAGAGAGTCAAAATGGTTAGGACCTGCAGATGTTTTCATAATAAGCCTTGCTGAAATAACTGACTCTTTAAATTTCCCTAATACATTACTTTCATTGCAAGTTAAACTAATTGCATATTTAAAAACCAATACTGATATAAATAAATGCCTACAGTCGCATGCTCTCTGAAATCTCTATGCCTTTACACATGGTTTTATTTCACCTGTAGTGTCCAATTTCTTCAATTTTCTGGCTTTTTTTTCAGCAGTAAAGCTGGGTCAACTCCCATTCTGGTCCAGGAAATCATTACTGAGCCACCCAAGCAGATTTGATAGCTCTTTTATTTGCTTCTTGACTGCACTTGGAACTTTCCTCCCTAGTGCACTGCATTGAAATATCAATTACATGCCTGTCTCCATTTCTAAGGTTGGATGCTCGTGGGAAGAACTGTTTCTTAATTGTCTCTATATTTTAGATCTCAACACAGGGTAGCGCAAGCACTAATAATTGTTTTTTAAGTGAACTCAAGTAAGTCAGTCCTATGGATTGAAGTTCTCAGAACTGTAGAGTGCCCAATAAAGGTATATCCTTAGTATTTTCCGGTTGGTTTCTTATAATGAGAAAAGAGGCCAAAACTGAGTTAAGAGCTTGTATGCTGTGGATTAGTTATAGTGGTCATTTGTGCTCAGTATGCCAGTATCAGTACTGCTAACCATAGACTCTCTGAAAACTGGTCCATATTAACCTTTCTCCTCACTCTCACCTGCCTCTACACACACACACACACTCTACATGGTTACTGTGAATGTTAATGTGTCATCTTTATGGCACAATATTGCTTAGTTCAGTGGTTCATAGATGGGAATATAACTTTTCCTGTGGCAGTTGGTATTCATCTTTGGAATTTTGGAACTGAACCTGAGGAAGGGAATTAGTCTTCAGGTGTGTCTGAAGCTACACCATGTAAAATTCAGAAGTTTCCATCAATCACGTTTTGACTGTCTTAGCTAAAGAAGTGGAAGAATTCAATCTCCACCAGAAAGTAAAGAACGAAGTAAATAAATACAGCAGAAAAACTGAGAGACCTGAGGGTATTAGGTTTCTGTTTCCATTTATTCCTAAAACTTTCTTCCTGTTACTAGATTTCTTCAGACCCCTTGCTGTGATTCTTTACTTAAGTTATTTTGCATTTGGTTTCTGTAATTTACAGATACTACTTCCCAACACAGAATTAATTTAAAAAATAATTACATGCGAAAGTTAAGGAAAACACTATTATATAAATTGGCCTAGCAGTTCAGAGATTTGGACCTGGATTATTAAAATAATTAACTATATGTTGAGTCCAGACAGTATTTGTATGCTATATTCTGGTCTTCCTCTTCCATTTTCTAGAATTTCAGCAGAATGTTTTTAGACAAAGAATAACTTTGTCTAAGTTTTAATAGACATAGTTATGGGTGGGCTGGCTCTAAAGTTTGAACGGAGTAGCCAAACCTGGATTGAACCTTCTCTCCCCAAGTTGATGGGACACTGACAGTGGTGGTAGCTAGGAGGAAAACACAGGATCCACAGCAACATCGGAGGCACACTGTGCTGGCGTGTGGAAAGGAATATGGAAGCCTACACACTCAGGGACCTTGTAGCTCAGGACAGTTCAAAGATCTCTAAAGGAAAATATGAGACGACCAAGTTTCTGACAATCTATTAAGTAGGGATTATGGATATTAAAGTTTGATTATTTTCATCTTGGGGTAGTGACAAGTGGCTTGCTTCCACCTTGTAATTATTCAAAAGTATTTTAAAAGTATGTAACTAGAGAGGACATTCAGAAACAACAGAAGTAATGAAGTGAGATCAGTCGGAGCCACACCAAAAATATGGATGAGAGAGAATCAGAATATTTAAAACAAAAACTGAGAAAAAAAAAGCAGATTTACTTAATTTACTGTTGCCACGTAACAAATTACCACAAAGTTATTGGCATAAAATAATACTAGTTTATGGTCTCAAAGTTTCGGTGGTCAGGAGTCCAGGTGTCATTTTGCTGGGGACTGTGCACACGTCTCATAAAGTGGAAACAAAATGCCTGCTGGACTATGGTTCTCTTGTGGAGCCTGATGTCTTCTTCCAACCTCTTTCAGCTCTTTGTGGAATTCAACTCCTTGGGATGATAGGGTTGTGTTTGTTATAATGCTAACTTGTGGCCCCTAGCATCCCCAAGGTGAGTTCACAGCAGGGTACTTTGTTGAAAGAGAGAGATTGTTTCACTCATCTTTCAAAAAATTCAGTATCCTTCTACTGAAGAGAAGTGAACAAGTGGTAGGGCAATTGTTCAGAAATATTATACAGCAGAGGAATATATAGAGAAGCCTGAAGAGAAAAGAAACAGGCTTGTTTTCGGGGTGATGCCATACATAAAGAATCATTTCAAAACTCTGTTAAAAAAAAGATTGTGAGGGGTGTCACCATCCAAAAAGAAATGTCAGTAGAAGAGGTTTGAGGGTGGATATAAGAAAGTACTTTCAATATAGGAATGTAATTTCAGTGGTGTAGTGATTGTGCTTCAAAATTTGCAGATCACCCAGGGAGAGAGTTTAGAATGAAAAGAAAATAAGCAACTAAAGACAGCATCTTAGGAATCAATACTATTTGAGGCTGCATAAAAGACAAGTTGAGAATGAAAGAGAACCATGAGAAGAAGAGTTAGAACTAAAACCAATGTATGCTGGTATTATGGAATCTCAGGAAAGGAATTGTTAAAGGAAAGAGTTGTAAATATTTCAAACAGAATGTCCCTGAGGGCTGACGATTGCATTTGGTAACACGCAGCCCCTAAGAGTGCTGAGGAAATAATTTCTGCAGAGCAAAAGGGATGGAACATGCTTGGAGGTGATTGAAAATAAGATTAGAGATGAAGATATAGAGATAGTTTCTCTCTGTCCGTCCGTCTCTCTCTGAAGGTGCTCAGGACAATTGAGCTTTCATTACAGAGAGATATGGGTACTGCAGATTTATTATCAGTTTTAATTTTCTTCAGAGGGATTATTGAATGTAGAGTTTATTAATTGGGTAAACCCTTCCATGCATGTTTAGCCACACCAAATATGGATGAGAGAGAATCAGAATATTTAAAACAAAAACTGAGAAAAAAAAAGCAGATTTACTTAATTTACTGTTGCCACGTAACAAATTACCACAAAGTTATTGGCATAAAATAATACTAGTTTATGGTCTCAAAGTTTCGGTGGTCAGGAGTCCAGGTGTCATTTTGCTGGGGACTGTGCACACGTCTCATAAAGTGGAAACAAAATGCCTGCTGGACTATGGTTCTCTTGTGGAGCCTGATGTCTTCTTCCAACCTCTTTCAGCTCTTTGTGGAATTCAACTCCTTGGGATGATAGGGTTGTGTTTGTTATAATGCTAACTTGTGGCCCCTAGCATCCCCAAGGTGAGTTCACAGCAGGGTACTTTGTTGAAAGAGAGAGATTGTTTCACTCATCTTTCAAAAAATTCAGTATCCTTCTACTGAAGAGAAGTGAACAAGTGGTAGGGCAATTGTTCAGAAATATTATACAGCAGAGGAATATATAGAGAAGCCTGAAGAGAAAAGAAACAGGCTTGTTTTCGGGGTGATGCCATACATAAAGAATCATTTCAAAACTCTGTTAAAAAAAAGATTGTGAGGGTGTCACCATCCAAAAAGAAATGTCAGTAGAAGAGGTTTGAGGGTGGATATAAGAAAGTACTTTCAATATAGGAATGTAATTTCAGTGGTGTAGTGATTGTGCTTCAAAATTTGCAGATCACCCAGGGAGAGAGTTTAGAATGAAAAGAAAATAAGCAACTAAAGACAGCATCTTAGGAATCAATACTATTTGAGGCTGCATAAAAGACAAGTTGAGAATGAAAGAGAACCATGAGAAGAAGAGTTAGAACTAAAACCAATGTATGCTGGTATTATGGAATCTCAGGAAAGGAATTGTTAAAGGAAAGAGTTGTAAATATTTCAAACAGAATGTCCCTGAGGGCTGACGATTGCATTTGGTAACACGCAGCCCCTAAGAGTGCTGAGGAAATAATTTCTGCAGAGCAAAAGGGATGGAACATGCTTGGAGGTGATTGAAAATAAGATTAGAGATGAAGATATAGAGATAGTTTCTCTCTGTCCGTCCGTCTCTCTCTGAAGGTGCTCAGGACAATTGAGCTTTCATTACAGAGAGATATGGGTACTGCAGATTTATTATCAGTTTTAATTTTCTTCAGAGGGATTATTGAATGTAGTTATGATACTCTGCTGCAATGTTTATTAATTGGGTAAACACAGGCATGCCTTTCTAATGCTTTGTGATGTTTTTATTCAAACTGTGGGTTGCTGTAGGAAGTAAAACTATCAACACATATAACACATTTAGAATGGTGTCTGAAACACAGGAAGAACTCATTTACTATTAACTACTGTTATCTTTATTGGAAAGAAACTCATCTGTATTCAAGGCTGTAGTAATTGTAGAATTCTGAAAATGTGCTAAAATTATTGAATTTCTGATGTAAAAAAAATATACCATATTTCTCAATAAAATTGTTAAAATCAACTTAAATGAACAAGTCACATTCCTTAGAGGTATAACTTTAATTGTGTACTTATTAAAACAGGGTGAAGAGAGGTCCTCTTACCCAAAGTCTAGGCAAACAATTTGGATGAAAGATGAATTATATTCTCAATGCATTTATTTGCTTCACCTACAATTGAATATTCATTGAAAATTTCAGAAGGACTTCATTTTTAATATATATTTATGTAGATTCTTTAATGATCAGTAATTCTTGTGGATTACTAATTTTTGCATTCTAACAAGGGGGTTTTAAGATAGAGTAGGAGCTTCTTCACAAGATGAACTCATCCATAATATGAAAAGAAAGTCTAATGGAAAATACTAAATTTACACTTAGAAATTGTAATTGGGATCCTGTATTTTATAGGATCCTGTGTGCTTAAAATTGCCAAAGGTCTCCATGGCAATATAGAAAGGGAGGAGATACTACAGTTTTCTTTGCATATCAGTTTTACCTAATTGTCTTGTTGGTAATATCCTCTGGGCTATACATCAGATAAAGATTTATTTTGAGCTCACTTGATTCTAGCAAGGATTGAAAGTGACCGTACTTAAATTACTGGACTATAAATTCTGTTTTTGAATGACATGCTGTTGAACCACAGTCTACCAATGCCATTCTCTGACTGAAATAGAAGCCATCAAAAGCTTGAAATCATATCTAAAGGAATGTACTTATTTGACAGGCTGAATTTTTTTTCTATAGTAGACATTCTTGAAGTGTAATTTTATTCTATTACTTTTGTGAAAAAGGCAAAATCTAGCCACTTACTTTTCAAGCATTATATCATGCCTATTGTTTTTCCAAACAAGGAGATATAGAACTATATATTAGCAGCATAAACTATTTAGAAATCCAGTTTTGAGATCTAAGTTAACTGGGTTCAAAAGCTCAGGTTTGTCATGAATTAGTTTTGTAAGGCTAGACAAGTTATTAAAATGTTTGATTCATTTTGTAACATGCAACTTGTAGAGACTTTAAAACCTACCTCATAGATTATAGCTATTAATATAAAATATAAAACATAATTTAAAGCACTTCATAAATGGTAGAATATAAATTAAATGTCCAATTAAGGTTAGCTTTGATAATCATGATAAAAGTTTGGAATCAGTAAGACATAGTCCCTGGTTCTAACTTAGTGTTGTGGGGAAAACTGTACTAGAATGGTTATATAATTAATTCTCCTGCAATTTAAATTTCAAAAAATAAACTGAACATTTAATAACATTCCAAATATTGAAGAAGTTAGGAAAACCAATCTTAGACTCATGATGGAGTCTATTCTGAGCATTTCTCACTAGATGACATCTTTCAACTTTTCAACTGAAGCTTTTCATGCCAACAAAGGTAAAACCAGCATGGCTACAGAACATTTTGGGTTACAAATGCGTTTTGGGCATACTGTGGCAAAAAGAGGAAGAAAATGGAAGAGAATGATGGGGTAAGGTTGAGGCTGCCCACTTTCACTACAATCCTCCACTCATTACATTCATTCACTGGTTATAGAGTACTTACATGTCCAGTGAAGACCAACTCATTCACTGGTATTGTCAGAACAGGTTATAACCATCTGGCTAATGCTAGCTTGGATTTGAAAATTAATTTATTTTTAGCCTTATTCTTATAAATAAATACTTCTTAAGACAAAGACATATTTTGTACATGATAGTTGAAAGCTTATCTGTACAAATAGATACACCCATGCCATGCTAACTAGGGGAATTAAATTATTTGGGAAGAAGTTTTCAGTGTTTGAGTTTGGATAAGAATTATGAACTCTCATTTAGGTACATACGGAACTATTAAATAAAAATAAAATTGAACTCACACTCCTAATTTTAGTCATCTTAGATTTAATTATTTCTTCCTCAATTTTACCTCCCAGGGGTGATATTTTTATTCCCATAAGTAAATGAGTAAGATCCTCGAGACTTTGAGAACATGTGGAATCCAAAGGGCAAGTAGAGGGACTAAATATTAACAGGAGATAAACACCACCTCCACTGAGAGTGGAATGAGAAAATTTAAGTTAAAAAAATCTAGTATATTTAGTGGTTAAACTTCTCATGCAATGATCTCTCTTTTCCACTGAAATTGTATTTCAGTATTAGGAAGCCACAATATTATCAACCTGGAGAAAACTGATTCATGTTATGTTTCATCTACTCATTCATTCTGCAAATAATTACTGAGTGTCTATACTATGTGTCACGTAAGGTGCAAATGGCTAGAGACAGAGAACTGCAAAAGAGCAATCTGCAGCCTTTCAGACAGCACTTGATTTTGCAGAAACCAACATGCATACAGGTAGAGCCATTTTACTGTGCTTTGCCTTGTTGCGCCTCACAGATATTGGGTGTTTTACAAATTAAATGCTCGTGGCAACTATACACTGAGCAAATTTATTCTTGTCATTTTTTCCAACAGTGTTCACTTCATGTCTCTGTGACACAGTCTTAGATATTCTCATAATGCATTATTGTTCTATTTGTAATGGGGATCTGAGTTCAGTGATCTTTGAAGATACTATTGCAAAAAGAAGAGGACTCACTGAATGCTCAGATGAGGGTTAGTATTTTCAAAAAATAAAGTATTTTTAATTGAACTATGTACATACTTTTAAACATAATGCTATTACACACTTTAGTAGACTACAGTACCGCATAACATAAATTTCTGTATGCACCGAGGAAGCAAAAAATTTGTATAACTCCCTTTATTCAACTCATCAGCCAGGTGACAAGGTGGGCTGGAAACCAGTCATTTCTGTCCCCAGCTTTTATGATGGAAGAAGGCAGAGAAGGAGATGTCCAAGGCTCTGTGTACCCAGGCCACGGCATCTGGCACTATTATTGCTGTCACCACCCAATTCCCTGCTTCACAGGATGACAGTTTGTGTAGAAGACCATCACCTCCTCCCTAAGAGGCTCGTCTCCAACGTTTCACCCCAGGATGGCATTCCCCTGGAAATCCAGGTTGATGTATCAGGTACGGGTTTCTGACATATATATCCATTGCTCTTCTGAGTCCAATGAACAAATCAGGTAGTAGAGGTCATACAGGTTGGGGGTGTTGTCAGGATGGCCGTCAGGGAAGGGGTGTCAAGATGACGCCCTCCTGGAAAGACTCTATTCTCACCTGGAACTATTCTTTTGGAACTCAAGTTGACCAGCATCCACTCATAGCACTGGCCTGTCATTTCGCCTTCTGATGATGGTTTTAGAAACACTTTTCCATTGCTTTATTTTCATACCTCCTCCACCCTGCGTAGACAGCTTAAATGACATTCAGCTGCCTTCCATATGTCGGTAGTTTAATTATAATTCATACTGTTAGGGAAGGGTGCTAAATCACAGAGGCCTGGCTGAGCATGCTCGCAGAGCATGGAAACTTTCCATGTTCATATTTTCTCTGAATTCAAATTTATATTAATGGTCACTATTTCTCAGAAAGCTTCCCTACATAGTGCTGGCCACCAAAAATGAAAGAGAAATAAGCCATATATTGCCTCGATCAGGGAATGACTGCTGCTCAATTGCATGAATGCCATTTTAAAGATGCTTCACTCAAGCTGTCTGTGATAAGGCATATCCCATTTCATAAACTAATCACATATGTCTTCTCCAGCTTACCTAACCGTATAAACAGGAAGGTATTAGCTATCCTACCACAAAGACAGAAATTCAGAAGAGAACAAGTTAACATGAAACAAACCAACTTAAATTAATAGGAAAGTCACATATTAATAGGTATTTTAAGAGTCAGAGAATTTTAAGTGAATTATACCCAACAGAAAAGGTGTTTGCTTAGCTAGAAAAGATTTTTTTTTTATCATATATGATAGCTTAGTTTAAGATGTTTCACTTACCTGGTTTTCCCAATTTCTAACATGAATGGGGCAAATTCAGTCCATATTCAGGTTTCTTATACCTGTTCAGGATTTTACAAAGAATAAAAAGATTGTTAGAAACAAACACTCATTGAACCATAGAACGACCACGATGTAAGGATGTCTATTTATCTGCTCAGTTATATGCACACAAACGCATTGAAAAGTAACAATGGACACAGATTTGAAAGTCACATGAAAAGCCTGGAGGCTCTTTGGACTGCTTGGCAGACCACAAGAACATCCTGATCAATTTCTTTCCCTCTATGTTCTAAGGGCTCTACTGTGTGTCCTCACGTAGAAAATCAACTCTATGATGCTCTTTTTGTGCTGCTGACATTACATCAGTTTGTACTTAAGAATTTTCTTAAATTTTACCTGACACCACTCTATTAGGAAGGTTTATTTGCTGGCTGGTCTTCTTAACTGGGCAGGTGCCACTGAGCTCTTGGTTTCTGTCTGTCTGTCTCTTCCTCTAGCTCTCTCTTTTCCTTTCCTTTCCCCTAAATATGCTATCTATTTTTATGCACTAGATTTTCTGCTGAGCTGTGATGAAGGAAGAATTATAATTCTTTCAGTTGGTGGAAACAGTCACTTCTAATTGGGATCACATTTGACAGGTTTTTTCCATTAAAAAGACATGTGGATGTTCTGATTCTTTCTGTGAAAATCCATTAAACATTCCCATCCACAATTTCAGACATTTTCAGGAATGGTTTTTTTTCTATTTGTAATTATCAAACATTTCTTAATTTATTTGCATCTATTAAGACAAAGATATATTTCACATTAATTAAGGGCCAACCCACTAAAGCATTTATCATAATGCGCTCCTTGAGGCTGGTAGGGAGCTTGTAAAAAATTCAGTGTTCAGGAATGTCTGTTAGGCTTTCCTGGAGGTTTGGTGGTGCAGAAGCCACCTGTCAATGTAGGAGACAAGCGCTTGATCCCTGGGTTGGGAAGATTCCTGAACAAAGACATGGCAACCCACTCCAGTAATCTTGCCAGGATAATCCCATGGACAGAGGAGCCTGGTGGGGTATAGGCCATGGGGATGCAGAGTCAGACATGCCTTAGCAACTAAACAACAACAAACGTTTATTAACTTGCCTTAAGAAAACAATGGCAATCAGTCCTTTCAGATATTCGATTTCCCTCATTGAACCATAGAACGACCACGATGTAAGGATGTCTATTTATCTGCTCAGTTATATGCACACAAACGCATTGAAAAGTAACAATGGACACAGATTTGAAAGTCACATGAAAAGCCTGGAGGCTCTTTGGACTGCTTGGCAGACCACAAGAACATCCTGATCAATTTCTTTCACTCTATGTTCTAAGGGCTCTACTGTGTGTCCTCACGTAGAAAATCAACTCTATGATGCTCTTTTTGTGCTGCTGACATTACATCAGTTTGTACTTAAGAATTTTCTTAAATTTTACCTGACACCACTCTATTAGGAAGGTTTATTTGCTGGCTGGTCTTCTTAACTGGGCAGGTGCCACTGAGCTCTTGGTTTCTGTCTGTCTGTCTCTTCCTCTAGCTCTCTCTTTTCCTTTCCTTTCCCCTAAATATGCTATCTATTTTTATGCACTAGATTTTCTGCTGAGCTGTGATGAAGGAAGAATTATAATTCTTTCAGTTGGTGGAAACAGTCACTTCTAATTGGGATCACATTTGACGGGTTTTTTTCCATTAAAAAGACATGTGGATGTTCTGATTCTTTCTGTGAAAATCCATTAAACATTCCCATCCACAATTTCAGACATTTTCAGGAATGGTTTTTTTTCTATTTGTAATTATCAAACATTTCTTAATTTATTTGCATCTATTAAGACAAAGATATATTTCACATTAATTAAGGGCCAACCCACTAAAGCATTTATCATAATGCGCTCCTTGAGGCTGGTAGGGAGCTTGTAAAAAATTCAGTGTTCAGGAATGTCTGTTAGGCTTTCCTGGAGGTTTGGTGGTGCAGAAGCCACCTGTCAATGTAGGAGACAAGCGCTTGATCCCTGGGTTGGGAAGATTCCCTGAACAAAGACATGGCAACCCACTCCAGTAATCTTGCCAGGATAATCCCATGGACAGAGGAGCCTGGTGGGGTATAGGCCATGGGGATGCAGAGTCAGACATGCCTTAGCAACTAAACAACAACAAACGTTTATTAACTTGCCTTAAGAAAACATATTAAATTTGATGGAGATAAATGTAAAATGACATGCATTTAATTTCCTTTATCTCATGGAAGTTGATTTTTGTGAAGAGAAGACTGTATAGTCCAAGTAATTATAAATTATAAAGGTTAAGTTAGGTTTCTCAAAATAATAACAGTAAAAAACACTGAGTTTTACATTATTTTCACTCTTTTTTATTTGTAAATGCTTTGCTTACATTTTCTAAATAACCTTATTGGGACATATTTTAAGTTCTATAACTTGATGTTTTGATATGTATATACCTGGTGAAAAGATCACCACAGTCAAGCTAAATAATCTATCTATCACATGGTTACCATAGTATTTATATGTTGAGAAGTTTTAAGATGAGCCATTGTCATGCTTTACATTATTTCTCTAGAACTCATTATCTTGTGTAACTGAAACTTGAACCTTCGGCTTGCCTCTTCTCATTCCCTCACCTCTGCCCCTGACAACCACCATTCTAGTTTCTGCTTCTGTGAGCGTCACTGTTTTAGGTTACACACACACATAAGACCAGGCAGCATTTGCCTTCCTGGGTCTGGGTTATATCGGCTAAGCATAGTATCGTCCAGGTTCATCCAGGTTCATAAATAAAATATTGTTTTTTTTTTTTTTATAACCAAAGCTCTATAATCACTTATTTCTCAAATAGAAAATGATTACTAATGCTGTTCAAAGAGTAGATGTTGAAGATTTCTAAATCATAGCTGAGATGGTCCAGACTAGCATCTCTAAAGCATCTCTACTGAACTATTTTCATGAAAGAACAAAAGCATACACAGTAACTTCTTGGTCACAGCCAACCACAAGTACTACTTGTCTTTATTACTACAATTGATAAAATTTCACATATAGTTTGTGTAATATTTTTCAGTATTAATTTGTATTTGTTTTAGTAACACAATGGCATTTTAAATTATTTAATGTCAAGTAAAACAACAATGAATGAAAACAAAATTAAACAGAACTCCTACCTTGTGGGGAAACAAACCAGTAAAGGTTTTGTGGCTTTGGCTGGTGGGGTATAGGCCATGGGGATGCAGAGTCAGACATGCCTTAGCAACTAAACAACAACAAACGTTTATTAACTTGCCTTAAGAAAACATATTAAATTTGATGGAGATAAATGTAAAATGACATGCATTTAATTTCCTTTATCTCATGGAAGTTGATTTTTGTGAAGAGAAGACTGTATAGTCCAAGTAATTATAAATTATAAAGGTTAAGTTAGGTTTCTCAAAATAATAACAGTAAAAAACACTGAGTTTTACATTATTTTCACTCTTTTTTATTTGTAAATGCTTTGCTTACATTTTCTAAATAACCTTATTGGGACATATTTTAAGTTCTATAACTTGATGTTTTGATATGTATATACCTGGTGAAAAGATCACCACAGTCAAGCTAAATAATCTATCTATCACATGGTTACCATAGTATTTATATGTTGAGAAGTTTTAAGATGAGCCATTGTCATGCTTTACATTATTTCTCTAGAACTCATTATCTTGTGTAACTGAAACTTGAACCTTCGGCTTGCCTCTTCTCATTCCCTCACCTCTGCCCCTGACAACCACCATTCTAGTTTCTGCTTCTGTGAGCGTCACTGTTTTAGGTTACACACACACATAAGACCAGGCAGCATTTGCCTTCCTGGGTCTGGGTTATATCGGCTAAGCATAGTATCGTCCAGGTTCATCCAGGTTCATAAATAAAATATTGTTTTTTTTTTTTTTATAACCAAAGCTCTATAATCACTTATTTCTCAAATAGAAAATGATTACTAATGCTGTTCAAAGAGTAGATGTTGAAGATTTCTAAATCATAGCTGAGATGGTCCAGACTAGCATCTCTAAAGCATCTCTACTGAACTATTTTCATGAAAGAACAAAAGCATACACAGTAACTTCTTGGTCACAGCCAACCACAAGTACTACTTGTCTTTATTACTACAATTGATAAAATTTCACATATAGTTTGTGTAATATTTTTCAGTATTAATTTGTATTTGTTTTAGTAACACAATGGCATTTTAAATTATTTAATGTCAAGTAAAACAACAATGAATGAAAACAAAATTAAACAGAACTCCTACCTTGTGGGGAAACAAACCAGTAAAGGTTTTGTGGCTTTGGCTGAGCCAGGAGAAGAGTAGACTGAGAAAGAGAAATATACTGGAAAGATCTAAGATAAACAAGTCAATTTGATTCACATGGGCATATTAGCTGGGGATATACTGAACGGCAACAGGTGAGAGACCTTCTGTGGACTTAGGAACACCAGGTCAGCGCACGTTAGAACGCTGCATGCGCGCACAGAACAGACTCCTTAACTTCTTGCCAATTTAGTTGCCCCCCAGCTGCAACACGCCCTTTCCGTCTTCAAAGCTATGAGAACAATCATTGAATAAAGCTGTTACTGAAACCAGCCAGTGCCAATATCATTGCCTGTAAACACCCGGAGGTCTTAGCACTGAATAAAAGCAGGACTGGTGAATGTGGTTGGGGCCTTGACCCGAGAGGTCTTGAGCCCCCAGTTCCCAACTTTTTCTCTCTCTGTCTGTGTATGCATGTGTGTCTGTATTTCTTAAAGTCTCATCGCACCCTCTATTCTCTATGCATCCGGCTGACAAGCTGCAGCACTACCTCTCATGTTAAACATTCCTTATATTACATCTACTATTTTCAGAAGCTTTCCTGTATGTGTTATGAATGTGAGACATCTGACATGACACGTAAAGTTTCAAGTCATTTTATTCACACATCCAGGTTGTACTTCTGTATAACCTTGACAGTAGCCTTGGTTGTGACACTTGGAATTAGGAAGAAACACCTCCTATAAGATTGACCTTTCTGCTGCTGTTTGAATAAGCACTCATCAGAGAGATCAGAGCAGGGAGAGAATTCTGAGTTGTAGAAGGGTTGAGATATGCGTGACAACAGTGTTTCCATCAAAGCTTAACTAGAAAGAGACAGAAAGGCTTCGCAGATAGGAGTCCTGTAGCAGGTGTCGTGCTGAAATCTCTGAACTTTACACTTTAGACAGTGTAGAGACACTGAAGAATTTGAAGAGGGGATTTGCATGACAGTATGAAACTTTAGAATCACTTCTCAGTAGCAGTCCAAGAAGGGGTTTTTGAGGCAACTGAGCATTAGACAGGAAGATAGGTACAGACACTATTGTGATATTCCAGGTGATAAGTCACAGCGCAGTGACAAGGCACAGAATTCAAGATTATTTCCAAAGCTGAACATGACAGTCAAGTAGATTTGCTTAAATGTAGGAATGGGGAAGAGAATGGAGATGGGATGATGGCTGGATCTTGGCATGGTGTATGGGGTGATTAGTCAACAGGGGCTCTGTAACAACCTGGGGTGGGGGATGGGGAGGGAGACGGGAGAGACATTTAAGAGGGAGCAGACATATGGATGCCTGCAGCAGATTCAGGTTGATGTGGGCCAGTGAACAACAAAACTCTGTAAAAAATAAAACGAACAAACAAAAAAGATGTTTGGGGATTGATGGAAGACAAAGTCAACAATGCTATATATGCCACCTGCTGGAACTAACTCATGCCTCTGAGTTTACAGCAGAGGAATGAAAGATAGCACTGTGCCCATGAACACCTTTCTCATATATCACGTTACGAGATGACGAAAGATGACAATAATTTAAAGTTTAAAAACAATCCTGAGACTCTGTTCTTGTAAAAAAAAAAAAAAAAAGGCTTAGTTTTCATATCAGGCAGCTTGTATTTTACATTCAGCTCTATTATCTACCGTGCAACTCTGGAAAAGGTGTACAACATAATCAGAATTCAGTTTCCGTGTATGGGAAATGAATATAATTATCACAAGCTAATGACATTGATGTAAGAATGAATTAGGGAAATATAAATGCATGCCAAGCCCAGTACTATATATATAAGCCAGCTTAAAAAGTGCTGGTTGTGACTTGAGGTTAGATAGGGAAGCACTCATCAGAGAGATCAGAGCAGGGAGAGAATTCTGAGTTGTAGAAGGGTTGAGATATGCGTGACAACAGTGTTTCCATCAAAGCTTAACTAGAAAGAGACAGAAAGGCTTCGCAGATAGGAGTCCTGTAGCAGGTGTCGTGCTGAAATCTCTGAACTTTACACTTTAGACAGTGTAGAGACACTGAAGAATTTGAAGAGGGGATTTGCATGACAGTATGAAACTTTAGAATCACTTCTCAGTAGCAGTCCAAGAAGGGGTTTTTGAGGCAACTGAGCATTAGACAGGAAGATAGGTACAGACACTATTGTGATATTCCAGGTGATAAGTCACAGCGCAGTGACAAGGCACAGAATTCAAGATTATTTCCAAAGCTGAACATGACAGTCAAGTAGATTTGCTTAAATGTAGGAATGGGGAAGAGAATGGAGATGGGATGATGGCTGGATCTTGGCATGGTGTATGGGGTGATTAGTCAACAGGGGCTCTGTAACAACCTGGGGTGGGGGATGGGGAGGGAGACGGGAGAGACATTTAAGAGGGAGCAGACATATGGATGCCTGCAGCAGATTCAGGTTGATGTGGGCCAGTGAACAACAAAACTCTGTAAAAAATAAAACGAACAAACAAAAAAGATGTTTGGGGATTGATGGAAGACAAAGTCAACAATGCTATATATGCCACCTGCTGCGGAACTAACTCATGCCTCTGAGTTTACAGCAGAGGAATGAAAGATAGCACTGTGCCCATGAACACCTTTCTCATATATCACGTTACGAGATGACGAAAGATGACAATAATTTAAAGTTTAAAAACAATCCTGAGACTCTGTTCTTGTAAAAAAAAAAAAAAAAGGCTTAGTTTTCATATCAGGCAGCTTGTATTTTACATTCAGCTCTATTATCTACCGTGCAACTCTGGAAAAGGTGTACAACATAATCAGAATTCAGTTTCCGTGTATGGGAAATGAATATAATTATCACAAGCTAATGACATTGATGTAAGAATGAATTAGGGAAATATAAATGCATGCCAAGCCCAGTACTATATATATAAGCCAGCTTAAAAAAAGTTAATTTGCCAATATAAATATAGGAACAAGGATATACCAAGAAATATTTGTCTTAGTTTTTCATGAGCTTGAGTATGGATGGAAATAATCACATCAGGCTTCATTTATTGAGTAAATAATTTAGGCTAATAATTCTCTTAGATTATTTATCTGTATAAATTCAATTAAGCTTTACAAAGGACTTATTGAAGTAAATATTATTACACCCATTTTAATAAGTCTTCAGATTATGAAGACTTATTAAATATCAATGCTGCCGGGCCAGCCGGCAGTCGAACAGGTCTTGAAGAGAGTGGCAGATAGGCTAAGAAAAGAAAGAAGGACAGAAAAGATGGAGTTGAGAGGGACAGCAAAAAGGCAGACAACTCTACAGGTTGCTGACAAGTTGCTGACAAGTTTATTGAATTTGCTCATCCCTTTTATACTTCAACAAGTAATTGTGTACACGTGCTTTAGGCCAGGTGTCGATCATAAACTAGGTGTTACCTCCTGGTGTGTTATTACAATGGTTCGGGGTCATAATGCCCCTCAAGCCCTGTAAAGAGGCTCCGGGTGTTCTTCATAATAGCTAAGGAACGTCTTCACAACACCTGGGGTGGCGGGACAGAGAGCTATGCTGTTATCAGCCCCTGTTACCAGGGCAGCTCCCAGGGCTATGTTTCCTTAAAGGAAACCCCTTGAAACAGGGCAGCTCCCCGCAAATGCTAGGGATACAACCCAAATCTGTCTGACTGTAGACCAAATTTGATTTAAGTCTTGCCTCAAAAACAAGCTTCTGACATGTACATCCTGAATGTCAGTGCAGAAAAGGGAAGAAGTAGCAGTACTGTGTAAAATGCCCTGGAAACTGCAAAAAGCCCAACAACCATGGCCCCATGCTATTAATGTCCCTCTGTTTCTGAAATCACTGGCTATAAATGATATCTAAAAACAAGCAAAACCAAATCAAACAAACAGTCAAAAAAATCTCATTTTCTGACATTGTAGAAACAACTTAAGACTAACACAGTACCTGGGTATCCTTTTAAATTTTATGAAATTTGCCCTTTTTCCCTTATCCACTATTTCTCATCATTACCAGTATTTTTCAAAGATATTTATTATATATGCCATTTATGGTCGATCCTCCCCCAATTCTCACACCACTAAGTAACCATCATTATACCACACAGAAGCCATTAAAAGGAGGCAGAAAAACAAAAAAAAGGAATGTAAGAATGAATTCCAGGATGCTCTCAGTGGTGCCATGCTAGGCAGACAGAACCAAAGGAATGCATAGACTTCACAGGAACAAACACAAACTTGGAAAGATAAGAAACATCTGCTTTTGGATCAGAATGTTTAGAGATAACAGCTATCTCAGTATCAGCAGTATCAGAGAATGTCTAAAAGACACTGAGTTTGGTGCTCTATTTATATTACTTATGAGGTGTGCTATTTTGGATTAGTTATCTAGTCTTTTTGAGTGTTAGCTTCCTCATCTATAAAACAAACAGAGCCAAATGAAAAAAAAAAAAAGGTTTAATGTATTCTTACACATTACTGTGACTATTATATATCATACAAGGAAACCCACGGGCCAATGGTGAAGAATCCACCTGCAGATGCAGGAGATGCAGTTCCATCCCTGGATCTGGAAGATCCTATGGAGAAGGAAATGGCAATTTACTCCAGTATTCTTGCTGGGATAATCCCATGGACAGAAGAGCCTGGTGGGCTGCAGTCCGTGGGGTCGCAAATAGTCAGACATGACTAAGCACACGTGCACACACACAACACACACACAAATTATATGACATAAGCAAAGTCTTGAATGTGTATAGTCAAAATATTTTCAGCTAAAATTTACTTATTGTGTTTATAAAAATTAAAATAATTCCTATACGTGCTGATTTAAACAACATGGGCTTGTTTCTACAAAGTTATTAAAATACATTGAGATGGTGACAAAATTTAAATTGTACTCTAGATTCTCAAGTTGTATCACAATAAGGTATCAATAAGCACTTGAAAATGATACTTTGGTTCAACTGATCTATGCAAAATTTGCTTACTCTGTTTAACTTACTTGGTTTGGGTTTAGAGTCTGTTTCTAGATCAGTATTAGTAAATTGTCAATCAATAAAGCTAATCTATCCCTTGTCTTGGAAATAAAATCCATGCACTCATTTCAGGTAGGCGATATTTATCCATGTACAAAAGGTAGAATCCTTCAACTGTCACTAAGGCCAACGTCCTAATGCCTTTGTAATGGTAAAAGCCCATGCAGTCTGGCAGAGGATCTCGTTTCTTGCCAATGACAGAAGTATTCTACTAGAGAAAATGGGAAACAGTGGAGCTTGCTTCAGACCTTGAGAGGTTGTACCCGGAAGAACACAAAACCCACAGTTTGTTTTCTCCACTATGTTTGCTAAATGCTAAATGAATGTGGGTGTTTAGACAGGCAGAATGAAATCTTCTAGAGACTTTTGATGCTTATGAAATAAAACTTCCTCAAGAACAAGCCACCCCCGTGCAGCACTTGCCAGATTTTTAACCTGAATAGGAAAGCCTTCTGAAGTGCTAAATTCAAATCATCTAAAGGGAGAAACTTTCAAGCCAGATAAGAGAGAGGCATGGCGTGTCAGGAGGAAGCCATGTGGGGAAAAAAGCAAAAACAAAAACAGAACAGAGAGAAAAATCCTAGAGACTCATAGCCCAAGAAATCACATCTTTTGGTTCCCTATGTTTCCATTAACTTTGAAATGTTTTCAGTCATTATTTATTCAAATACTCCATCATAATCCTTTGTAGGACTCCAATTACAGATGGTAGAGAGGTATTTTCCCATACGTCACTTTGTCTGTTTTATTTTGTCTTTGATTTTCCTGTGTTCAAGTGTGCATCCTTTATACCATTTGGAAATCAAGCTATTTGTTGTTTTCTGTAGCATCAAGTCAGTTCTTAAGCCTATTCAGGGAATTTTTAATTTCAGTAACTGTATTTTTCACCTTCTAGTGTTCCATTTGGTTTCTATTTTCTGTTACTTTGCCTATAAACAATTACATGTATCATGTTGATGTTATTTAATATTTTAATATTTAATATTTTATAGTTGAATTTAAATCCTTATCTGCTAATTCTATCATCTCTTTTACCTACGGAGCCTACTTCTTTTATCAGACTTTTCCCATCTATTTTTGGGTTATAAATTTTTGCTTCTACATGTTTCTAGGTTTTTTATTTTTAATTGTATTGGAGTATAGTTGTTTTACAATGCTGTGTTAGTTTCAAGTGTATAGCAAAATGACACAAATGAACTTTTTTACAATATAGAAACAGACTCACAGACCTCAAAATCAAATTTATGGTTACTAAAGGGGAACTGTGGGGAAAAAATGATGAATTAGGCTTATATATGGGATCAATATATACACTCTACTACATGTAAAAATCCATGTTTCTCACTTTTGATTGAATGCTTGACTTTATGAACTTCGAGGTGTTCAGAGGTAGATCTGGCTTTCCTTCTTTAAATATTGCCATACTTTGCTTTGGTCAGCAGTTACTTATACTTGCAGGAAGCTTAATTATTGCTCCTTTAACTCTTTTTTGGGCTCTTTGTCTAGGTCCAATATATCCCTACTACTGAGGCATAGCCCTTAAGGGGATATCTCCTGAATTATTAGGGTATTTAACAAAATCTCTTTATTCTGGTTGCTCAGAACTTAAATATTTTTCAGCAGTGTGTGAGGCATCAAGGGACTGGCATGATGTATCTGGGTTCTTTTCTGTTTAGGTGCACCACCAGGTTCACCTCATAATCCAGCCTTAGTTTTGCTTGAAGGCAAAGCATCAGCGACGGCAAAGCTGGCTGGAACATTTAGTATGTAGCAGTCTGGAGTAGTGAATACTTTTTGCTATTAACATACAAAACTAGAGTTTGCTGTCTATAATCATTAGTGTCTGAATATGCTTTGTACTGTGCACTGTATTTACTGAAAATGGGTCTCATGAGAGAATCAATGGAAGAAGCCACAAGTACAAATGGAAGTCTGACAAGATCACCTTGAGTTACTTTAATGCAATTTTTAATATTTTATTAAAATCAAAATAAGGAATAACATAACAGATAGAATGCTGGTACTAGAGAAGAATAGCAGATGTTTCCAAAGCAAAGAAGACATACAGTCTCCCTGTCCACCACCTGTGTATCTTAATCAATCATCTGAATTATTTTCCTGATTTATGTTATTTAATATTTGTAAACCTTCTCCACTAGACCATGAAAGCAGAGCCTCTGACCATCATTCTTTACTGTATTGTTAACAATCGATCACCCTAAATTATGAATAATTACTGAATGAGGAGAAAATACAAAAGTACTTACACAGTCTCAAAATTCAAGAGAACTGTGTGAAGTTTCGGAAAATGATTTGATTAGCAGTGTCAAATGAATAGCCCGATCTGCATTTCAAATGAGTCTTGAAAAGACACAAATGCAAATTAAATAGTTCAGAAAAAGGTAGTTTCTGTGTGTGTGTGTGTGTGTGTGTGTGTGCGCACGCACACAGAATTACTTTAGGTGGAATGGAGAAAATAATGACAAAATTTATATAGTCCTTGATCATTATGATTATATATATGGAGTGAAACCAGATAAATATCATGCACATATATTAGTGCTGTGAAAGAAAAGATTCATTGCAGACTAAAGATGCTTGGAAAGATGTTCACATAAGGAGACTTAAGCTGGAATTTTTAAAAAATTTTGGCCTCTTTTATTGTTTTTTTATTTATTTTCATCGATCTTTATTCCTTGGCCTGTGTGGGCTTCTCCCACTGCAGAGCACCAGCTCTAAGCGCAGGCGCTCCAGCTCTCTGGCTTGCAATTGGACACACCGGTCCAGCCATTGAGCTGGAATTTAAGAGAAAAATTTTTATAGAAAGATGTTCTCTGCACCAGCTGAAGATCGTGCACAAAATGTTGAGATGGAGCTGTGTCTGGCATGTGTAGGAGAGGTAGGCAGAAACATTAAGCCAAGGAAAAGCTTTTCTATAAAAGAGCAGTTGGTGGAAAATAACCAGAGTCAGACTGTAACAGCTCTTGAAGGTCAAGTTTACAAGTCTAGACTGCACCTTGTTGAAAGCCTTGGAAATCATATGAAGAAAGAATAAAAATCTAAAGGTAGTTTCAGAATAAATTTGAAGAAATCATTATTAAATTTGGTTTGGTGAGAGATTGTTTCAATTGCAAGCATTGAAAGAGTAGGCTCAAACTGGCGTAAAGAGTAAGTGGATTTATTAGGTTATTACAAATGTAAAATCTAAAGGTGGCTATCTTTGGGCATGATTCAATAAAGGAATTAACTCCAATTCTCTGACATTCTACTTCCTCGGCAAAATTTTTAACAATCGATCACCCTAAATTATGAATAATTACTGAATGAGGAGAAAATACAAAAGTACTTACACAGTCTCAAAATTCAAGAGAACTGTGTGAAGTTTCGGAAAATGATTTGATTAGCAGTGTCAAATGAATAGCCCGATCTGCATTTCAAATGAGTCTTGAAAAGACACAAATGCAAATTAAATAGTTCAGAAAAAGGTAGTTTCTGTGTGTGTGTGTGTGTGTGTGTGTGTTGCGCACACAGAATTACTTTAGGTGGAATGGAGAAAATAATGACAAAATTTATATAGTCCTTGATCATTATGATTATATATATGGAGTGAAACCAGATAAATATCATGCACATATATTAGTGCTGTGAAAGAAAAGATTCATTGCAGACTAAAGATGCTTGGAAAGATGTTCACATAAGGAGACTTAAGCTGGAATTTTTAAAAAATTTTGGCCTCTTTTATTGTTTTTTTATTTATTTTCATCGATCTTTATTCCTTGGCCTGTGTGGGCTTCTCCCACTGCAGAGCACCAGCTCTAAGCGCAGGCGCTCCAGCTCTCTGGCTTGCAATTGGACACACCGGTCCAGCCATTGAGCTGGAATTTAAGAGAAAAATTTTTATAGAAAGATGTTCTCTGCACCAGCTGAAGATCGTGCACAAAATGTTGAGATGGAGCTGTGTCTGGCATGTGTAGGAGAGGTAGGCAGAAACATTAAGCCAAGGAAAAGCTTTTCTATAAAAGAGCAGTTGGTGGAAAATAACCAGAGTCAGACTGTAACAGCTCTTGAAGGTCAAGTTTACAAGTCTAGACTGCACCTTGTTGAAAGCCTTGGAAATCATATGAAGAAAGAATAAAAATCTAAAGGTAGTTTCAGAATAAATTTGAAGAAATCATTATTAAATTTGGGTTGGGTGAGAGATTGTTTCAATTGCAAGCATTGAAAGAGTAGGCTCAAACTGGCTTAAAGAGTAAGTGGATTTATTAGGTTATTACAAATGTAAAATCTAAAGGTGGCTATCTTTGGGCATGATTCAATAAAGGAATTAACTCCAATTCTCTGACATTCTACTTCCTCTTATGTTGGCTTAACTGTTTAATGATATAGCTCCGTTCATTGTTACAAGACAGCTACCATTAACAAGAACTATAAACCATGCTATACCCTAAAATAAACCTGGGTAACTTAGGATCCTTCCTAGAAGGATCCCAGATTCACTAGAAATAGTGAATATCCATTTATATATTCAATAAGCAGTGGGAAGCAGGATAAATTCTAAATTTTTGCTAATTTTTGTAATATAATCTTGTGCTAATGATTACAGGTTAGCAGTCATATATTTACACATTGTTATCAAAATTAATCAGGATAAATATTTATTCATAACAAACTTTCAGTTTTGGAATTATATACTTTCATGAAGAAGATGAGTAAAAATAAAACGAATTGTAATAGTTTCTGGGCTTTATGCATATAAAAATCAGCAATTTTCTGATTCGTGACACAAACTATAAAAATGAAACAGACATATGAAATATCTGGAATATTCACTAAGACACTAATGTATGACTTTCCCCATATGACCAAGAATACACTACCAGGGTTTTTTTTTTTTTAGTGCTAGAGAGCTACTCTTTAAAACTTCTATTCTCATCTGTTTCATGTTTAAATTTAAGCTCAATTAAAAGATGGAATGGGAATAAATGTGGGAACCAGTAAAAAGCGTATAACAGACATTTTATGTATGACCTCATTTAATTCACCTGATTTGGAATTATCCCAAGTGAGGTAACTATGACAAAGATCGTGCACAAAATGTTGAGATGGAGCTGTGTCTGGCATGTGTAGGAGAGGTAGGCAGAAACATTAAGCCAAGGAAAAGCTTTTCTATAAAAGAGCAGTTGGTGGAAAATAACCAGAGTCAGACTGTAACAGCTCTTGAAGGTCAAGTTTACAAGTCTAGACTGCACCTTGTTGAAAGCCTTGGAAATCATATGAAGAAAGAATAAAAATCTAAAGGTAGTTTCAGAATAAATTTGAAGAAATCATTATTAAATTTGGGTTGGGTGAGAGATTGTTTCAATTGCAAGCATTGAAAGAGTAGGCTCAAACTGGCTTAAAGAGTAAGTGGATTTATTAGGTTATTACAAATGTAAAATCTAAAGGTGGCTATCTTTGGGCATGATTCAATAAAGGAATTAACTCCAATTCTCTGACATTCTACTTCCTCTTATGTTGGCTTAACTGTTTAATGATATAGCTCCGTTCATTGTTACAAGACAGCTACCATTAACAAGAACTATAAACCATGCTATACCCTAAAATAAACCTGGGTAACTTAGGATCCTTCCTAGAAGGATCCCAGATTCACTAGAAATAGTGAATATCCATTTATATATTCAATAAGCAGTGGGAAGCAGGATAAATTCTAAATTTTTGCTAATTTTTGTAATATAATCTTGTGCTAATGATTACAGGTTAGCAGTCATATATTTACACATTGTTATCAAAATTAATCAGGATAAATATTTATTCATAACAAACTTTCAGTTTTGGAATTATATACTTTCATGAAGAAGATGAGTAAAAATAAAACGAATTGTAATAGTTTCTGGGCTTTATGCATATAAAAATCAGCAATTTTCTGATTCGTGACACAAACTATAAAAATGAAACAGACATATGAAATATCTGGAATATTCACTAAGACACTAATGTATGACTTTCCCCATATGACCAAGAATACACTACCAGGGTTTTTTTTTTTTTAGTGCTAGAGAGCTACTCTTTAAAACTTCTATTCTCATCTGTTTCATGTTTAAATATAAGCTCAATTAAAAGATGGAATGGGAATACATGTGTGAACCAGTAAACAGCGTATGACAGACATCTTATGTATGACCTCATTTAATTCACCTGATTTGGAATTATCCCAAGTGAGGTAACTATGACAAAGACAGGGGATAACATGGAAATTATCAAGTGGTAGAGTGAGAATATTAAACCAAATAGGTTACCTGATAAGGCACTTCCTACCGCCTTTTTTCCTACTTCAACTTATTAACTTTTAATTCTTCCAATGTATACATTCGAATGAGCCCAGTCAACTTCCTAATGAGGGATGTCTAGGTGATCGTCTCTTGGATCTACTTCTTGGTACATGTCTTCCAGTTAGGAGACATAACTGCATGACCAAATCCCTTTTGCTGGTGAAGAAATCTGTTGAGATGTGCTTTTCACATGGATAGGCTTGATCTTATGCATAATTAACAAAACAGTGTTAGAACTGTTGTATCTAGGCATTGATATTTCTATACCCTTTACCCAGACTCTTAATGGAGCCCAGAATTTAGCTGATTTCTTTGTTCCACAATCAGAAAGATTTAAATGCCAACAAGTGCTAAGAGTGAAAAGAGCCTGGTTTACATTCACAACAAACATTAAATGACTGATACTTAATTTTCCTAAAAGCAAAGCTAGGTTGTATCTAAATGTGATAGAAAGTGACAGAAAATTGGGGAGAACAAAGGGAAAGAGAAAGTTGACTAACAAATCGGAAATCCTCAGAGGAGAAAGACCAGGAAAAGTAAAATATTCCCTGTTGCCTCTGAATAGCTCTTATGCTGGGAACACAAATGGGAAGAAATGCCAGGGTTATCTGTCTCTAACTATCAAATCATATATAGGAATATTTTTCTAAACTTAGGGCTTTGTCCTTCTTCCTGTTGTGCATATATTGCTTAGAACTACAAAATAGTTTATGTCTATTTACAAAAAAACATTTTTAGAGTGTAATATCACAATAATCCATGTGTCGAAATTCCTGGCTGAGTCATTTTTAAATGAATTGTGATAGGTTTAACAAATTAATTTTTTTTTTCACATAAGCATTTTCTTCTGAGGAATGTGAAGCTCTGTATGTGTCCTACCTCTATTTCACTTTGTGTTTCTCTAGAGAGACTGTACAGCTCATGGTTGTTTTGCTTCCCTTGCTAAGAAGAAACACAAGATGTATCTCTGACCACCAAGGTCACCTAATCATCCACTGCAATCAAGGGACTTGTAAATGTCACTGCACTTGTTCACATATTTCCAGCTGCTAGGACAAGTATGATGACTTGGACTGAGTGCTAAGATTTTCTTTTCTCTGACCTCTAAGCTATAAGTGCTTAAAGACCATCAGAGAACTGAAAGCTAGAATTTCTCACAGGAAAATGCTCGATCAAACCCATTCAGTACGTTTATATCTATGTTATTTGAACCCCTTGCTGGTTACCTTTAAATCCTGTCTTCTCTTAAAGTGCTTTCTTTGCCTTTTTAGTTGGTTAAATTCTTGAGTAGAAAACTGCAGACTCTCTTTTCAAATCAATTGACACTCATTTCAATTTTCTTCAGCAAATATGTATATTAAATTCTACAATATCTGTATACACATTGGCCTAAGATACATACTCATGCAGGTATATTGAGACTTCTTTTTCCTAGTTAATCAGGTTTCTATTGTCATAAGAACCTCTTGTAAGAAGCATAAGAATATAAAGGTTAGGATTAGGACTAGGATTAGGTTTAGGGTTAGAACCATAAGAACTCTCTTGTAAGAAACCAGAATGACTAGTTCAGTCTGAAAGCCTGTGTCCAAGCTGACAATCAAATAGCTTGTATACAATAGTTAAGTACTCTTATCCTTCCCAGGTGGCTCAGAAGGCAAAGAATTGCTTGCAATGTAGGAGATATGGGTTGTATCTCTGGGTCAGGAAGATCCCCCAGAGGAGGGCATGGAAACCCACTCCAGTATTCTTGCCTAGGAATCCCATAGACAGAGGAGCCTGAGTGGCTACAGACCATAAGGTCTCAAAGACTCAGACATGACTGAAGCAACTGAAAACACACACCTGTATTTTAAGCTCTTGGTAGAATATAGAAAGTAAGCAGATTCTGGAAGGAAATGTTTGAAGAATAGAAAAACCTTGGGTGAGTTTAGAGATCTAATGGCTTTTAGTCTGAAAGTAAGTCAAATTCAGCACCACATGCAATGGCTAGAATTTGAAGAAAAACACAGGTTTTTTTTGGCATGAAGAAACAACTCAGTTTAAGAACAATCACAGCCAGTGGGAAGTAAGAGGAAATTTAGTAAAGGAAAAATTCAGTTAGGAGAGCCTAGATTCTGTGTATATGCACTGTCCACATCTCTGACCAGCTCCTGCATGGTGTAGATCCCAAGAATAACAGTGAAAGTTGAATTTCTCCCAAGAAACAGAGTTAGTGGTTTGAACTCATTAACTGTCTACTAAAACAAAACTATTACCCTTTAGAGGTACAATGGGATTCCCCTGTAGCTCAGCTGGTAAAGAATCTATCTGCAATGCAGGAGATTCTGGTTTGATTTCTGGGTCAGGAAGGTCCCCTGGAGAAGGGATAGGCTGCCCACTCCATAATTCCTGGGCTTCCCTGGTTGCTCAGGTGGTAAAGAATCCGCCTGCAACATGGGAGACCTGGGTTCGAGTCCTGGGTTGGGAATATTTCCTGGAGAAGGGAAATGCTACACACTCCAGTATTTCTGCTTGGAGAATTCCATGGGTCACCCATGGGTTGCAAAGAGCTGGACACGACTGAGCAACTTTACTTTCAGAGAAATGTTTTGACATAATTTGACTCTTCAAAGCATTTACATAAAGATGGTAGAACTCAAAACTATCCACCATAATATAAAAAACAGCAGGGGGCACAGAGACCTTAGCTTGGTGCTCTGTCATGACTGAGAGAGGTGGATTGGGAGGGGAGACATGCTCAAGGGAGAGGAGATATATGTATACATATGGCTGATTCACGATGCTTTACTTCAGAAACTAACAAACATTGTAAAGCAATTATATTCCAATAAAAGTTTACAACAAAATGAAAGCATAAGCCCTTTGCTTTTACTTTGTGACTGAGACTTAAAACAGCCTTTAAACTCTCAATATTCTACAGACCATAAGGTCTCAAAGACTCAGACATGACTGAAGCAACTGAAAACACACACCTGTATTTTAAGCTCTTGGTAGAATATAGAAAGTAAGCAGATTCTGGAAGGAAATGTTTGAAGAATAGAAAAACCTTGGGTGAGTTTAGAGATCTAATGGCTTTTAGTCTGAAAGTAAGTCAAATTCAGCACCACATGCAATGGCTAGAATTTGAAGAAAAACACAGGTTTTTTTTGGCATGAAGAAACAACTCAGTTTAAGAACAATCACAGCCAGTGGGAAGTAAGAGGAAATTTAGTAAAGGAAAAATTCAGTTAGGAGAGCCTAGATTCTGTGTATATGCACTGTCCACATCTCTGACCAGCTCCTGCATGGTGTAGATCCCAAGAATAACAGTGAAAGTTGAATTTCTCCCAAGAAACAGAGTTAGTGGTTTGAACTCATTAACTGTCTACTAAAACAAAACTATTACCCTTTAGAGGTACAATGGGATTCCCCTGTAGCTCAGCTGGTAAAGAATCTATCTGCAATGCAGGAGATTCTGGTTTGATTTCTGGGTCAGGAAGGTCCCCTGGAGAAGGGATAGGCTGCCCACTCCATAATTCCTGGGCTTCCCTGGTTGCTCAGGTGGTAAAGAATCCGCCTGCAACATGGGAGACCTGGGTTCGAGTCCTGGGTTGGGAATATTTCCTGGAGAAGGGAAATGCTACACACTCCAGTATTTCTGCTTGGAGAATTCCATGGGTCACCCATGGGTTGCAAAGAGCTGGACACGACTGAGCAACTTTACTTTCAGAGAAATGTTTTGACATAATTTGACTCTTCAAAGCATTTACATAAAGATGGTAGAACTCAAAACTATCCACCATAATATAAAAAACAGCAGGGGGCACAGAGACCTTAGCTTGGTGCTCTGTCATGACTGAGAGAGGTGGATTGGGAGGGGAGACATGCTCAAGGGAGAGGAGATATATGTATACATATGGCTGATTCACGATGCTTTACTTCAGAAACTAACAAACATTGTAAAGCAATTATATTCCAATAAAAGTTTACAACAAAATGAAAGCATAAGCTTCTCTTGGCAGAAAATAAAAGTTGGTGACTTTGTGACTGAGACTTAAAACAGCCTTTAAACTCTCAATATTCTATAGGAATAAGAAGACTAAGACAATTGCTCTGAAACCAAGAAAGATGTACTGTCCAATAGCCACTTTCTATGTGACCAAGGAGAATAACAGAGAAGAAAAATCCTCACAAAGATACAGGATTTTGTGCTTGACTCAGGAGCAGACTAGGAAAATAGAGTGCTTGCCATTCTGAGGGCATCAAGGATTCTGCTTTTATTCAGAAAAAAAAAAAAATCAGTTAAATATGTAGCCAACCAAAAGGTGAAAGCTGAGTTGCCAAATATTTACAGCTCTGCTTTCAGAAGGCATAAATAGAATTTCACCTGCTGAAATTTACTGCATTTGTGTGGGGTCATATGTTTAATTAGTAAATGATTAGTAGGCAAATTAATAACAAATTACTTATGGGAAATGTTAATTATATGTGCCAATAATAACTCAGAGATCTTAAGTTCAATGTAAAATCATTCATCCATATTTTTACTTTCTAGCATAGAAAGGCTCAACATTCAAAATGGCATTTGCTAATCCACTAGATTTCTAATGGATTCCCAGCAGCATTATGGTTAATAATTTATAGTGATAAATGAGTCTTTGTTATTTAAAAATGTAACACTTTTATCAAATATCAAGTATTAGGTTTCTGACACTGCTGGTTTATTTTAGTGAAACATAGCACAGGCTGACCATTGAGTAGACTTAGCCAACTACATTTGTTTTCCCTGTTGGCTATGACAAATCATCTTTGAGATCCCTGTGGCATGTAATGTCTTCGATCTCCCAGACTTTTTGCTGAAACTTTGAACACCTTGCTGTTCTGTTTCATTTGTTACTGATGACCCTATCTCTTTCACAGCCAACTGTTAGACATTTCTTTACATAAAGATGGTAGAACTCAAAACTATCCACCATAATATAAAAAACAGCAGGGGGCACAGAGACCTTAGCTTGGTGCTCTGTCATGACTGAGAGAGGTGGATTGGGAGGGGAGACATGCTCAAGGGAGAGGAGATATATGTATACATATGGCTGATTCACGATGCTTTACTTCAGAAACTAACAAACATTGTAAAGCAATTATATTCCAATAAAAGTTTACAACAAAATGAAAGCATAAGCTTCTCTTGGCAGAAAATAAAAGTTGGTGACTTTGTGACTGAGACTTAAAACAGCCTTTAAACTCTCAATATTCTATAGGAATAAGAAGACTAAGACAATTGCTCTGAAACCAAGAAAGATGTACTGTCCAATAGCCACTTTCTATGTGACCAAGGAGAATAACAGAGAAGAAAAATCCTCACAAAGATACAGGATTTTGTGCTTGACTCAGGAGCAGACTAGGAAAATAGAGTGCTTGCCATTCTGAGGGCATCAAGGATTCTGCTTTTATTCAGAAAAAAAAAAAAATCAGTTAAATATGTAGCCAACCAAAAGGTGAAAGCTGAGTTGCCAAATATTTACAGCTCTGCTTTCAGAAGGCATAAATAGAATTTCACCTGCTGAAATTTACTGCATTTGTGTGGGGTCATATGTTTAATTAGTAAATGATTAGTAGGCAAATTAATAACAAATTACTTATGGGAAATGTTAATTATATGTGCCAATAATAACTCAGAGATCTTAAGTTCAATGTAAAATCATTCATCCATATTTTTACTTTCTAGCATAGAAAGGCTCAACATTCAAAATGGCATTTGCTAATCCACTAGATTTCTAATGGATTCCCAGCAGCATTATGGTTAATAATTTATAGTGATAAATGAGTCTTTGTTATTTAAAAATGTAACACTTTTATCAAATATCAAGTATTAGGTTTCTGACACTGCTGGTTTATTTTAGTGAAACATAGCACAGGCTGACCATTGAGTAGACTTAGCCAACTACATTTGTTTTCCCTGTTGGCTATGACAAATCATCTTTGAGATCCCTGTGGCATGTAATGTCTTCGATCTCCCAGACTTTTTGCTGAAACTTTGAACACCTTGCTGTTCTGTTTCATTTGTTACTGATGACCCTATCTCTTTCACAGCCAACTGTTAGACATTTCTTTACATTGAATCTTATTCTAAATTCAAAGATTCGACAATTTCAAAGGTTTTTCTCAACCTTCCTCTGACAAAATCCCTTCATTTGCAAAAAACAATAAAAGTTTACTCTCTAGAGAGTGTTTAGAGGGATATAAAAGGTAGATGTCAAGAATCCAGATATGCCTAGAGATGTTACCATTATCATCATTACTCACATCACTTCAAGCCTGGTGGCTCAGGCAGTAAGGAATTTGCATACAATGCAGGACATCTGGGTCCAATCCCTGAGTCAGGAATTCCCCTGCACAAGGGAACGACTACCTACTCCAATATTCTTGCTTGGAGAACACCATGGACGTAGGAGCCTGGGGGGATACTGTCCATGGGGTTCTGAAGAGTTGGACACGTCTGAGTGACTAACACTTTCACTTTAATTTTCTAGCACTATCATCATCTCTGCAATCTATGGCAGACATGGAAAAGCTTACGACATGTTCCTGAACTGTGCTCAGAGCTGCTATAATCACCGAGGCATTACTTCATTTTGATATTGTGACTATGCCCTACTAACCAAATTTACATTCTCTCAAGGTCTTACAATATGAACAAGACACACACCTTATCTATTGAGGATACTTCTAAATTTATCTATTGAATTTTCATCACGTGCTTTGCCATCTCTGTTTGGATTTAACTAAGTGAATCACAGCAGGAAACTGTAATTCTTATAGAGACTCACTATCTAAATTCTCATCAAAATTGCTCTGGCTCTCAGTCTGTAAACCCCAATGAATACCAAAAATTCTGGACACAACTTTAAGGTATAGAAAGGCTCAACATTAAAATGTTCATCCACTAGATTTCTAATGGATTCCCAGCAGCATTATGGTTAATAATTTATAGTGATAAATGAGTCTTTGTTATTTAAAAATGTAACACTTTTATCAAATATCAAGTATTAGGTTTCTGACACTGCTGGTTTATTTTAGTGAAACATAGCACAGGCTGACCATTGAGTAGACTTAGCCAACTACATTTGTTTTCCCTGTTGGCTATGACAAATCATCTTTGAGATCCCTGTGGCATGTAATGTCTTCGATCTCCCAGACTTTTTGCTGAAACTTTGAACACCTTGCTGTTCTGTTTCATTTGTTACTGATGACCCTATCTCTTTCACAGCCAACTGTTAGACATTTCTTTACATTGAATCTTATTCTAAATTCAAAGATTCGACAATTTCAAAGGTTTTTCTCAACCTTCCTCTGACAAAATCCCTTCATTTGCAAAAAACAATAAAAGTTTACTCTCTAGAGAGTGTTTAGAGGGATATAAAAGGTAGATGTCAAGAATCCAGATATGCCTAGAGATGTTACCATTATCATCATTACTCACATCACTTCAAGCCTGGTGGCTCAGGCAGTAAGGAATTTGCATACAATGCAGGACATCTGGGTCCAATCCCTGAGTCAGGAATTCCCCTGCACAAGGGAACGACTACCTACTCCAATATTCTTGCTTGGAGAACACCATGGACGTAGGAGCCTGGGGGGATACTGTCCATGGGGTTCTGAAGAGTTGGACACGTCTGAGTGACTAACACTTTCACTTTAATTTTCTAGCACTATCATCATCTCTGCAATCTATGGCAGACATGGAAAAGCTTACGACATGTTCCTGAACTGTGCTCAGAGCTGCTATAATCACCGAGGCATTACTTCATTTTGATATTGTGACTATGCCCTACTAACCAAATTTACATTCTCTCAAGGTCTTACAATATGAACAAGACACACACCTTATCTATTGAGGATACTTCTAAATTTATCTATTGAATTTTCATCACGTGCTTTGCCATCTCTGTTTGGATTTAACTAAGTGAATCACAGCAGGAAACTGTAATTCTTATAGAGACTCACTATCTAAATTCTCATCAAAATTGCTCTGGCTCTCAGTCTGTCAACACACCTGCAAGTGAAATACTTTTTTTCCTTTTGGTGAGAAAAGGATATTTCATATTATGAGGGATTCTTCACAACTTTAAGGTATGAGAATCATACAGTCTGACACTTTCTGACTTTTATTTCAATATGCATGATGCTTTTAAAATTAAAAAACAAACACACCTAGCACTGAAACATACTCATTACCATATGTAAAATTTGATATGATGCAAGGAGCTCAAATCTGGTGCTCTGTGATAACCTAGAGGGGTGGGATGGGACGGGAGGTAGGAGAGAAGTTCTAGAGCGAGGGAACATATGTATATCTATGGTTGATTTGTGATGATAATGGCAGAATTCAACACAATATTATAAAGCAATTACCTGCCAATTAAAAGTAAATACATTTATAAAGTAAAGTTATAATTGAAACACACATTCCCAAACCATACCAAATAAAAATGAGATATCAAAACTACTACCATTTCTGTCTAGGGATTAAAATAGACATTGAAAATCAAAACTGAAATAGTTTATCAGGCTGGGTCAACCTTTTCCTGGGGGCAATAAATGTACTGGTTTGATGTGTGAAGACCATGGAAAAGGAAGAAAAAATATGAAAAAATAAAAAAATTAGTTAAAAATTTCAGATTATACCTGGCAATACTAAGAAGGCTATTTTTGGACCAGGGGAAATATTTAATGATTTATATGAAAAAACTAAATTTGCCATTGCTACTTGGGGAAACGACATGCTGACCAAAGCATCTGCCCACTACTCCTTGTTGCCAGTACACACTGGGTCTGTAACTTCAGCTCCATCCATGGGAGATGCAGGCTAGAACACTGCTGACCACTCATGGGGGCTGCTTCCAGTGCTCCACCCTCTTCTCTGAAAGAGAATGGAAATCCAGTCCTGAAAGCTTCAGTGGTTCTTGCTTCAATATTCCTTATTTGTCAGACAACTGATTATACCCTATTTAACCATGGCCAAATACACCTCAACTCAGTATCATCTTCCTGCACATGATCACCCCCTTTTCTAGTTATTATCACCACTTTGTGAATTATTAAATTTATGTATCTTCAATCTTGTAAACTGGTAAACAGGTATTTATGGAGCTTTTAGAGTTTGCTTCCTTGAATGGTGAGAAAATGCTAGGAATATTGTTGTAGTCAAATCCTTGCTCTGACATTAACATGTTGTGCTGTGCTTAGTCACTCACTCATGTCCCACTCCTTGTGACCCCATGGACTGTAGTCCGCCAGGCTCCTCTGTCCATGGGACTCTCCAGGCAAGAGGACTGGAGTAGGGTCCCAATAAGATGCTCAAAAGTATTTGTCATCAGAATACTCCAAGCAACTCTAGTGACAGCGTTTAGGGTATATTATGTACTTATGGGAAGCTATCACTCAGAAGATTGTTTCCTTTTTTTAAAATTTCTATGCCTAACAGCATAATACATATTTAAAAATGTATCAAAAAATTCACATTTGTGATTATCCTTTTGATAACTTTTCATCATTGAATTCTGGGTTTTCAAATGTCTGCATTCTTTTCTGTAGAAATGGTAGATTTCCATGGCTAACTCCTGCAGCAGCTAATGAAAGCCATACAAATTAATTCAAAAACAGCTTCTGTTGGCACATCTATTATAAGCCTGCATTTCTGATGATAATTCACCTAAATTTTCCTCCCGTAATTGGAAATGTGACGACAAAACCGCTTTGACAGTGTTATTGCACATTTTTCCCTCCAATAGCTCTGTATGGTTTTAAGATAATAGGCAGGAAGCAAGGGAACAAGCTAGGATGCCAATGTTTCAGTGGCTTTTTCTTTCACAAAAATGAGTTGGGTGTGCTTCAATGTACATTAAAATAATAGCCCAGCTGTTATTTGCATACATTTCAAAAATGGTGACAGAAGTCTTAAAATTGTGAAATTACCTGAGAGTTAAAACTATCCTGTGAATTGATGATAACCAGAAGAAAAGTTTTTGGCAGCACATCTGTGGTATGCAGCATCCATTCAACCAAGATGGGAAATTCAGAACATATACTAGCTACATGATCCAGTCCCCCCTTTTGAAAGAGAATGGAAATCCAGTCCTGAAAGCTTCAGTGGTTCTTGCTTCAATATTCCTTATTTGTCAGACAACTGATTATACCCTATTTAACCATGGCCAAATACACCTCAACTCAGTATCATCTTCCTGCACATGATCACCCCCTTTTCTAGTTATTATCACCACTTTGTGAATTATTAAATTTATGTATCTTCAATCTTGTAAACTGGTAAACAGGTATTTATGGAGCTTTTAGAGTTTGCTTCCTTGAATGGTGAGAAAATGCTAGGAATATTGTTGTAGTCAAATCCTTGCTCTGACATTAACATGTTGTGCTGTGCTTAGTCACTCACTCATGTCCCACTCCTTGTGACCCCATGGACTGTAGTCCGCCAGGCTCCTCTGTCCATGGGACTCTCCAGGCAAGAGGACTGGAGTAGGGTCCCAATAAGATGCTCAAAAGTATTTGTCATCAGAATACTCCAAGCAACTCTAGTGACAGCGTTTAGGGTATATTATGTACTTATGGGAAGCTATCACTCAGAAGATTGTTTCCTTTTTTTAAAATTTCTATGCCTAACAGCATAATACATATTTAAAAATGTATCAAAAAATTCACATTTGTGATTATCCTTTTGATAACTTTTCATCATTGAATTCTGGGTTTTCAAATGTCTGCATTCTTTTCTGTAGAAATGGTAGATTTCCATGGCTAACTCCTGCAGCAGCTAATGAAAGCCATACAAATTAATTCAAAAACAGCTTCTGTTGGCACATCTATTATAAGCCTGCATTTCTGATGATAATTCACCTAAATTTTCCTCCCGTAATTGGAAATGTGACGACAAAACCGCTTTGACAGTGTTATTGCACATTTTTCCCTCCAATAGCTCTGTATGGTTTTAAGATAATAGGCAGGAAGCAAGGGAACAAGCTAGGATGCCAATGTTTCAGTGGCTTTTTCTTTCACAAAAATGAGTTGGGTGTGCTTCAATGTACATTAAAATAATAGCCCAGCTGTTATTTGCATACATTTCAAAAATGGTGACAGAAGTCTTAAAATTGTGAAATTACCTGAGAGTTAAAAACTATCCTGTGAATTGATGATAACCAGAAGAAAAGTTTTTGGCAGCACATCTGTGGTATGCAGCATCCATTCAACCAAGATGGGAAATTCAGAACTATATACTATGGCATACATGCAAGTTGATGAAAGAAGCTTGTGGTTTTTTGCTAATACATTAAGTGTTGCTTATATGAATCCTTTATTTTGAGGTAGATATTTCAGAAATGGGGCCATTCCCTTTGACTGACCTGATAACAAGAATCTTTAACCAGCAGGACATGCTTGTGGCTCAGAATCCCTGACTATGGTAACATATATCTGTGTTTCTTCATTTGAACAGAGACGGCATCTTTATACAGATTATAAATAGCTTTTTTAGAGATCACTATTTCCTGGTGGCTCAGATGGTAAAGAATATTCCTGCAATTCAGAAGATTCAGGTTTGATTCCTGGGTAGGGAAGTTCCCCCAGAGAAGGCAATGGCTACCCACTCCATTGTTCTTGCCTGGAGAATTCCACGAACAGAGTCTGGTGGGCTATAGTCCACGGGGTCTCAAAGAGTCAGATGTGACTACCACTTCTACTTTTCAACTTTCATGAACCCCTCAGTTCCATGAAATGAGATAATTCTTCCTAATACAATATCAGTTATCTCAGTGACATTAGTCTACAGAGATCACTGATATCATTATATTTACAAAACTCTATACTACTAAGATGTAAAACATATGTAGTCTATTTGTAACATAAAAAATATGTCAGTTTAAATTGGATTTGATTCAGAAAAGTTTTCTTTGAACTGGCAGAAACAACTTTGGACAGCAAATTCAAATAGTCAATAAACTTTGTGATTTCTAAGTAGCTGTCAGTCTGATTATTATAGTCAATTCTTTTTTCAGTAGGGAGTTCATGCTGTCACTCAATTCAGTAATAATTAGATCTAAAAGTCCACTTTGTTTCATTGTTCTCAGCATCTTTATTTGTACTTTCTACACTTGTTTTCTGCCACTCTTCTCTAGTGTATCTGGATCTATGTGTGTGCAAGCATTCATACATATAAATAGCTAACTACACAGCACTAAGCATTGATACTTACAAATTCTGTATGTAACATGACACAAACACTCACAAATGCACATGTTCATCAGAGGGCTTCCACATTGCTCAAGATGTAGGATTTTGATACCTTCAATGAAACACATGCTCTTAAATACAGTTTCTGCTGTTCTTAGTCTCTGTGCTATATATACAATTCATTTTATCTTTGTGCTATTCAGAGAAGTTTCTTAGACTCTCATGGACTCAGTTTGATCATCTGCAAAATGTGAAGTTAACCTTTATGCCTCTTGTGTTTGTGCCAATTAAGGTAATTATCGTCTTTGAGCCATTTATTCCTTTCCCAGCGTCTTGCTTGGGAAATTGTGCTCAATAAAAGGTATCGGTGATTTTAAATTCTAAACTTTTATGATAACAGATCCTTCATTTACTCTCTGATCGGATTGTTTTTTCTCCCTTGGTGAAGCATAGCTGGCCTACACTATTACACTCACTGCAGGTGTATGGCATAGCTATGTGATACTCTCATAGATGGCACACCATGCAAAGTTATTAAAAATATTGAATATGGTCCCTGTGCTGTACATTAGATCCCCATGAATTATTTATTTAACTGGTAGATTGTACCTCTTAATCCCCTTCACCTATTTTGACCGTTTCCATATTTCCTCCCCTCAGGCAACTACTAGTGTTTGTTTCTGTTTCAATTTTCAGATTTCATGTCTAAGTGAAAACATGCAGTCTTTTCAGATCTGACTTATTTCACTCAACATAATACCTTCCAGGTCACAAATGGCAAGAAGATTTCACTCATTTTTTATGACTGAGTTATATTGCATTATATTACTAGATAAACATACAGTCTTCTTGTTCACTCATCTTTCAATGGTTGCTTAGGTTGATTCCATATCCTGACTATTGTAAATAATTCTGCATGTATGTTCTCAACTTGATGTTTTTGTTTTCTTTGGTTAAATACCCAGGAGTGGAATTGCTGGATTGTATGGCAGTTCTATTTTTAATTTTTTGAAGAATCTTCATACTGTTTTCCACAGTGGCTGCACCAATTTACATTTCCACCAACAGTGTTCTAGGGTTCCCTTTTCTCCATATCTTGGCCAATGATTTGTTTTCTGCCACTCTCTTAGTGTATCTGGATCTATGTGTGTGCAAGCATTCATACATATAAATAGCTAACTACACAGCACTAAGCATTGATACTTACAAATTCTGTATGTAACATGACACAAACACTCACAAATGCACATGTTCATCAGAGGGCTTCCACATTGCTCAAGATGTAGGATTTTGATACCTTCAATGAAACACATGCTCTTAAATACAGTTTCTGCTGTTCTTAGTCTCTGTGCTATATATACAATTCATTTTATCTTTGTGCTATTCAGAGAAGTTTCTTAGACTCTCATGGACTCAGTTTGATCATCTGCAAAATGTGAAGTTAACCTTTATGCCTCTTGTGTTTGTGCCAATTAAGGTAATTATCGTCTTTGAGCCATTTATTCCTTTCCCAGCGTCTTGCTTGGGAAATTGTGCTCAATAAAAGGTATCGGTGATTTTTAAATTCTAAACTTTTATGATAACAGATCCTTCATTTACTCTCTGATCGGATTGTTTTTTCTCCCTTGGTGAAGCATAGCTGGCCTACACTATTACACTCACTGCAGGTGTATGGCATAGCTATGTGATACTCTCATAGATGGCACACCATGCAAAGTTATTAAAAATATTGAATATGGTCCCTGTGCTGTACATTAGATCCCCATGAATTATTTATTTAACTGGTAGATTGTACCTCTTAATCCCCTTCACCTATTTTGACCGTTTCCATATTTCCTCCCCTCAGGCAACTACTAGTGTTTGTTTCTGTTTCAATTTTCAGATTTCATGTCTAAGTGAAAACATGCAGTCTTTTCAGATCTGACTTATTTCACTCAACATAATACCTTCCAGGTCACAAATGGCAAGAAGATTTCACTCATTTTTTATGACTGAGTTATATTGCATTATATTACTAGATAAACATACAGTCTTCTTGTTCACTCATCTTTCAATGGTTGCTTAGGTTGATTCCATATCCTGACTATTGTAAATAATTCTGCATGTATGTTCTCAACTTGATGTTTTTGTTTTCTTTGGTTAAATACCCAGGAGTGGAATTGCTGGATTGTATGGCAGTTCTATTTTTAATTTTTTGAAGAATCTTCATACTGTTTTCCACAGTGGCTGCACCAATTTACATTTCCACCAACAGTGTTCTAGGGTTCCCTTTTCTCCATATCTTGGCCAATGATTTGTAATTGCTTGTCTGTCTGATGATAACGATCCTGATGGGTGTGAGGTGATCTCCCATTTTTGTGATTTGCACTTCCCTGATGATTAGTGATATTGAGGATCTTTTGTCTGTTTGCCGTCTGTATGTCTTCTCCTGAACATGGTTATTCAGGTCCTCTGCCAGTTTTTTTCAAATTAAGTAGTTTGTTTCAAATTATTTTAAGTCAAATATATTGATTTGTGTGTCTTTATATTAACCCTTACCATACACACGATTTGCAAATATCTTCTCCAATAGGTTGTCTTTTTGATATTGTTGATGTTTTCATTCTTGGTTCAAGAACTTTTTAGCTTGATTTGCTCTAATTTGCTAACTTTTACCTTTTATTTCTCACCTGAGGAGATAATTCCAAGATATGGCTAAGATGGATGTCAGCATGTGCACTGCTATGTTTTCTTCTAGAAGTTTCTGGCTTCAGGTCTTTTAAGTCTTTAATCCATCTTGAGCTCTTAGTTATATTATTATATGGGTATACAACAGTCTGCCACTGTATCCACTCAGGCGGTGGTTATCATACTTTTGCATTTTATGAACCATAAATTTAAAAGTGAGAACTGCTGTAGATTTTCCATGTTTATAATTTTTCCAACTAATCTGTTTTCCACATGCACATATTCAAAGTCCCACTTTAATCTCTGATGTTCAGAACAAAACCAAGGAATAAATGACAGTCAATTTAGTTTCTGTCAATGTAAGGAAGACAGGCAGTAGGCGTGCATAGAATTTTTCATGTGTACAAGTCTTTGGAATTAAACTAATATGTATATAAATGCAATGATGGGTTCAGTGCAAAACAAAGAATGGACATTCTGTAATGGACTATGGTGTGCTCAAATTGAATTGAAATGAACAATAAATGAGTAGTGGAGACTATACTGCTGAAGGTGGTCTTCCAGTGTCAAGATCAGTCAAATGTCAACTAAATAAATGACACGAGGTTAACGGCAGCCTTGAGGGGGTGTATAAGGGATGGTACAGGGGAGGTGCACAAATGCAGTGTATTTGCTTTTACTTTGTCAAACCAAGATGAAATTTAACTCTCTAGTTATTAAACCCCATAATGGAAAGCAAAAAAAAAAAAAAAAGAAAGAAAAGAACAGCTAAAATTCTAGTAAATGAATTAAATTGTTTCTTCACTGTGGATATACTGGGCACTGGAAAAAAAATCAATATAGCTTTCTCAGTGAAATAGCTGAAAATTATCTGAAAACACCCTGATGATCCATTAAGAGCTTTTATTGCTTAAAAAAGTCAACTAATTCTGCTAAAATAATATTTAACCCTCCACCAAAGATCGAATTTTGGCCTGACAGCATGAGGAGCCATGCATAGCCACTTTCCAGTGAAACTGGTAAAAATTATTTAGAGAGGAAAATACAATTTAAAATCTCTGGAAACGGTCCTAGGGTAAAACAATTCAGCATACATACAAAGAAACCTGCAAAAACACTGTAAGAAAAGCAGGTGTCTGTGGTCTTTGACCTTTTATTTCTCACCTGAGGAGATAATTCCAAGATATGGCTAAGATGGATGTCAGCATGTGCACTGCTATGTTTTCTTCTAGAAGTTTCTGGCTTCAGGTCTTTTAAGTCTTTAATCCATCTTGAGCTCTTAGTTATATTATTATATGGGTATACAACAGTCTGCCACTGTATCCACTCAGGCGGTGGTTATCATACTTTTGCATTTTATGAACCATAAATTTAAAAGTGAGAACTGCTGTAGATTTTCCATGTTTATAATTTTTCCAACTAATCTGTTTTCCACATGCACATATTCAAAGTCCCACTTTAATCTCTGATGTTCAGAACAAAACCAAGGAATAAATGACAGTCAATTTAGTTTCTGTCAATGTAAGGAAGACAGGCAGTAGGCGTGCATAGAATTTTTCATGTGTACAAGTCTTTGGAATTAAACTAATATGTATATAAATGCAATGATGGGTTCAGTGCAAAACAAAGAATGGACATTCTGTAATGGACTATGGTGTGCTCAAATTGAATTGAAATGAACAATAAATGAGTAGTGGAGACTATACTGCTGAAGGTGGTCTTCCAGTGTCAAGATCAGTCAAATGTCAACTAAATAAATGACACGAGGTTAACGGCAGCCTTGAGGGGGTGTATAAGGGATGGTACAGGGGAGGTGCACAAATGCAGTGTATTTGCTTTTAATTTTTTCAAACAAGATGAAATTTAACTCTCTAGTTATTAAACCCCATAATGGAAAGCAAAAAAAAAAAAAAAAGAAAGAAAAGAACAGCTAAAATTCTAGTAAATGAATTAAATTGTTTCTTCACTGTGGATATACTGGGCACTGGAAAAAAAATCAATATAGCTTTCTCAGTGAAATAGCTGAAAATTATCTGAAAACACCCTGATGATCCATTAAGAGCTTTTATTGCTTAAAAAAGTCAACTAATTCTGCTAAAATAATATTTAACCCTCCACCAAAGATCGAATTTTGGCCTGACAGCATGAGGAGCCATGCATAGCCACTTTCCAGTGAAACTGGTAAAAATTATTTAGAGAGGAAAATACAATTTAAAATCTCTGGAAACGGTCCTAGGGTAAGACAGCAAATTAAGCAGCATACATACAAAGAAACCTGCAAAAACACTGTAAGAAAAGCAGGTGTCTGTGGTCTTTGATCCAAGACAGCAACCCTCCCACCTCTCTCTCAGCTTATCTGCGTTTTGTCTCTTTACATTCATTTGCATTTTCCAGGACTTTATGCAAATAAGACTTCTAGTAATTAGACCATGCGTGGTAATATGCTTTGAACACTTTTCTATTAATTTTAGGGTGATCTGATTTTTGAAACTTTGTGAATTGACTTATTAAAATAGTAGTCAAGGAAAGTCTCATATTTTGAAGTGGCAGGTATCACCTTGTATATAGAATATTGTTATGTTTAATAAATCTCATCAGAGGAAGGAAATGTTCATAAAAATAAGATCACACATAATATATACTTTTGCAGTTGGCATCTCTACTGTATTATTATTATTATTATTATTATTATTATTGTCCATGCAGCATGTGAGATCTTAGTTCCCTGACCAGGGATCAAATCCTTGTCCCTGCATTGGAAGCACAGAGTCTTAACCACTGGACCACCAGGGAAGTCCCATGATTGGCTTCATTAACTCAATATATTAATGTTGAGATATAGCCAAGGAAGTATTATTAGTTGATTCTTATTGTTGCACAGTATTCCACCAGAGACATTTGCTGTATTTTCTTTATCCTTTCACAGGGGCATTGAGATTGCTTTTTTTTTTTTTTTTTCTCATTTTATTTTTTCTCTTTTTATTTTTTATAGAATTTCGTTGTTTACTGCCACACATCAACCCGAATCCTCTAAAGGTAGACACACATTCCTCCCCTCACTGCAAACCTCTCCTCCATCCAGTGAATAAAACTCCTAGTAACATGTACAAGTTTTACATGGGCGATTTTTTTTCTTCATCTTGTTTAGGTAAATTTCTGAGTGAAATGATGGAGCCATAAAGTCGGAATAGGCATACATTCATACTTGAAAGACATTTCTGAAAGTACTCCAATGTTTTTTTAAAGACTTTAAAACTGGTTAGCCATTCTAGAGGCTATATAGTACATCATGTACATATTCTACAAGGTATATACTATAAGGTATATCCTCTATTGAATAAATGTTTAAATTACTTTCAAATTTCTTGATTTAATTTGGAATTACGTAATAAAACCCTTCCTCATATATCATAATACATGTTTGTGAGCTGTACTTAGGATAGATTTGTAAAGGCATAATTATAATCTCAATATATGTGGACATTAAAAGTAAACCATATTATAATGGGATTCCCTTGTGGTTTAGTGATAAAGAATCTGCCTGCCAGTGCAGGAGATGTGGGTTGGATCCCTGGGTTGGAGAGATTCCCTGGAGGAGGAAATGGTGACCCACTCCAGTATTCTTGCCTGGAAAATCCCATGGGCAGAGAAGCCGGGTAGGGTGCAGTATACGGGGACCACAAAAGAGTCAGACACTATTTAGTGACTAAGCAACAACAACAAATATATAACACCAATTTCTTCTCAGACTTATTGAGGGCCTTCCCCACATCCTACAATTGTTTTTTCTTTTGAAATATCCTGCTTATCAATGAAAGAAAGTATAATATGCACTTTATTATTTCCAAGTGATTATGGCTTTGAGTCCAAATAAAGATGAGGTTTCTCCTATATCCCATTGGAGAAGGGAATATGTTACCAGAGTCTGCTTATGATCTCTTGAAGAATTGGCCAATTTCTTTCAACTCTCCGAATTTCATCTTTCTTACTTTAAAAATGAGGGTAATGATATCTAAGGGGCTTCCTTGTAACTCACAAAATTGGTAAGAGGAAATAGGAAATATAAACTTTCAAAAGTTCTTAGACAAGAACAGTGGTCACTCAGATATTAATCTACTTCCTCTTCAGTGTTCTAATTTCGTTTGACTTTGTTCAAAATGATTTTAGGCCTTCTTTCTCTCTGCAGGGCAGTGAGCTGACATTATTGCTTTATTATTTCAGCTGCTTAGGGAGGAGATAAGTTAAATGCCTGCCAGGCTTAGATGCTTTCTCTACAAGAAGCCTGCTTACTCATTCTTAGTGGGGAAGTCTGTTTCCAGGGTCAATAATGGATTCAGTTCCCCCTGGGTTTAGTCAATTGCCACCGGTCTGAGGCATATGGGCCTTGATACTGGGAGTTCAATTTAGCGCTTTCATGGTCTGATTCTAGGTGGTGACTGCCTATTTTTCACTTTGTAACCTGAGATTATGGAGTCAGGGAATATACACACATCTATCAAGCTTTTAAACAAGACTTATTCTCACCATGTGCAGTTGATAACATATGACAGACATTTCTTGAACTGTCTCTCACAACTGTGAGAACATTAGGAACCTCCAGGATCTCTTGAAGGCCCTCCTAACTAATCCAGAAGTACACTGTCCACTTATTTTGCATGTCTAGATTTTCTACTAAAACCTTTAGGTTGTCGATGTTTCCTGGGATCTGAGGCAGTATGTATTTGTTCCCACAGAAGCTGAGAGTTTACAACCAATGCTTATAGTCCAGTCCTAAGCCAGGTTTTGTCTTTGTTTTTTTAAAAATTTGGCATTTTTTATTTATTTATCATCATCTATCTTAATTCTTTGGCCTGCGTGGGCCTCCCGTTACAGTTGTTTCTCTCAATGCATTGCACTGGCTCTGGGCGCATGCCCTCCAGAGTGCTGGCTCGCAATTGGACACCCGCGTCCAGCTGCTCTGTCGCACGTGGGATCTTCCTGGGATCAAACCGGTGCCCCCATTGCACTGCAAGGCAGACTTGTTACCCACTGGACCACCAGGGAAGCCCCAGTTTTTGTCTTTCTAACTCTGTCTCAAAGATACATAGACAGGGTTGTCCTTTGCTCAGAGCTTTCTTGGAAGTCACTGGGAGCACTTACTCATTGGTGGAACCAATAAAATTGGCCAAATAAATTAAACTGTTTGGTCTCTTTTTAGTTGCTGTATTTCCAGTCTGTCACCTTTTTTATTCCTTGTGATATTGTTTCTCCCACTTTCAATTTCCCAAGGACAAGTCACTTTCTATCCTTTTGAATACCAACTTCCATACCTACATTATTACATTATTCCAGACAATCACAATAGTTATCATTCTGATATAAAAAGACCAAAGCAAAATTCTCAAGTTCAATGCCTGCCAGGCTTAGAATGCTGCCAGGCTTAGATGCTTTCTACAAGAAGCCTGCTTACTCATTCTTAGTGGGGAAGTCTGTTTCCAGGGTCAATAATGGATTCAGTTCCCCCTGGGTTTAGTCAATTGCCACCGGTCTGAGGCATATGGGCCTTGATACTGGGAGTTCAATTTAGCGCTTTCATGGTCTGATTCTAGGTGGTGACTGCCTATTTTTCACTTTGTAACCTGAGATTATGGAGTCAGGGAATATACACACATCTATCAAGCTTTTAAACAAGACTTATTCTCACCATGTGCAGTTGATAACATATGACAGACATTTCTTGAACTGTCTCTCACAACTGTGAGAACATTAGGAACCTCCAGGATCTCTTGAAGGCCCTCCTAACTAATCCAGAAGTACACTGTCCACTTATTTTGCATGTCTAGATTTTCTACTAAAACCTTTAGGTTGTCGATGTTTCCTGGGATCTGAGGCAGTATGTATTTGTTCCCACAGAAGCTGAGAGTTTACAACCAATGCTTATAGTCCAGTCCTAAGCCAGGTTTTGTCTTTGTTTTTTTAAAAATTTGGCATTTTTTATTTATTTATCATCATCTATCTTAATTCTTTGGCCTGCGTGGGCCTCCCGTTACAGTTGTTTCTCTCAATGCATTGCACTGGCTCTGGGCGCATGCCCTCCAGAGTGCTGGCTCGCAATTGGACACCCGCGTCCAGCTGCTCTGTCGCACGTGGGATCTTCCTGGGATCAAACCGGTGCCCCCATTGCACTGCAAGGCAGACTTGTTACCCACTGGACCACCAGGGAAGCCCCAGTTTTTGTCTTTCTAACTCTGTCTCAAAGATACATAGACAGGGTTGTCCTTTGCTCAGAGCTTTCTTGGAAGTCACTGGGAGCACTTACTCATTGGTGGAACCAATAAAATTGGCCAAATAAATTAAACTGTTTGGTCTCTTTTTAGTTGCTGTATTTCCAGTCTGTCACCTTTTTTATTCCTTGTGATATTGTTTCTCCCACTTTCAATTTCCCAAGGACAAGTCACTTTCTATCCTTTTGAATACCAACTTCCATACCTACATTATTACATTATTCCAGACAATCACAATAGTTATCATTCTGATATAAAAAGACCAAAGCAAAATTCTCAAGTTCCATCACTAAATTTGAAATAAAAAGTAATTTTTTTTCATTGGACAATGTACACTACACAGTCCTCATAATAACCATGTTTAAATCACTCTGCTGAATTAGTTATAATTTCTGATCTGCTCTAGGGGAAAAAGGTCATTAGGTAGAGGTATAACTCTCTTTTCCAGTAGTTTCTTTTCCTTTTTTTTTTTAATCTCTACAGTAGCTTTCTGTTTTCACTGTTCCTGTTCTCTAGCAAAGCTTCAATTAAAATTTCAGTTTGTTTTGCTTTGAAGGCAAGAGAATGCTGGATGAGAGGCACTGTAAAGTCCTATAGCAGGGACAGAATTTAGGCAAAGGACAAAAAAAAAATTCCAAATACATCCTCTTTTGAATTCTGAGAAATATGTTCCCAAATGAAGATTGGAACTGAAGCACTGAAATAATTTGAAAGTCTTTTGGGTCAAAGTAAGAATAATGCAAGGCTTATTGCATATAAGTTAATTTAGCCTTTGTTGTTATTTGAGAGCAAATTGGCTTAAATACGAGGGGCTGTATGAACACAGGGTAATACACTCTGGAGGAGATGGCCTCCTAGAATGCCTGTACTTCACTTGCTACTATTTCACAAATGTTGGATGTCCCCATGTCTCTGTCACTTGTTTTCTACATTTATTTAGATAAAATTATATGAGAAGCTGTAACAGTATTCTTTTTTGGAGATGAAATAATTTAATGCACATAAAGTACATAAAACCTTGCTTGGCATATAGTAAAGGCTCAATAAACTCTGGGCAAAACTGAGACAAAAAAAAAAAAGAACACTATAGAACTCATTTACCATAAAAACATAGTCTAATTTATTGATGTTGGTCACTTAAATATTATTTCCATTGTAAACTACTTTTAGGTATTTTCAAGTTGATATAAATATATGAGGAGGGGAACTAAATGGCAGAAGGTACTATGAGGAGGGTGCTTTGTGTTATTACTTTTTGTATCTGAGTGTCACAAAACATTGTTAGTATAATGTGACTGTGACCTTTATCTATTGCACATCTGTCATTTGCCCAAGTCCTTTTTCATTTAAAAATGCACACCACACAGGAATGCATAATTATATGAAAGGCATCTAAACAATTCCCATGAAAAACTGCTTATTTTTGTGGCCCCTTTTCCTTCAGATTTTACTTAGCAATGCTGCTGTGTAAGGAAATGTTCTTTAGAGTTTAGATATGAGGAATATTTCCTTCTAAACTTTCACAATATCTATGCTTCTATGACTTTTTTCAAATTTCAAGTTTGGGTCAACAATGCCAAAGAAGCTGCACTTATTCCTGGTAGCTTTGCTATTATACACGTTGCTTCATAACAACCCTCTGATCCATATTCATTTTCATATGATTATATAATATTCAGTAACAAAGTTTAATATGTGAGTTTACTTGTGACCTTGAGCTGTTGATAACAATGGTGTTTATTAGAATCTAGACAATTTTACTAAAGTATTGAGTGGATATCTTCCCCCTAATGTCTTATGTTATAAAGGTCTTGAATACCTAACGATTTTAAACATCAACAAAATACTTTTATTCACATGAAAGAATAGTGGAATAAATGCATGTTGTGTATACGTGCATAAATATGAATATGTATCTAAAACATTTATGTGTGGATATTTGTATTTATGTGTATTTCTATATTTATGTATGAAACATACTTCTTGCATATGTATCTGTGTATACACATGAAACGTACAAATAATAAGCATGTAATGATAAATTTTCATGTAGTGAATAGAGCTTGCAAAAATCACCCAGATCAAAAATAGAACCCTACCCGCAATGTGCAAGCCCCTTTCAAACTCCTTAACTTCCAAGGGTAAACTCCAATCCTAGCTTCTAAGATAAATTAATTTAAATTTTTCTTGGTAGCTCTTTTTTTTCTTTTCACTCTGTGAAGCTTCAGAATTTACATATCAGCATGTTAGGATGGAGGACTTAATGCTTAAGACCCCTGAACTCTCCAGCTGTATGTCTCCTGTGCTTTAGGATTACAAGAGATCTGCTGGATTCTTAATTCCCCTGCAGTACTTCTCAGCTGGGTAGTTTCTGGTCCTGCACCCAGAATCAACAAACGACTTCTGAGAAATGCTGCTGATCCCCTACCCTTCTCCTCTTCATGCCTCATTGCTCTTCTCTTCTAGCTGTGTTCTCAGCAGGTCTCAGATGCCATCAACAGGTGATGAATTGGGTTTTATCTAACTTTTTTAGTTGTTCTTGAGGGGATCACTGCTCCATTATAAGATACTCTATCTTACTTAGAAATAGAAAACTGGAATACAATATGTGAAATATCATTTTGAAATCTACATTCTATGTCATGGTATGAACATTTATTTATGGTTGAGGTCAGAACCGAAAATAACAAGGAAGATGAAAGTAAAAAGTAGTTGATTAACTCAGACTTGTTTGAAATAATTAACTAAAATATTAAGATAGGCAAAGAAAGACTGTTAAATGAAATATTGATTGTGTTGGATTCTTGAGTAGAAATAAAATAAAACTCTCTTTATTCCATGGCAAGTAAAATATAAATCTATCATACTAATAAATGCTAATAAATGTTTCTGCTCAACTATTTCTCTCTGAGGTCAAGGCAGTAGCCCTTGAAATTATGGTAGCTATCAGCCATAAGTTTTGTCCACACACACTTATATCAGTGCCTTGGCAAAGCTGTATTTACTTTTAGCATTCAAAACCTTAAATATGAGGTCATCTGATTGACACTTATGAGAATGACTATTTTTAAAAATATAAGAAATAGCAAGTGTTAATAAGGATGTGGAGAAAAGCAAATGCTTATACACTGTTGGTGGGAATATAAATGGGTGCAGTCACTATGGAAAACACTATAGTGACTCCTCAAAAATATAAAAATAAAACTATTTTATATGTGTATAGATATATGATATATATGTATATATACATACATATAGATAGATAAAATCCAGTAACTCCACTTCTGGGTATTTATCTAAAAAAATGAAAACATTACCTCAAAAACACGTATGCAACCTCATGCCCACTGCAGCAATGTTTATAGCAGCCAAGATATGGCAACAGTTTAAGCATCCATCAATGGATGAATGGATAAATTATATATATATATAAAACATTATAGATTATTGTCATAAAAAGAATGAAATCTTGCCATTTTTTACAATGTAGGTGGGCATCAAGGGCATTCTGCTAAGTGAAGTAAGTAGGCAGATGAAAGATAAATGCACACAATCCTGGTCATATATGAAATCCAAAAAAAAAAGGTCATAAATGTAGAGACCCGACTGGTAGTTGCCCAAGGAAGAGTGGTCATGGGCCAGTTGGGTAAAGGGGCAGGGTCAAAAGATACCAAAGTCTAGTTAGAAAATAAATAAATCATATAATATAACACACAGCATGACACTTGTAATTAATACTGTATTTGAAAGTTGCTAATAAATTTTAAAAGTTCCCATATCACAACAAGAAAAAATTTTGGACCTATGCATGATGAGGGATGTTACCTAGGCTCATTGTGGTGATCATTTTGCAATATATACAAATACAAAATTAGTATACTGAACAACAGAAACTAATATAACAGTGTATGTCAATTATACCTCAATACAATTTTTAAAAATTAAAAAAATAGAATGCAATAAATATAATGAAAAAAACTTTCGAGTGAACTTACATCCTAGGATGCTATTATCAGACCCTCTAACTTACTAGAACCATAAGGATTAGACTAAGTATTCCAGACTCAAAAAGAACATTTATGTTTCATTGGTAATGGGTATAATGCCTCTCGGTTTCATTTATACCCTTTCTATTTATGGTATAACACTCTTTAAATACTTTTTCCTTTGCCAGTTAGCTGGATCTTGAACTTGGTCAGTAGAGAGGACTGGAGAGACATGACAGGAGGGATGAGCTTAGCTTACTGTTCTGGTGTGGAGGTTCGGTAGGCTCCTGAAGCCGCCTGCTCTGTTGCCTGGCTCCTGAAGTGTGGGCAGCTTCACCTGCACTCCATGCCTGCAGCGCATGGTTCTCGCAGTGCCCAGTGCCTGCGTGGACAGTTCTTCTAGCACCAGGCTCTTGGAATTCACGCCCTTTCTCTAGGGCTCAGCCCCTGTAATGCACAGGGAACATCACCACCTTATGGTCAGAAGGTTCTCCTAGAAACTCAGTGACCAGCCGTAATGATTTACTCAGGACTGAGGGATCCATGGAATATGAGACCTTCTATTTATAACCAGGGCATTCTCAAATAATTCATAACAAGACATCACCTTGTAGGCAGCCTCTGGGGGGTCATTTCCCCATGGAACTTTCTCTGGAACCAAAGAAGGCATGCTCTAGGTCACCCAGATGGCAGTTAAGTGGCTTCCCAGCCATCTTGGGGAATCATAGCTGTGACCATAAGATTTGGATCTCAGCCTTAGGGCTGGGGGTATATTATTGAGATAAAACACCCAAGGACTAGGGGTTACTCCTTATCCACTATTCCTATTAGCATTCTCTTCATGTGTGTGTGTGTCGTATAGTAAGTCACTTCAATCACGTCTGCAGCCCTATGGATGGGGGCCCACCAGGCACCTCTGTCCATGGGATTCTCCAGGCGAAAATACTGGAGTGGGTGGCATTACCCAAGTAATCTTCCTGATTCAGAGGCTGCATACACATCTCTTATGTCTTCTGCACTGGCTGGGAGGTTCTTTACCACTAGCACCACCAGAGAAGCCTTCTCCTTACTATGAGCCAATACCTTGTTTCTGAATTTCCTATCATAGTTGATACAGTAAGTCGCCTAAATATGAATGAGTTCTGTTCAGATAACACATTTGTCCAACAAAGTTAGCCTATATACACAAGTAACACAATCAGTTTTATCACACTGTGGTGCAATAGGTTTATAATACTTTCCACACAAATAATACATACAAAACAAACATAAAAAAATAAAGAAAATATTCTTAATCTTACAGTACAAAGAAATTAACTCTGCATAATCACTGGAATGACTGATGCTGAAGCTGAAGCTCCAATACTTTGTCCATCTGATGTGAAGAACTGACTCATTGGAAAAGACCCTGATGCTGGAAAGACTGAGGGCAGGAGGAGAAGGGGGCGACAGAGGATGAGATGGTTCAATGGTATCAACAAGTCAGTGGAAGAGAGTCTGAGCAAGCTCTGGGAGACAAGAAAGGACAGGAGAGCATGGGGTACTGCAGTCCACGGGGTTGCAAAGAGTCAGACATGACTTAGTCACTGAACAAAAACAACAGTACTCTGAAAAGTACAGCACAGCTGATGGCATCCAGGGACTGGCATTGAGTGAACAGGCAACAAGAGTCACTGACTGGGGCTTCCCTGGTGGTCCAGTGGGTAAAGAGTCTGCCTCGCAGTGCAAGAGGCACCAGTTCAATCCCTGAACTGGGAGGATCCCACGTGCCACGGAGCGGCTGGGCCAGTGTGTCTAATCACAAGCCAGCGCTCTGGAGCACATGTGCCCAGAGCCAGTACTCTGCAAGAAGAGAGGCCACCACGATAGGAGGCCCACACAACCCAAAGAATTAAGATGGATGAAAATAAATAAATGAAGGAAAAAAAAAGAGCCACTGACTGGAGGGAGAAGAGGTGGGAGATTGTAGAGCTCAAGTATTGTCAGCAGTAGGAGATGAATGGCAAGCTGCAATTTCACTCAAAGAATTCAGCCTTATGTACCCAAGTAATCTTCCTGATTCAGAGGCTGCATACACATCTCTTATGTCTTCTGCACTGGCTGGGAGGTTCTTTACCACTAGCACCACCAGAGAAGCCTTCTCCTTACTATGAGCCAATACCTTGTTTCTGAATTTCCTATCATAGTTGATACAGTAAGTCGCCTAAATATGAATGAGTTCTGTTCAGATAACACATTTGTCCAACAAAGTTAGCCTATATACACAAGTAACACAATCAGTTTTATCACACTGTGGTGCAATAGGTTTATAATACTTTCCACACAAATAATACATACAAAACAAACATAAAAAAATAAAGAAAATATTCTTAATCTTACAGTACAAAGAAATTAACTCTGCATAATCACTGGAATGACTGATGCTGAAGCTGAAGCTCCAATACTTTGTCCATCTGATGTGAAGAACTGACTCATTGGAAAAGACCCTGATGCTGGAAAGACTGAGGGCAGGAGGAGAAGGGGGCGACAGAGGATGAGATGGTTCAATGGTATCAACAAGTCAGTGGAAGAGAGTCTGAGCAAGCTCTGGGAGACAAGAAAGGACAGGAGAGCATGGGGTACTGCAGTCCACGGGGTTGCAAAGAGTCAGACATGACTTAGTCACTGAACAAAAACAACAGTACTCTGAAAAGTACAGCACAGCTGATGGCATCCAGGGACTGGCATTGAGTGAACAGGCAACAAGAGTCACTGACTGGGGCTTCCCTGGTGGTCCAGTGGGTAAAGAGTCTGCCTCGCAGTGCAAGAGGCACCAGTTCAATCCCTGAACTGGGAGGATCCCACGTGCCACGGAGCGGCTGGGCCAGTGTGTCTAATCACAAGCCAGCGCTCTGGAGCACATGTGCCCAGAGCCAGTACTCTGCAAGAAGAGAGGCCACCACGATAGGAGGCCCACACAACCCAAAGAATTAAGATGGATGAAAATAAATAAATGAAGGAAAAAAAAAGAGCCACTGACTGGAGGGAGAAGAGGTGGGAGATTGTAGAGCTCAAGTATTGTCAGCAGTAGGAGATGAATGGCAAGCTGCAATTTCACTCATGCCTGACATCGATAGAATGCCTGTTAGCTTCTTTGAAAGTTTGCAACTTGAAGGCCCTTATGTAGCAGACTTCCTATAATATGTAAATGTAAAATCTTCCCCATTCAAATTTCTGTCCTGATTATGTTTCTTGTTTGTACCCTGAATGATAGTACAATATATTCATTTTAAACTAGCACTTAGAACACTTTCTGGAATATAGACGGTGCTAAATGCATGCATCTTATTATATTAACATATATATATATATATATGTACACACACACACACACACACATATATATATACATATACATATGTGTGTGTGTGTGTTGGCATGAAAATTTGAGCTATGTCCCTTTCACTGAATTGGGAAATTGAAATCTATTTGGAAAAAAAAAAAAAAAAAGCTTTTTGTGAAAAGATAGATTGTTTTCTTATCCCATGATATTAAACTGGACAGAAGAATATAAAAGCTGAAGAATTATACATTTTTTCTTATCTTGTTTCATTCCAGAAGTATGATGGCAATAAAATTTTAGCCAAATTCTGAAAAAAGAAAATGATCTGTCTGGATATACTGGGGAATAGAGGCTTTTAAAAATCTTCAGCTGGTGATAATACTTTCAAGGAGAAAATGAAGAATAATTCTTCTCATTATTAGAATTTATGGCTGGCTGAAAGAGTAGAGGGCCTGAAAAGGGACTCAAATTTTCAAGGTGGAAGGTTTAGGAGTTACACTATCATCAGAAAGTAAGTTTAGTTGTTTCAGTCGTGTCTGACTCTTTGCAACCCTGTGGACTGCAGCCCACCAGGCCCCTCCAATCAAGGAATTTTCTAGGCAAGAATACTGGAGTGGGTTGCTATTCCCTTCTCCGAAGCTAGGCCTGTGTATTGGTAAATTTTGTTTTACAGGTTGATTTTTACAAACTGATATTCTTACTCTATTGTGATGACAAAGTATTAGGATTTCTGGGGTATTCTGTTCTCTGGCGACCACAGAAAAGAATAATGAGTATGAAGATGATTTGAGTGAAGCTATACATGTCACATATAGTATAAACCACATGACTCTATGTCTGCTGAGAGATCACAGGTATGACTGCTGAAAGAACAGAAGAATAACTACAGTCGGGATTTTCAAAGAACCAGCAACATGAATGAGTATGGAAAAAAATCACTATTGTCAAAGGAGATATCTGCAATTTCACTCATGCCTGACATCGATAGAATGCCTGTTAGCTTCTTTGAAAGTTTGCAACTTGAAGGCCCTTATGTAGCAGACTTCCTATAATATGTAAATGTAAAATCTTCCCCATTCAAATTTCTGTCCTGATTATGTTTCTTGTTTGTACCCTGAATGATAGTACAATATATTCATTTTAAACTAGCACTTAGAACACTTTCTGGAATATAGACGGTGCTAAATGCATGCATCTTATTATATTAACATATATATATATATATATGTACACACACACACACACATATATATATACATATACATATGTGTGTGTGTGTGTTGGCATGAAAATTTGAGCTATGTCCCTTTCACTGAATTGGGAAATTGAAATCTATTTGGAAAAAAAAAAAAAAAAGCTTTTTGTGAAAAGATAGATTGTTTTCTTATCCCATGATATTAAACTGGACAGAAGAATATAAAAGCTGAAGAATTATACATTTTTCTTATCTTTTTTCATTCCAGAAGTATGATGGCAATAAAATTTTAGCCAAATTCTGAAAAAAGAAAATGATCTGTCTGGATATACTGGGGAATAGAGGCTTTTAAAAATCTTCAGCTGGTGATAATACTTTCAAGGAGAAAATGAAGAATAATTCTTCTCATTATTAGAATTTATGGCTGGCTGAAAGAGTAGAGGGCCTGAAAAGGGACTCAAATTTTCAAGGTGGAAGGTTTAGGAGTTACACTATCATCAGAAAGTAAGTTTAGTTGTTTCAGTCGTGTCTGACTCTTTGCAACCCTGTGGACTGCAGCCCACCAGGCCCCTCCAATCAAGGAATTTTCTAGGCAAGAATACTGGAGTGGGTTGCTATTCCCTTCTCCGAAGCTAGGCCTGTGTATTGGTAAATTTTGTTTTACAGGTTGATTTTTACAAACTGATATTCTTACTCTATTGTGATGACAAAGTATTAGGATTTCTGGGGTATTCTGTTCTCTGGCGACCACAGAAAAGAATAATGAGTATGAAGATGATTTGAGTGAAGCTATACATGTCACATATAGTATAAACCACATGACTCTATGTCTGCTGAGAGATCACAGGTATGACTGCTGAAAGAACAGAAGAATAACTACAGTCATATAATAACTGATGATGTGAGAACACAGAATTTAAGGACAATGAATTTAGTCATAATGAATGCTGACGTTTTCAGTGCTAATTTTTCTATGTAAAAATGAGTCGAGTTATGGGCACATAACAACAATAAGGCTTCACATGTTTACAATTGCCTTTATCTTGATAGCTACAATGCCTTAGAAAGAACAGGGATGATATTTGAGGTGAGGTTTTTGAAAGAAGTGTGATTTTTCAATCACAAAAGAGAAGTGCTATCAAAAGTCAGGAAACACAATAGGGAAAGATAGACACAAAACTGTGAAAACTATCATTTTGGGAAAATGCTAGTATTATAGCACCATATTAACTGAACAAATACTCACTGAATTTCTTCTACAAGACGGACAATCTAGTAGGGAGCATTAGATGATTTCATAACTGACATTCTTTGTTAAGAAACAAAGAATAAAATTGGCTAACTCTCCAAAAAACCTAAAAGGCCTAATCTATCTATATTATATATTTTAACAATAGTTTTTTTTTTTTTTTTTATGAAAACAGGCAAGTACTTATTCTTAAATCTGGACTTTTTAAAAAAATATTTTGGCTTCTTTATATTGAGTTTTATTGATTTATTTTTCATCTATCCTTATTCTTCAGCCTGTGTGGGCCTCCCATTACAGTGGTCTCTTTCGCGCAGAGCACAGGCTCTGGGTGCAAGCGCTCCACAGTGCTGGCTTGTTTCAGTCGTGTCTGACTCTTTGCAACCCTGTGGACTGCAGCCCACCAGGCCCCTCCAATCAAGGAATTTTCTAGGCAAGAATACTGGAGTGGGTTGCTATTCCCTTCTCCGAAGCTAGGCCTGTGTATTGGTAAATTTTGTTTTACAGGTTGATTTTTACAAACTGATATTCTTACTCTATTGTGATGACAAAGTATTAGGATTTCTGGGGTATTCTGTTCTCTGGCGACCACAGAAAAGAATAATGAGTATGAAGATGATTTGAGTGAAGCTATACATGTCACATATAGTATAAACCACATGACTCTATGTCTGCTGAGAGATCACAGGTATGACTGCTGAAAGAACAGAAGAATAACTACAGTCATATAATAACTGATGATGTGAGAACACAGAATTTAAGGACAATGAATTTAGTCATAATGAATGCTGACGTTTTCAGTGCTAATTTTTCTATGTAAAAATGAGTCGAGTTATGGGCACATAACAACAATAAGGCTTCACATGTTTACAATTGCCTTTATCTTGATAGCTACAATGCCTTAGAAAGAACAGGGATGATATTTGAGGTGAGGTTTTTGAAAGAAGTGTGATTTTTCAATCACAAAAGAGAAGTGCTATCAAAAGTCAGGAAACACAATAGGGAAAGATAGACACAAAACTGTGAAAACTATCATTTTGGGAAAATGCTAGTATTATAGCACCATATTAACTGAACAAATACTCACTGAATTTCTTCTACAAGACGGACAATCTAGTAGGGAGCATTAGATGATTTCATAACTGACATTCTTTGTTAAGAAACAAAGAATAAAATTGGCTAACTCTCCAAAAAACCTAAAAGGCCTAATCTATCTATATTATATATTTTAACAATAGTTTTTTTTTTTTTTTTTATGAAAACAGGCAAGTACTTATTCTTAAATCTGGACTTTTTAAAAAAATATTTTGGCTTCTTTATATTGAGTTTTATTGATTTATTTTTCATCTATCCTTATTCTTCAGCCTGTGTGGGCCTCCCATTACAGTGGTCTCTTTCGCGCAGAGCACAGGCTCTGGGTGCAAGCGCTCCACAGTGCTGGCTTGTAATTGGACACACTGGTCCTGCAGCTCTGCAACACATGGCATCTTCCTGGGCCAGGGATCAAAGCAGCGCCCCTTGCACTGAAAAGTGTACTCTTTACCCAACGGACCACTAGGAAGCTCTATTTTAACAATAGTTTTAATTTTTATTTCTTCTTCAGTCATTGCATCTCATGTAAAAGCTGCTATTTTTCTAATTTATCTTAGCAAAGATTTTTTTTTTTAAGTACTGAGGTAGTTTTTTTTGAGTCAATTCTCAAGATAGGAATAAGATGAATGTATATTCCACCAGTTTTCATATTATATTTTCATTACTATTCATTTCAAAATAATTTATAACTTTTTAAACTTTTCTTTGACCAATGGTTTATTCAGAATTTTATTACTTTGCTTATAATCAGCTGGACATTTTGTAGTTAACTTTTTTATTTATTTATTTTTATCCATCTTTATTCTTTGGCCTGAAAATTCAATGGAGAGAGGAGTCTGGTGGGCCATAGTCTCTGGGGTTGTAAAGAGCTGGTCATAACAGAGCCCACATACACCTTACATTGTGAGTTTTTGTTGTGTAGTTTTCATGTGATTGTTCACAAACTAGCTGTTTACACTGTGACTGGCCTAAGTATACACATTAATGTAAAATAAAAAATCAATATTTGCTTTTAAAATTATTTAATACTATTTGAGGGAAAAACTTGTATGTCTCTAAAACATTTCAGCAAACTAAAAATAAACACGTAAATATACAAGATTCTGCCACTTTGAAATACAGCCTACCTCCCTATCGGAGGACTCTATATCCACAATTTCAACAACCATCTATCAAAAAAATACAGAAGAAAATTTTGAAAAAAATTGCAAAAACCAAAACTTGAATCTGCACACTCCAGAAGGCAACTGCACGGTTTATACATCATTTGCATTGCATTTACAACTACTTACACAGCATTTACTTTATAATAGATATTATAAGAAATCTAGACATGCTTTTAAGTATATGGAGGATATTCGTACGCCACACATGGATACTATGCCATTTTACACTATTTTGAGTGAGTTGAGCATCGGGGATTTTGGTTTCTGCCAGTGTCCTGGAACCAACTCTCACAGACACTGATGGACAATGTCATAGTTAACAAGCACTAGGCTGTTTGTAATGCTAGTCTTTTTAATATGTTAAAGTTTTTCGTAACAAAGTAAAAAAGAAAGAGTTAACGAGTCTTTTAAACACATCTACCACAACTATCACAGAGGTTATCATGCAATTTCATGTAGCTTAAAACAATTTAAGTTGAAAATAATTTAGGTAACAGATTCTTCACGTCATGTCAAAAGCTATTATCATTTCTCCTGAGATTTTTAAAACAAAGACCATATAAACTAAAGACTTTATTTGGATTTTAAAAATCCATACTTTTTCTCTGAATATTTTCATATTCATTTATTATGGCAGATATTTTTCTTTATTAATTTCAGTGTCAGAAAACAGAAGGCAATTTATCCAAGAATATTTCACTATTTATCTGGGATATGGCAAATAATCATATGAGCTAACATTTGTTATGCATTTCCCAGTGACTCAGTGGTAAAGAATCCACCTGCCAAGCAGGAGACAGGAATTCGATCCCTGCATTGGGAAAATCTTCTGGAAGAAGGCATGACAGCCCACTCCGGTATTCTTGCCTGGGAAACCCCATGGACAGAGGAGCTTGGTGGCTAAAGTTCATGGGATGCAAAAGAATCCGGACATGAAAGAGCGGCTAAAACCCAACAACCTTTGTTGGTAATTTGTCTATAACAGGCAGTACTCTTTGGTAAACAACAGGTATTCCAGCATTTTATATTTAGAGCTAGACTTAAGAAGATGTTACCAAGATTCTCAAGTCGATCCCCAAGGAAACTCCTCTGTCTGATGTCTTTAGAGCCAAAAAGGAGACCATATTCAGTCCGGAAGCAAATGGAAGTTTTATCTTTGGTAAAAGAACTGAGAGCTGAGAGCTCCAGCCCGAGCGCAGGCGCTCGCAGACTGGCGGCGGTGGGCGGGGCTGCTTTCTGAGACGCTCTCGTGCAAGGCCTGAGTTCTCGCGAGGCTGGTGCTTTTGGCGCAGACGCCCTGGGTCTCATGCCAGGTGCAGCTCCTTTGCACCCGGCCGCCACCATCTTGAAGAGCAGTGCCGCCTCGGTGCTTTGGGGCAGAGTGAGAAAGCTGAGATGAGGGACGTGGTCCTTTCGCGGTTGGAGCCCTGTTCTGTGAGACCTCTGCACCGCCACCCCTACAAGCAAGTAAAACGGACTACGCTTCAAACCGAAAAAAAGGTTAGATTTTATTACTCAGATTCTATTTTTATTTCCTGGGTATTGTTAACAGGTTTTGCCAGCGATAGAAAAGTGTCATTATCTCATCTTCTGACAAAACAAGGGCTGGTAGACTGAGGTAGTTAAATTGAACAGCATTTGCATTGTCTGGGCAGAGTCACGCACCTGCTTCATTGCTACTGGCCTTCAAGGAAATATTAATCCAGTATGCAAATCCTTGCTGATGCTGTGAAACAGACAAGAAAACTCTGATTTCTACGTTAATCAAAAATCATATTCTACTTTTGCTCATACTCTGATAAGATGTTTGTATTCAAGGACAGAAAAATGTTTATGACATATAAAAATGACTATTATTCGTTTGCTTATCCAAGAATATTTCACTATTTATGTGGGATATGGCAAATAATCATATGAGCTAACATTTGTTATGCATTTCCCAGTGACTCAGTGGTAAAGAATCCACCTGCCAAGCAGGAGACAGGAATTCGATCCCTGCATTGGGAAAATCTTCTGGAAGAAGGCATGACAGCCCACTCCGGTATTCTTGCCTGGGAAACCCCATGGACAGAGGAGCTTGGTGGCTAAAGTTCATGGGATGCAAAAGAATCCGGACATGAAAGAGCGGCTAAAACCCAACAACCTTTGTTGGTAATTTGTCTATAACAGGCAGTACTCTTTGGTAAACAACAGGTATTCCAGCATTTTATATTTAGAGCTAGACTTAAGAAGATGTTACCAAGATTCTCAAGTCGATCCCCAAGGAAACTCCTCTGTCTGATGTCTTTAGAGCCAAAAAGGAGACCATATTCAGTCCGGAAGCAAATGGAAGTTTTATCTTTGGTAAAAGAACTGAGAGCTGAGAGCTCCAGCTCCGGAGCGCAGGCGCTCGCAGACTGGCGGCGGTGGGCGGGGCTGCTTTCTGAGACGCTCTCGTGCAAGGCCTGAGTTCTCGCGAGGCTGGTGCTTTTGGCGCAGACGCCCTGGGTCTCATGCCAGGTGCAGCTCCTTTGCACCCGGCCGCCACCATCTTGAAGAGCAGTGCCGCCTCGGTGCTTTGGGGCAGAGTGAGAAAGCTGAGATGAGGGACGTGGTCCTTTCGCGGTTGGAGCCCTGTTCTGTGAGACCTCTGCACCGCCACCCCTACAAGCAAGTAAAACGGACTACGCTTCAAACCGAAAAAAAGGTTAGATTTTATTACTCAGATTCTATTTTTATTTCCTGGGTATTGTTAACAGGTTTTGCCAGCGATAGAAAAGTGTCATTATCTCATCTTCTGACAAAACAAGGGCTGGTAGACTGAGGTAGTTAAATTGAACAGCATTTGCATTGTCTGGGCAGAGTCACGCACCTGCTTCATTGCTACTGGCCTTCAAGGAAATATTAATCCAGTATGCAAATCCTTGCTGATGCTGTGAAACAGACAAGAAAACTCTGATTTCTACGTTAATCAAAAATCATATTCTACTTTTGCTCATACTCTGATAAGATGTTTGTATTCAAGGACAGAAAAAATGTTTATGACATATAAAAATGACTATTATTCGTTTGCTACCAAAATGGCAGTAAAATTTGAAAATGAAGGATTTTGCAAATAAAACTTTAGTAGAAACCCAGTTTCCAAAGCATTATTAAATATGAGAGCCAGGAAACTGTGCTAACCCTAATAGAAATATTTTCCTTACCATAATGTGAATTTACAAAGTACTTCATTTTGAATAATGGCTATCCACTAGAATTTCACTTTAATTATAGCTCTACTAGTAGATGCCATTACTACAAAATTTGTTTCAATTACTCATTTTCTGAAAAGTCTGCAGTTAATTTCTATTTAGTTTCAGTTCTCCCCAACTGATATTTTATTACTTTAAAAGCTTTATTAAACCAACTCATAAATCAGAGATTGCAAACTCATAGGCTGAGGGCAGAATCTGGCCAACAAACATGTTTGGCCTACATGGTTTTGCATTCTTATGTGTGTCTCATTACTAAATGCTTCATAATATTTAATTTGTAAGGAATAAAGGAGGTCAGATTCTAGGGTTCACTTATGAAATGGGTAATTGAAATTAAGGATGTCTAAGTTTTTTGAATTACAAAACCAAAGATTTATAATACTGATTAATTTAGGTATTACAATTTACATTTTATTTTTAAATTTAGGTATTATGTAAACATGGACATATTTCAGCATTTTGGGAATGACTGGAAAAATATGTGAATTTATGATTTTCAAACTGCTAATGAAAAACTATGATAAACTCCTAAAAGTTTGAAATGTAAAAGAATGCAAAAACTAGAAAGGCAAGAGTTAACCAAAAATTAAAGAAATCATCAAATTATTCTTTAGTTGAACATGCCTATTTTTGGGGAAATGATAGCAACACTGACTTCATTAAATCCATTTGTGGAGTTTATCGAGTTTTGGAAATTATTGAAGATAGTCTTAGTAGTGCTGAAAGTCATTTGTCTTTGAAATTTCATGCTTTAGTTAAAATTTTCTCTTTAGCTTGGTAATTATATGCATGCACACAATTACTGCTCCAAGTCTGCTCAGGGCAATCTGTCACTTTTTGGATATTCTAAGCATTGATTACATAGTAGAAAATAGATATTCTCTCAGATTTCCATTTCCATAGTATCTTGACTGAACTAGACAGGTATTTCATAGGGTCATTCAGCTCTGATATTCAACACAGTTATCTTCTCTTTATACCTCTCCTTTTATTTGGGGCATAAATACCTTGGTGCCTGCTTTCAATCTGTATTAACACCTTGGCTTTTCAGTCATGTCACAAAGTACTTCATTTTGAATAATGGCTATCCACTAGAATTTCACTTTAATTATAGCTCTACTAGTAGATGCCATTACTACAAAATTTGTTTCAATTACTCATTTTCTGAAAAGTCTGCAGTTAATTTCTATTTAGTTTCAGTTCTCCCCAACTGATATTTTATTACTTTAAAAGCTTTATTAAACCAACTCATAAATCAGAGATTGCAAACTCATAGGCTGAGGGCAGAATCTGGCCAACAAACATGTTTGGCCTACATGGTTTTGCATTCTTATGTGTGTCTCATTACTAAATGCTTCATAATATTTAATTTGTAAGGAATAAAGGAGGTCAGATTCTAGGGTTCACTTATGAAATGGGTAATTGAAATTAAGGATGTCTAAGTTTTTTGAATTACAAAACCAAAGATTTATAATACTGATTAATTTAGGTATTACAATTTACATTTTATTTTTAAATTTAGGTATTATGTAAACATGGACATATTTCAGCATTTTGGGAATGACTGGAAAAATATGTGAATTTATGATTTTCAAACTGCTAATGAAAAACTATGATAAACTCCTAAAAGTTTGAAATGTAAAAGAATGCAAAAACTAGAAAGGCAAGAGTTAACCAAAATTAAAGAAATCATCAAATTATTCTTTAGTTGAACATGCCTATTTTTGGGGAAATGATAGCAACACTGACTTCATTAAATCCATTTGTGGAGTTTATCGAGTTTTGGAAATTATTGAAGATAGTCTTAGTAGTGCTGAAAGTCATTTGTCTTTGAAATTTCATGCTTTAGTTAAAATTTTCTCTTTAGCTTGGTAATTATATGCATGCACACAATTACTGCTCCAAGTCTGCTCAGGGCAATCTGTCACTTTTTGGATATTCTAAGCATTGATTACATAGTAGAAAATAGATATTCTCTCAGATTTCCATTTCCATAGTATCTTGACTGAACTAGACAGGTATTTCATAGGGTCATTCAGCTCTGATATTCAACACAGTTATCTTCTCTTTTATACCTCTCCTTTTATTTGGGGGCATAAATACCTTGGTGCCTGCTTTCAATCTGTATTAACACAAGGTCAGATGAAATGCCTGAGACAGCATTTAATGCCTTGAATCCACAGTCACATTAAACAGGAATCCATCACTTAAAGCCTGAGAGAGTGACGGAATTTATTATCACTCTTTCTCAAACTCCAGTCTTACTTATTTTGTGAGCATTCTAAAGAAAATAGCGCAGTTAATGGGTAATTCAGTGAAGAATCACTTTTCAATTATGTAGGAAACAGTTTGTTAGTGTCAGAATGTGGAAGTAGCGTAAATACAGCCTGTTTTTAAACGATCATTTTTTAAAAATTAGATGACATGAGACATTGTGGTCGTTGGTTTAAAATATTTCACTTGCCAACTTCACCGTGAGGCTTTCCTGCTGTAAGGACCCAGGGTTTCTAGGTGCATGCCACACGGTGTGTCATAAGTAAACATGGTGTACCAGGCACCACAGCCATCACCTGAATGTAGGCAATTGGCATATATTGCCTTTGTTCTGAAGAATAGAAATTCACAATTACACCCATATTTATACAGAGAGACACTGCAAACCTAAATCCACTGATGTGCATAGTCTTGAAAAATCCAAGAGTGATAGAGCCATATCTAAGAGAAGTTCTGTGTCACTTAGCTGCCGAGCAGTAGAGAATCTACTTGCAATGCAGGAGACTCGGTTCAGTCCATGAAGTTACAGCTCGCTCCAGTATTCTTGCCTAGGAAGTCCCATTGACAAAGGAGCCTGGCAGACTATACAGTCCATAGGGTCACAGAAGAGTTGGACATGACCTAGCCGCCCAACCACAACCATTGCCATGTATCAACCCCAGCAGATCTACCTTTGTCTCTATCTCTGATGAATCTACAATTTAACTGAGAAGAGGAGATGAGCAATAAAAAGCATTATGTAGCACAGCAAGTACAAACAAACTCAGGAAACTTTTTAAAAAAGATATCTTGAACTAGTTGGAGAATGAATACAGAAATCAACTCGGATGGGGTGTATTAGTTTTCTATAGTATCAACAATGATATCTTCAGTTTCCTTTTAGTATCCTCTCCATAGGGTCATTCAGCTCTGATATTCAACACAGTTATCTTCTCTTTATACCTCTCCTTTTATTTGGGGGCATAAATACCTTGGTGCCTGCTTTCAATCTGTATTAACACAAGGTCAGATGAAATGCCTGAGACAGCATTTAATGCCTTGAATCCACAGTCACATTAAACAGGAATCCATCACTTAAAGCCTGAGAGAGTGACGGAATTTATTATCACTCTTTCTCAAACTCCAGTCTTACTTATTTTGTGAGCATTCTAAAGAAAATAGCGCAGTTAATGGGTAATTCAGTGAAGAATCACTTTTCAATTATGTAGGAAACAGTTTGTTAGTGTCAGAATGTGGAAGTAGCGTAAATACAGCCTGTTTTTAAACGATCATTTTTTAAAAATTAGATGACATGAGACATTGTGGTCGTTGGTTTAAAATATTTCACTTGCCAACTTCACCGTGAGGCTTTCCTGCTGTAAGGACCCAGGGTTTCTAGGTGCATGCCACACGGTGTGTCATAAGTAAACATGGTGTACCAGGCACCACAGCCATCACCTGAATGTAGGCAATTGGCATATATTGCCTTTGTTCTGAAGAATAGAAATTCACAATTACACCCATATTTATACAGAGAGACACTGCAAACCTAAATCCACTGATGTGCATAGTCTTGAAAAATCCAAGAGTGATAGAGCCATATCTAAGAGAAGTTCTGTGTCACTTAGCTGCCGAGCAGTAGAGAATCTACTTGCAATGCAGGAGACTCGGTTCAGTCCATGAAGTTACAGCTCGCTCCAGTATTCTTGCCTAGGAAGTCCCATTGACAAAGGAGCCTGGCAGACTATACAGTCCATAGGGTCACAGAAGAGTTGGACATGACCTAGCCGCCCAACCACAACCATTGCCATGTATCAACCCCAGCAGATCTACCTTTGTCTCTATCTCTGATGAATCTACAATTTAACTGAGAAGAGGAGATGAGCAATAAAAAGCATTATGTAGCACAGCAAGTACAAACAAACTCAGGAAACTTTTTAAAAAAGATATCTTGAACTAGTTGGAGAATGAATACAGAAATCAACTCGGATGGGGTGTATTAGTTTTCTATAACTTTGCTATCAAATTCCACAAATTTCGTAGTTTAAATAACACAAGCTTATCATTTCGCAGTTCTGTAGATTTAATCCAATATGGGGCTCACAGGCTTAAAAGCGAGGTGTTGAAAAAACTGCTTTCTTATGGTAGACTCTGAGGACTAATCTGCTTCCAAGATCACTCGGATTGCGGGTAGTGGTAGGGATCAGCTGTAGTGTGTTCTAGGAAGAGGCGGGGGTCTCACATTCTCCCTCTCTCCCCATCTCCCACCTGGAGGAGCCTGAGGCTTACAGTGGGGAGGTTATAGGTGTTTTCTGCTGACTGTCTTCTTTATCCATCTCTCCAAGATTTGAGCTTTCTGTGCCTGTGTCCCACATTGCCAGCTGTTGCATCTAGTGCTTCGTTACATTTGATGTGGTCCCTTCATGGTGATCTTTACAATTTAAAAATTGTATTGCTTCTTCAAAAATGGGATGGCAAACAGTTTTAGAGAATAGGGGAGGGTCTCTATATTTTCTAATATTTTTCCTTTACAAAAAAGTAAGTTTCTCCCAACCCTAACAAGACAAGTTTCTCTTATTTTCTTTAATGAGATTCCTTGTCCTTCTAAGGAGAATAATTTTATTTTAAATTTTTCGTTTAGAAATTTGCTTTCTATCACTTGTATTTTAATTGTATTTTCTATATGCCAAGCAAAGTTGTATATTATAGTATTTAATATGATATTCCAAAATGGCTCACCATATCCTCTTCTATACCCACCTTTCATTGATCATGATAAATTCATGGGCATTATAAATCACAGGGTCAGAGATTTTATTCTTATTTTTATTTACTAGGTTATTGTGCTTGGTTAGTTTACGTAACGTCATGGAACCTCAAATGTTTCATCTGTGAAATGAGAATAATATATTCAGGGAACTGTATGGCTCTGCTGATTAAATAAAATTATGTGTCTATAAATAAATGCATTCTCGCACAGAACACTTTCTCATAGTATGGATTCTCTCCCCTGATACTTCCATTTTAATTGTGTATATGTTTTTTAGGAAGCTCTGTTGTTCAGTTAAAAAGATAAAATGAAAGATATCGAGATTTTAATTCACAGAGAATCTGTTAATAGCCACTCATTAATGACGCTTTGAAGACCATAGTGTAAATAAAATACTAGAGTAAATTTCAATATCTTCTTTCAGTTTCTCATGTTGTCTATATAATTAGATATGTTCCCAGAATGCAGTTATATATTTTGTAAATGACTTGTGAATGTCAGCTAATCTTGTTTTAATTAGAGCAAATAAGACTGATGTGAAGGAAAGTCTCAAACTTTAATGGTGAATTCCATTCAAGTGTAAAGTGCAGTGAAAAAAATCAGTTTTTTTTTTTTTTTAAGTGAGAAAAGAAATAACAAATATAATGAATTATCGATCTCATGAGAGGAGTAGCATTTCTTTTTTTGAAGCACAAGAAAAATATTTTTAAACAGTTACCCTCCCTTTGAGAAAGTGTATAAAGTCAAATTACAAATGGAAAAGCACAGAGTGAAGATAATGATCATCATATAAATCATAATAGCTCAGCTGTCTTGAGGATGTCTTATGATCTACACATTTAGCAAGATGGCCCCACTGTTCTTTTCAGCTGAAGTCAACTTTAGACACAATTCTAGGCCCTGATTTCTCTTTCCTTAGAGCATTTACTTTAGAAAACTTGGAACTGAAAATTTTGTTTCTACCTCTTTGGATGAAAGCTTTTTAAAAGTCTCTTGCCAGATTTCCAGCACGAGACTGTCTTTCTTAAAGGGCCTGGGCATCACCCCCTTGAAATGCGATCATCAAGGAAAACTATATCCCAATCTTACGGCTTCTCTGGCAGATTAGGGGCTGAACTTCAGCTGGCACCTTGTTTCAAGTTCTGAAACAACCTCCTGTCATGAAGATACTAGAACATTCACTTTTCCTTCCAGTAATACCAATTGACAAACAAAGATCGCTTGTGCTACCAGCTCTTTAATTCTCCCCAGCTGGAGTGCTGATTGAGTTCTGTTGTCTCTCTCCTCTTGCAGTGTCTTTGTCACTGATGTTTCATCGGAATGAATATATTCAGGGAACTGTATGGCTCTGCTGATTAAATAAAATTATGTGTCTATAAATAAATGCATTTACAGAACACTTTCTCATAGTATGGATTCTCTCCCCTGATACTTCCATTTTAATTGTGTATATGTTTTTTAGGAAGCTCTGTTGTTCAGTTAAAAAGATAAAATGAAAGATATCGAGATTTTAATTCACAGAGAATCTGTTAATAGCCACTCATTAATGACGCTTTGAAGACCATAGTGTAAATAAAATACTAGAGTAAATTTCAATATCTTCTTTCAGTTTCTCATGTTGTCTATATAATTAGATATGTTCCCAGAATGCAGTTATATATTTTGTAAATGACTTGTGAATGTCAGCTAATCTTGTTTTAATTAGAGCAAATAAGACTGATGTGAAGGAAAGTCTCAAACTTTAATGGTGAATTCCATTCAAGTGTAAAGTGCAGTGAAAAAAATCAGTTTTTTTTTTTTTTTAAGTGAGAAAAGAAATAACAAATATAATGAATTATCGATCTCATGAGAGGAGTAGCATTTCTTTTTGAAGCACAAAAAAAATATTTTTAAACAGTTACCCTCCCTTTGAGAAAGTGTATAAAGTCAAATTACAAATGGAAAAGCACAGAGTGAAGATAATGATCATCATATAAATCATAATAGCTCAGCTGTCTTGAGGATGTCTTATGATCTACACATTTAGCAAGATGGCCCCACTGTTCTTTTCAGCTGAAGTCAACTTTAGACACAATTCTAGGCCCTGATTTCTCTTTCCTTAGAGCATTTACTTTAGAAAACTTGGAACTGAAAATTTTGTTTCTACCTCTTTGGATGAAAGCTTTTTAAAAAGTCTCTTGCCAGATTTCCAGCACGAGACTGTCTTTCTTAAAGGGCCTGGGCATCACCCCCTTGAAATGCGATCATCAAGGAAAACTATATCCCAATCTTACGGCTTCTCTGGCAGATTAGGGGCTGAACTTCAGCTGGCACCTTGTTTCAAGTTCTGAAACAACCTCCTGTCATGAAGATACTAGAACATTCACTTTTCCTTCCAGTAATACCAATTGACAAACAAAGATCGCTTGTGCTACCAGCTCTTTAATTCTCCCCAGCTGGAGTGCTGATTGAGTTCTGTTGTCTCTCTCCTCTTGCAGTGTCTTTGCATAAAGTCTTCCTTACCTGTTCAACTTTATCCTATGCTATTTTTAATTGATAGTTTCCTTAAGGGGAATGCAACACTTCTACCCTTCAAAAATTTAACAATAATAATAAACCTGGCTAAATGAGGGTTACATTAGGGAAGCAGCTTGAATGCTGATCATCAGAATCCTGGCTTGCATGATTAAGTGGTGCCATGGGAGCCCTCAGCTCACCTGGTGGCTCAGGTGGTAAAGAATTCTCCCGAAATCCAGGAAACCTGCGTTCATTCTCTGGGTCAGGAAGGTCCCTAGAGAAGGAAGTAGCAATCCACCCCAGGTATTCCTCGGACAGAGGAGCCTGGAGGGCTACATGGGTCACAAAGTTTTGGACATGACTGAGAGTCTAACATAGACATCATGTGATTCTTTAAGTCAGTCTTAACATTCTAAGGGTCCCCTACACTCAGACTTTTCTGATGATGAAAACTATGTTTAATAATGACTGAAACTTTATCTTGGAAAAAAATACAATTAAACATACACATGAGTATAAAATAAGCTTTCAGAATTTGAACTGGTTAACAGTGAAACTTCACAGTTAATACATGAAGCAGAGGCAACAGAGCAAGACCCAAAGTACTGGCAATCTATGAAGGAAATACTCCTCTCATAATGCTTTTAACATTGCTTGAAACATGCTTGCTTCTTTCAGACTTGTTCAGTGAATCCGGAGATATTTCTTCTTGGCAGGCACTTCCTTGTCTGTAAGAGAAGACTCAACTGGATGACTCGTTCAGAATGTGTATTTCCTTAAAATAATTCATTAGTTCTAAGGCAAATATTTTATTGAGAAAAAGTGTCGCATTTAAACAGTCAGAAAGTCGTTGCTCACAAACGGTGGTCTGAGTCCTTGTAGCTTTCGCTTGTGTGGCTGTGCCTCCTGTCGACAGTCGGAGTGACTCTTCCTTCAAAGTCTTCAGCTGCTGGCTCCAGCCCCCATGCAAACAACCTCCTGTCATGAAGATACTAGAACATTCACTTTTCCTTCCAGTAATACCAATTGACAAACAAAGATCGCTTGTGCTACCAGCTCTTTAATTCTCCCCAGCTGGAGTGCTGATTGAGTTCTGTTGTCTCTCTCCTCTTGCAGTGTCTTTGCATAAAGTCTTCCTTACCTGTTCAACTTTATCCTATGCTATTTTTAATTGATAGTTTCCTTAAGGGGAATGCAACACTTCTACCCTTCAAAAATTTAACAATAATAATAAACCTGGCTAAATGAGGGTTACATTAGGGAAGCAGCTTGAATGCTGATCATCAGAATCCTGGCTTGCATGATTAAGTGGTGCCATGGGAGCCCTCAGCTCACCTGGTGGCTCAGGTGGTAAAGAATTCTCCCGAAATCCAGGAAACCTGCGTTCATTCTCTGGGTCAGGAAGGTCCCTAGAGAAGGAAGTAGCAATCCACCCCAGGTATTCCTCGGACAGAGGAGCCTGGAGGGCTACATGGGTCACAAAGTTTTGGACATGACTGAGAGTCTAACATAGACATCATGTGATTCTTTAAGTCAGTCTTAACATTCTAAGGGTCCCCTACACTCAGACTTTTCTGATGATGAAAACTATGTTTAATAATGACTGAAACTTTATCTTGGAAAAAAATACAATTAAACATACACATGAGTATAAAATAAGCTTTCAGAATTTGAACTGGTTAACAGTGAAACTTCACAGTTAATACATGAAGCAGAGGCAACAGAGCAAGACCCAAAGTACTGGCAATCTATGAAGGAAATACTCCTCTCATAATGCTTTTAACATTGCTTGAAACATGCTTGCTTCTTTCAGACTTGTTCAGTGAATCCGGAGATATTTCTTCTTGGCAGGCACTTCCTTGTCTGTAAGAGAAGACTCAACTGGATGACTCGTTCAGAATGTGTATTTCCTTAAAATAATTCATTAGTTCTAAGGCAAATATTTTATTGAGAAAAAGTGTCGCATTTAAACAGTCAGAAAGTCGTTGCTCACAAACGGTGGTCTGAGTCCTTGTAGCTTTCGCTTGTGTGGCTGTGCCTCCTGTCGACAGTCGGAGTGACTCTTCCTTCAAAGTCTTCAGCTGCTGGCTCCAGCCCCCATGCACTTGTGGGAGTCAGCGCACATGTCCATCCACACACTCTCGCAGGGCGGCAGCAATTCATTTTCTCTTCATTCTCTGCCTACTCACAAGTGCCTTCTATTCTCGGAGGTCAGCAAAGCACTTTACATTCTCAGAGAAAAAGAGCTATTAAAATTCAGCATGTTTCTTGGTTTTTTTTTTTTCTTTCAAAGCTGAAGAAATCTCTGACTTTAAAGTGAACACTTAGCTTCCTTCCTTATTCATGCTTGTCCTTACATGTTTTATATTGCGATGAAAAACAGCAAATATAAAATTCTTTGTAACAATATCACCTCAGAGATCCACCAGTCAAGCAAATGGCATTTGCAAATGGTATTTGCTTGAGCCATTCAAGTGTTATTATTCCAGATACACTTTATAACTATGTTGGCATCGATTCCTTTGATGGGGACTATAGTCAGCATTTCTTTGCATATTTTGTGTTTTAAACTTAAAGCATTCCTTTTTCTCATAGTTTTTATTGTTTCTTAAACGTTTTTGTGTTTTTGTGCAAAAAGCAGAATTTTTAAAAGTAGACAACTCTGAATTAGAATTCAAGGTCTGAGAAGAGTGTGTTGGGTCTACCTGAACACATGGTTAACCATGCTAATGCTTTTGTTAGTTACAAATTGAGAAAAAATAATACAATATAGGTTATTCATGAAAATGTGCTAATACACGTGGCAAAATTTGCTATTGTCTAGACACAATTGTAATAGAATTTGAGATACCAAAAAATTTGAGATACAGACAATTTGAAACACAAATTGTTTTCTTCCCTTTTTATAGAAGGCTGAGATTTTCTTTTTGCTAATATTGATAATGTTGTAAGTAAAGCCTTAAATATAAGGTTACACTTTATTTACTCTTATCCAGATATATGCATGGAAAAGTACCCATAGAGTTTTTCTAATTACATGTACTTCTAGATAAATTGATGCATATATTAAGGCAAGTATTGTCTGATTAATCCCTGTATTCTTTAAGTTAATCGTTCTCCATTGTGAGCAAGTTTGCTTCCAGGGAACATGTGGCAGTGTTTGTAGGCATTTTTGGTTGTAGTAAGCATAGGATGAGGTGACATTGGGAAGAGAACGTGGATAGTACTAGACAGTCAGCATGTCATTCCCCCGGGGTTCATTCTTTTTTGCCTACTCACAAGTGCCTTCTATTCTCGGAGGTCAGCAAAGCACTTTACATTCTCAGAGAAAAGAGCTATTAAAATTCAGCATGTTTCTTGGTTTTTTTTCTTTCAAAGCTGAAGAAATCTCTGACTTTAAAGTGAACACTTAGCTTCCTTCCTTATTCATGCTTGTCCTTACATGTTTTATATTGCGATGAAAAACAGCAAATATAAAATTCTTTGTAACAATATCACCTCAGAGATCCACCAGTCAAGCAAATGGCATTTGCAAATGGTATTTGCTTGAGCCATTCAAGTGTTATTATTCCAGATACACTTTATAACTATGTTGGCATCGATTCCTTTGATGGGGACTATAGTCAGCATTTCTTTGCATATTTTGTGTTTTAAACTTAAAGCATTCCTTTTTCTCATAGTTTTTATTGTTTCTTAAACGTTTTTGTGTTTTTGTGCAAAAAGCAGAATTTTTAAAAGTAGACAACTCTGAATTAGAATTCAAGGTCTGAGAAGAGTGTGTTGGGTCTACCTGAACACATGGTTAACCATGCTAATGCTTTTGTTAGTTACAAATTGAGAAAAAATAATACAATATAGGTTATTCATGAAAATGTGCTAATACACGTGGCAAAATTTGCTATTGTCTAGACACAATTGTAATAGAATTTGAGATACCAAAAAATTTGAGATACAGACAATTTGAAACACAAATTGTTTTCTTCCCTTTTTATAGAAGGCTGAGATTTTCTTTTTGCTAATATTGATAATGTTGTAAGTAAAGCCTTAAATATAAGGTTACACTTTATTTACTCTTATCCAGATATATGCATGGAAAAGTACCCATAGAGTTTTTCTAATTACATGTACTTCTAGATAAATTGATGCATATATTAAGGCAAGTATTGTCTGATTAATCCCTGTATTCTTTAAGTTAATCGTTCTCCATTGTGAGCAAGTTTGCTTCCAGGGAACATGTGGCAGTGTTTGTAGGCATTTTTGGTTGTAGTAAGCATAGGATGAGGTGACATTGGGAAGAGAACGTGGATAGTACTAGACAGTCAGCGATACACCATACAACCATTCATAACAGAATTACCTTGCTCAAAAGTCCAACAATTCTGATGTTGAGGAACTCTGCCCTAGGTATATCACAGTGTTTGCATATCATGGCCCATAAAATGTCTCTCACCTCCCCATTGACATTAAAAAAAAATGAAAAAAAGTAAAAAAGTAAAATTCATGGGTTCATGAACTCATGATGCTTATTTTCCCTAGAATGTTCATTATCACATTAAAATACATGAATAGAAATGTCAAAAATAATTATTATATCAATGAGATTTATTTAGAAAACATGTTTATTAGTTTGAAAATAAAACATAGCTTGTCCCAATATCACTTTGTCCACATGAAGTTGTTTTTTTCAAATACTGAATAGATTAGCATCCACTCTTGACAACTTTTTTTTTTATGAACTCTTCTATATTATATATCACAGCTGCAGATCTGCCTTTGAAGTTATCAGCTCCTTAATGACACCAGAAATTTAGGGCACAGGGTGGAGTTAGACTGACATGTGATTGATGAGTTGGAAGTGTGACTCTAGGGGTCAGACACTCTTTTCAACTTTATCAGAAGCCATAATGCAGCAAAAGTTACTAGAAGAGAATGACCTCCATTATAAATGTCTCCACTTACCTGTCAGATCAATGAATATTTATATGGCTTGAACAAAATAGCATCTTTAGATCAAAAATCCACTAAAAGCTGACGTATACTTGAGATTAAGTTAATTGCAACTCAGGATGGAAGACGTTAACCAATATTCTTACCTGTGATCATTATAGTTAGAGAAATCCAGGTAAAATCAACAGCCTTTGGGGATTTCTATCAGATTTTACTAACTAATGAGCTCAACCTAAAAGGTGTTTACAAAGAACAGCTTCACTATCCAAAATACCAGAAGAAATAAGTAAAGGAAGCATCTATCTTGGTAGAAAGATGAGATTAACACCTAAACTTGAATCCTGGATTTAAAAACATTTTCATATATTAAGGCAAGTATTGTCTGATTAATCCCTGTATTCTTTAAGTTAATCGTTCTCCATTGTGAGCAAGTTTGCTTCCAGGGAACATGTGGCAGTGTTTGTAGGCATTTTTGGTTGTAGTAAGCATAGGATGAGGTGACATTGGGAAGAGAACGTGGATAGTACTAGACAGTCAGCGATACACCATACAACCATTCATAACAGAATTACCTTGCTCAAAAGTCCAACAATTCTGATGTTGAGGAACTCTGCCCTAGGTATATCACAGTGTTTGCATATCATGGCCCATAAAATGTCTCTCACCTCCCCATTGACATTAAAAAAAAATGAAAAAAAGTAAAAAAGTAAAATTCATGGGTTCATGAACTCATGATGCTTATTTTCCCTAGAATGTTCATTATCACATTAAAATACATGAATAGAAATGTCAAAAATAATTATTATATCAATGAGATTTATTTAGAAAACATGTTTATTAGTTTGAAAATAAAACATAGCTTGTCCCAATATCACTTTGTCCACATGAAGTTGTTTTTTTCAAATACTGAATAGATTAGCATCCACTCTTGACAACTTTTTTTATGAACTCTTCTATATTATATATCACAGCTGCAGATCTGCCTTTGAAGTTATCAGCTCCTTAATGACACCAGAAATTTAGGGCACAGGGTGGAGTTAGACTGACATGTGATTGATGAGTTGGAAGTGTGACTCTAGGGGTCAGACACTCTTTTCAACTTTATCAGAAGCCATAATGCAGCAAAAGTTACTAGAAGAGAATGACCTCCATTATAAATGTCTCCACTTACCTGTCAGATCAATGAATATTTATATGGCTTGAACAAAATAGCATCTTTAGATCAAAAATCCACTAAAAGCTGACGTATACTTGAGATTAAGTTAATTGCAACTCAGGATGGAAGACGTTAACCAATATTCTTACCTGTGATCATTATAGTTAGAGAAATCCAGGTAAAATCAACAGCCTTTGGGGATTTCTATCAGATTTTACTAACTAATGAGCTCAACCTAAAAGGTGTTTACAAAGAACAGCTTCACTATCCAAAATACCAGAAGAAATAAGTAAAGGAAGCATCTATCTTGGTAGAAAGATGAGATTAACACCTAAACTTGAATCCTGGATTTAAAAACATTTTCACCTTGAAAAAGCTCATGTCTTTATCATCATGATCATCTTTACATTATCATTGTTTCTTGAAAATAAGAGGGAACAATGGAGATAAGGAAAGGATGCCTTATTCTTAAAACGAATAAAGAACATTTATAGTTTGAACTTCCATATATCAAGTATGGATTGTGTTTAAACTCTATATGGCTCATCTCATACAATTTTCAGAATGTAAAATGAGGCGTATATTTTCAGTGGTGTGTTAAGTATAAAGAGATCAAGCCGTGTATCATTTAGACGGCTGAGAGTATGAAGGCACATTACACTGCCTATCCAGGTTAGTAGGTTTAATGCCAAGTTTCCTGAGGCAGGAACCTTTTATTATTATTATTGTTATTATTCTGTTAGTAGAAGACTGACTGATAATTAAAAATTGGTTTCAAGTTCAAAATCTTCCTAAAAGCTTCAGTGAGAATATAGTATCATCACCAGTATTTTTAGGCAAATTTCTTCAAAATATGAGATACTTAATCATGCATAGAAAAAAAATCACATGTATACTTGCAAAATGGGAATCTAGTTTGCTCTCCATAGCTGCAGTTCTGTGTCCATGGATTCAACTAACCCTGGGTTTTGCTGTACTGCAGTATGTCTCTAGTAGGGGAAAAAAGAAAAAAAAAAATCACATACAAGAAGTCCCAAACCCTTTTTCAAGAGTCGCCTGTTGGAAGATTGGTGCTTATGAAAAGAGAAGAAGGAGGATACAGAGCATCCTTATGGACAGTGTTATTAGATATAAGGTTTTGCTTTATTGCCTCTGAGAAGCTCTTCAAGGCTGCTTCCTTGGTCATTTGTGGTCAAATGGAAAAATAACTCTGAACTGTGTATCATTGAGATAATGTCCTAAAACTATTAGTTTTAGTTGTTATATATAGAGAATAATACATCCTTATTTGTTAAATTTATTCAATAAACATTTACTTGTCTGCTACTATATTTCAAGGCATATATGCTAACTGAGGAAGATAAACATTAAACAGTTCAAGTAAGACCTTTGATTTCCTTAAGCTTCCATTCAAAGAAGAAACATAAAGAGACTAGAAGTAAGCATTATATATTATGAGTGACAAGCAGCTTGGAGAATACAGCATGGTAATAAGACAGCAAATGAAACTGGAAGAAAGTACTTTTGTTAGGGTTAACTAGAGAGGCATATCTGTGGAGGTGAGGATTAAATGAAATTATATTAGGTATGTCTTCTATGATACCTGGCACATAACAGGCGTTAATACAGAAAATAAATTGTTAATGTTAGCTTTGATACGTAAGTCTTCAGGAAACGTAACTTCAGCTTTGAAAGATGAGACTAATCATCTGAAATAGTTAAGACCATGGAATTTAGAGGCAGTAGTGACCTGCACAATCTCTCAACTCTACTCTCTATTCTAATTAGCTGGACAAGAGTTCCTTTGAGAACTGAGTTGTTCTGAGCTTAAATCTAGAAGATTACTTACTGGCTACAGGGTCATGGATGATTACATGGGTGATTTATTTTCTGAGTTCCTGTCTCCCTCTGCCTAATGTTGGATGGGTGGAATCTTTTTCCCTGCTCTGTCTCTTTCTCCATCTTCGTTCTTCTCTCTGCTGGGCTCCAGAGCGCCAATAAATCTGAGAAGAGCCCTTTTACATGTGTCCAGTCAGCTCATATCCAGGTGCTGAGTGAGATTTTCCACTTTGGGACTCTGACAGGCTTTGGCACACCCTCAGCTGTTAGAAGCTTTTCAAAATATTATCGACTGCTTGGACAATCCAAAGGTAGAGACAGCCACAAGCAAGGCCAGGGTTGAACAATGAGCTTTACCTTTTATAGGAAGCCACTTCTTTCAGACTGAGAGATGACTGTGCCATCTAATGCAGGGAACTAAGCAAAACGAAGAAACAGAGGGATATGTTTCAAAACAAGAAAACAAGATGAATGCTCAGAGAAAAACAACCTTAGTGAGAAAGAACCTTGTCCATGAAGATACAGCTGCTTATTGGTAAGTCCAAACAAATATTTCGTCTCAATTTCATCCTTTTTATTGTCACCCCTGTAATGGGATGAATTGGTAGTATGCCTATATATATAGATATAGATATAGATATGTGTGTGTGTGTATATATATATATATATATATATGGAAGGCTTTAAGAAGGACAGGAGTGATCAAGACTGTGGTATAAGTGGTCTGAGCCTCAGTGGGGCCTTTCCTGGTTCTTGCAGCATGGTTGCCTTTGTGGAATGCAGAATCCCAGGCCGCATGGTAATGATAAACTATTTTGGGGTTCAGGCATATTGTTTTTTTTCTTCTATGATACCTGGCACATAACAGGCGTTAATACAGAAAATAAATTGTTAATGTTAGCTTTGATACGTAAGTCTTCAGGAAACGTAACTTCAGCTTTGAAAGATGAGACTAATCATCTGAAATAGTTAAGACCATGGAATTTAGAGGCAGTAGTGACCTGCACAATCTCTCAACTCTACTCTCTATTCTAATTAGCTGGACAAGAGTTCCTTTGAGAACTGAGTTGTTCTGAGCTTAAATCTAGAAGATTACTTACTGGCTACAGGGTCATGGATGATTACATGGGTGATTTATTTTCTGAGTTCCTGTCTCCCTCTGCCTAATGTTGGATGGGTGGAATCTTTTTCCCTGCTCTGTCTCTTTCTCCATCTTCGTTCTTCTCTGCTGGGCTCCAGAGCGCCAATAAATCTGAGAAGAGCCCTTTTACATGTGTCCAGTCAGCTCATATCCAGGTGCTGAGTGAGATTTTCCACTTTGGGACTCTGACAGGCTTTGGCACACCCTCAGCTGTTAGAAGCTTTTCAAAATATTATCGACTGCTTGGACAATCCAAAGGTAGAGACAGCCACAAGCAAGGCCAGGGTTGAACAATGAGCTTTACCTTTTATAGGAAGCCACTTCTTTCAGACTGAGAGATGACTGTGCCATCTAATGCAGGGAACTAAGCAAAACGAAGAAACAGAGGGATATGTTTCAAAACAAGAAAACAAGATGAATGCTCAGAGAAAAACAACCTTAGTGAGAAAGAACCTTGTCCATGAAGATACAGCTGCTTATTGGTAAGTCCAAACAAATATTTCGTCTCAATTTCATCCTTTTTATTGTCACCCCTGTAATGGGATGAATTGGTAGTATGCCTATATATATAGATATAGATATAGATATGTGTGTGTGTGTATATATATATATATATATATGGAAGGCTTTAAGAAGGACAGGAGTGATCAAGACTGTGGTATAAGTGGTCTGAGCCTCAGTGGGGCCTTTCCTGGTTCTTGCAGCATGGTTGCCTTTGTGGAATGCAGAATCCCAGGCCGCATCAGAGACCTAAGGAGTCTGACATTGGCATTGACCTTAGCAATCTGTGATTTAACAAGTGCCCCAGAAGATGGGGAGACCTGTCAAAGTTTGCAAGCCACTATTTGAGACAAATGATTACAAAGCTAAAAGATAATCCCCTAAAAGAAGAAGCATGATGCTCATTTGAAATGTAATATTGCAAAGTGAAATTCTCACCCTAGTGAGTATTTTGTGAATGGAAAATGAATATGGAGAGATGATAGAGAGATAGATACATATTCATCCCATCTATATCACAGATCATGTTTATAGTCTGCCTCTCTGAACTCATTTTATTCTCATTATCTTCCTTGTTTCTTATTGCTCTAAATATCAGTCTGGATGTATTCTATTTGGTAAGTAATTGGTAATAATAATCATTGTTTTTATTCATTTTCACTTTGTCTAACTCCAGCAGATGAAAATGTATTTTTCTGTAGAATAATTTTATGAATGTTGATAGAATTTCCTTAGACTTTGCCCAGGGTTACTATATGATGTTGAGTGAAGCAATCCAAGGTCTAAGGCTTCCTCTGTGGGTCGTGCCTTGTTACCTACTAGCAATTTCTACTCTCATGGAGTCTTTGCTAGCTGTAAAATACTACTCAAATACTAATTATCGATCTGCCAGCAAGGGAATCTGACTTGCGCTCAAGTAATTTCAGAGGGAGTCTTGCATTACAATGATTCTGCACTTTACCTGCCTATAGAATATGAGCTATTTTTGATAGATTTGATAGAGTTGCACCCTGCAGACTCTGCATAGCAAGCCAGTGAAAGAACAAAATTGGCCTCAAGTGGTTGGCTCGTCAATAACAAAATCTACCATTTGCTTAGTTATGTGCGTGGATATTGCTGCTCTGGATTTATAGGTACTGTTGAGACACCTCACATCCCTGCTTTCTGTCTAGTATCATCATGTCACTAGGTTGAAAAATTGACGATTGATCATAAACTTAAGTCTTCCAAACTCAGAAAACTGTGATTAGAACCAATTCTGGTGGACTAAAAGCCCAAGCTTTTCTACTGTCTGGAATTACATTCTTATATCATGAAACAGGTTTGATATCTATTTATGAAACCCTCATTGCACACTCACTGTGTTTTGAATGCTCTGTAGAGAAGATGTTCTATGTTTCTATTCTGTTTCTGCAGTCATTTTCAGCTCCAGTATCACGGTACAGGAGCCTAAACTAAACTATTCCGTGATTCAGTTTGCTCATCTATAAAATAAAGGAAATAATATTAGAAAACATAAAGCTGAGATAAAGGTGAAAATGTATTTAAAGGTGTAATTAATAGAAAATTAATGTTCTATAATGAGTATATATTACTTAAATATTGTTAAGTACATTTATTTTCTGAAAAGAACCATTTTGCTCCAGTGTTGAGGAAAATGTATTCAATGTCTATTCTTTAAAAAAAAAAAAATTAGAATTTTGCCTCTCCCTGCAAATTGTGTATTGCTGCTCTATGTTGGATTAGATAGAGGTAAGAATGAAACAGCAGAGGACAAGTAAAGGGACCATTTCTGACGTAATACATTATTAAAGAGAGGAAAACAAAGTCATGTAGGAAAAATTCCTTTGCTACCAGGTTTTGAGTCTCAGTCTTTGTGCAAGTTTTCTTGACAAGTTTTTGCAGAGCTCTGAGTTGGGATATACCTACACTGTCAATCCCTGTAGAAATATGTTCAAACGTCAGCATCTATTTATCTGCAAATCTCATCTTTCCTTAGATTTTAGCATCAATTCCATTAAACCTACCTAAGCTTTTTTTTTTTTTTTTTTCAAACTAGAAACTCTGTACTCCATAGGTTCTTTACCTGTATGTCTGTCTCCTATGAGATATGTCTTTTGAAATGTTGGCAAAAGAGAGGTTATTTTAGCACCCTGCAGACTCTGCATAGCAAGCCAGTGAAAGAACAAAATTGGCCTCAAGTGGTTGGCTCGTCAATAACAAAATCTACCATTTGCTTAGTTATGTGCGTGGATATTGCTGCTCTGGATTTATAGGTACTGTTGAGACACCTCACATCCCTGCTTTCTGTCTAGTATCATCATGTCACTAGGTTGAAAAATTGACGATTGATCATAAACTTAAGTCTTCCAAACTCAGAAAACTGTGATTAGAACCAATTCTGGTGGACTAAAAGCCCAAGCTTTTCTACTGTCTGGAATTACATTCTTATATCATGAAACAGGTTTGATATCTATTTATGAAACCCTCATTGCACACTCACTGTGTTTTGAATGCTCTGTAGAGAAGATGTTCTATGTTTCTATTCTGTTTCTGCAGTCATTTTCAGCTCCAGTATCACGGTACAGGAGCCTAAACTAAACTATTCCGTGATTCAGTTTGCTCATCTATAAAATAAAGGAAATAATATTAGAAAACATAAAGCTGAGATAAAGGTGAAAATGTATTTAAAGGTGTAATTAATAGAAAATTAATGTTCTATAATGAGTATATATTACTTAAATATTGTTAAGTACATTTATTTTCTGAAAAGAACCATTTTGCTCCAGTGTTGAGGAAAATGTATTCAATGTCTATTCTTTAAAAAAAAAAAAATTAGAATTTTGCCTCTCCCTGCAAATTGTGTATTGCTGCTCTATGTTGGATTAGATAGAGGTAAGAATGAAACAGCAGAGGACAAGTAAAGGGACCATTTCTGACGTAATACATTATTAAAGAGAGGAAAACAAAGTCATGTAGGAAAAATTCCTTTGCTACCAGGTTTTGAGTCTCAGTCTTTGTGCAAGTTTTCTTGACAAGTTTTTGCAGAGCTCTGAGTTGGGATATACCTACACTGTCAATCCCTGTAGAAATATGTTCAAACGTCAGCATCTATTTATCTGCAAATCTCATCTTTCCTTAGATTTTAGCATCAATTCCATTAAACCTACCTAAGCTTTTTTTTTTTTTTTTTTTCAAACTAGAAACTCTGTACTCCATAGGTTCTTTACCTGTATGTCTGTCTCCTATGAGATATGTCTATTGAAATGTTGGCAAAAGAGAGAGGGTTATTATATTACAGTTTCAAGGAATAAATTTTCAGGGAATAAATCTAAAAAGTCTGTATACTTGTCTAAAGACATTAGGTGTTACAATTTTGATTTTATTATGTTCTCTTTGTTTTTAATATTTATTGGTGTGCTTTTTTACATAATTAAAATCAATTTGTAAAAGTATAAAATCAATTTCAGAAACAGTCAATTTATACCTTTTTAAATGTGGCATTACAATATTGTAACTTGTCTGGTCACTGCATTCTTCAGGCTACCTCACTTTCTAGCATGTAGCCTGTTTTCATTGATTGGTACCTACTACAGTAGATCACAAAATTGGATGAAACCATAAACTGTGTGTGTATTTCCTCCCAGGGCTCCCCATAGTAGATTTCAACAAATATTTGTGTATTAAATGACTTTCACTTTTATTGCATTTTGGGACTCATGAAATACATTGTGTCATTAAACAATGACAACCTCTTAGGAAAGAGAAGATCCTTTTACTTATTTCATGGATAATTTAGCTTCTGGGAGGGAGAGGTCAGAAAGACTTGACTATCCATCCAAGTCTTTTGTCTCAGAGCTGGTGTTTCTAGCAAAGCCAGCTGCCTGAAACTGAAAGAATGAGTGGATTCCAAGGGGATCTTTTAACTTGAATTTATGTTCTTTGTAAAATGGCCGAGCAACTCTCCCCAGTGATACTCAGGATGTGAATACTCTGAGAGCTGAATTTTTTCTAATAAATTGGTCTTCAAATCTTCAAGCACATATAATGCCAAAGCATTAATTTGATAAGGAGAAGGAGGATCTAAACTTGAAAAATAATGATGGCAAATATCAAATCCTTTAAACAAAATAAATTCAAGACTTCAATTTAAATCTTGACAAAGTTTCAGTAGAAGAAAATTAAATCAGTTTTAGGAAGCAGAGCATTCATATTTTACCTTTGTTATTAAATAATTGTGATAACCTCTATTTTTGTTTGTTTGTTTCTCCACACCTGTGGAATAAAAGTCCAGGTAGCAACAACTTCCTCCATGACCCCAGCTTTATTAAAATAAATGCAGGAAGAAAAACTTTCTATTTAAAAAGCCTATTCAGTGGTGAAGAAAGTATATTCCCAATGGTAAACAATTTAGAACAACCTATGGCTGCATTTTTTAAATTTATTTTTTATAAATATGCAGAGTCTTTTCACAAGAGGATGTTCAATAGCAACAGTATCTAATAAAGTGCCTAATATGTGAGAAGTATAATTGGAAGCTTTTCAAAATACCTTCAGTTACTAGAATCTTCCAAGACAGCTATATAATATACAGTAATCCATATATAATATATTTTATATATATGATAAAAAAGATTACCATAGTTCTATGCCTTTTACATGATGAATTGAGGTCTTTGCCTTCAAAATCTCTGTTCTCTGTATACTACCTAGCTATCACTAAAATCCATGAATCATTGTGTTTAAATATTCTACTGTAGTACATCATGTATCTAATTTAATACATAGTTAATATTTTATATTGCCTGCCATCAGGAAAAATTGATACTCTAGAAAAAATAAAACCATTTCCCTTGGACTTTCTGTGTATCTACTAAAGAGTTGTTTACCCTAGTATTTCATACTACAAGTTTGAGAAGAATAAATAATATCCTATTATTATGTACTTATTGTGAGAAACAAGTATGCTAAGAAGTTTATACACATTGTTTCATTTAATCCTTAGAAAAATCATTGATATTTTCTTTTGGCTATGTATAAATAGTAAAATTGTAAAATAATGATGGCAAATATCAAATCCTTTAAACAAAATAAATTCAAGACTTCAATTTAAATCTTGACAAAGTTTCAGTAGAAGAAAATTAAATCAGTTTTAGGAAGCAGAGCATTCATATTTTACCTTTGTTATTAAATAATTGTGATAACCTCTATTTTTGTTTGTTTGTTTCTCCACACCTGTGGAATAAAAGTCCAGGTAGCAACAACTTCCTCCATGACCCCAGCTTTATTAAAATAAATGCAGGAAGAAAAACTTTCTATTTAAAAAGCCTATTCAGTGGTGAAGAAAGTATATTCCCAATGGTAAACAATTTAGAACAACCTATGGCTGCATTTTTTAAATTTATTTTTTATAAATATGCAGAGTCTTTTCACAAGAGGATGTTCAATAGCAACAGTATCTAATAAAGTGCCTAATATGTGAGAAGTATAATTGGAAGCTTTTCAAAATACCTTCAGTTACTAGAATCTTCCAAGACAGCTATATAATATACAGTAATCCATATATAATATATTTTATATATATGATAAAAAAGATTACCATAGTTCTATGCCTTTTACATGATGAATTGAGGTCTTTGCCTTCAAAATCTCTGTTCTCTGTATACTACCTAGCTATCACTAAAATCCATGAATCATTGTGTTTAAATATTCTACTGTAGTACATCATGTATCTAATTTAATACATAGTTAATATTTTATATTGCCTGCCATCAGGAAAAATTGATACTCTAGAAAAAATAAAACCATTTCCCTTGGACTTTCTGTGTATCTACTAAAGAGTTGTTTACCCTAGTATTTCATACTACAAGTTTGAGAAGAATAAATAATATCCTATTATTATGTACTTATTGTGAGAAACAAGTATGCTAAGAAGTTTATACACATTGTTTCATTTAATCCTTAGAAAAATCATTGATATTTTCTTTTGGCTATGTATAAATAGTAAAATTGTAAAATAGACTTTGGTTTATCATTTAGTAACATCGTCAACCTTTCTTAAACTGAGTTGATTTATAAATCACACTGAGTTTGAACTGAACTGGATTCCAGGATCTGTTACTGATTTTTTGTTTTCCCAAAGTATATAAGGAGTGACAGAGTAGATAAAAAGGGGTGGGTGGTTACAGACAATGCGTGAGATTCCAGAACTTCCTGAGAAAGATCATGTCTACAAGTGGCTCTGTAAATACTATATTTCTTAGATTCTATGATGTTTTATGGATCATGAAAGATTCCTTTTATGTTAGAAATAACTTTTGTGAAGTCATCTATCACTTAATAGCTAACTAAAAATAACAGGCTGAATTGGTATGTGATAGTCCCTAAGACATTTCTTCAGAACAGAAAATTAATGAGAATACAGTATATCTTACTGACTATATTAGATTAGAAAAAAAATATAATATTTTACTATTTAGTGTTTGCATGCATGCGTGTTCAGTCACTCTGTTGTGTCTGACTTTATGACCCCATGGACTGTAGCCTGCCAGACTCCTCTTTTCGTAGGGTTTTCTCAGCAAGAATATTGATGTGGGTTGCCATTTCCTCCTCCGGGAGGTCCCCTTGACTCAGGGATCCAACTTACGTCTCCTACATTGGCAGGTGTATTCTTTACCACTGATCTACCTGGGAAGACCCTAACTTCTGGTAGTGGCTAGAAGTACATGGTGTTCCTTGTCTTATAGATGCATGTTTCCAGTCTCTGCCTGGGTCTATACATAGTGTTCTTCCAGTGAGAGTCTGTCTCATCACATAGTCAATATACATAAGAAAGTCAGTCCTATTGGATTAGGGGCCTAGCCGACACACTATGATTTCAACTCAACTATTTATATCTGCAACGACCCTATTTCCAACTATGGTTACATTTTAAGGTGCCGGGGATTAGGAAAAATTGAAATTTTTTGTGTGTGATCTTAAAGAGTTGTTTACCCTAGTATTTCATACTACAAGTTTGAGAAGAATAAATAATATCCTATTATTATGTACTTATTGTGAGAAACAAGTATGCTAAGAAGTTTATACACATTGTTTCATTTAATCCTTAGAAAAATCATTGATATTTTCTTTTGGCTATGTATAAATAGTAAAATTGTAAAATAGACTTTGGTTTATCATTTAGTAACATCGTCAACCTTTCTTAAACTGAGTTGATTTATAAATCACACTGAGTTTGAACTGAACTGGATTCCAGGATCTGTTACTGATTTTTTGTTTTCCCAAAGTATATAAGGAGTGACAGAGTAGATAAAAAGGGGTGGGTGGTTACAGACAATGCGTGAGATTCCAGAACTTCCTGAGAAAGATCATGTCTACAAGTGGCTCTGTAAATACTATATTTCTTAGATTCTATGATGTTTTATGGATCATGAAAGATTCCTTTTATGTTAGAAATAACTTTTGTGAAGTCATCTATCACTTAATAGCTAACTAAAAATAACAGGCTGAATTGGTATGTGATAGTCCCTAAGACATTTCTTCAGAACAGAAAATTAATGAGAATACAGTATATCTTACTGACTATATTAGATTAGAAAAAAAATATAATATTTTACTATTTAGTGTTTGCATGCATGCGTGTTCAGTCACTCTGTTGTGTCTGACTTTATGACCCCATGGACTGTAGCCTGCCAGACTCCTCTTTTCGTAGGGTTTTCTCAGCAAGAATATTGATGTGGGTTGCCATTTCCTCCTCCGGGAGGTCCCCTTGACTCAGGGATCCAACTTACGTCTCCTACATTGGCAGGTGTATTCTTTACCACTGATCTACCTGGGAAGACCCTAACTTCTGGTAGTGGCTAGAAGTACATGGTGTTCCTTGTCTTATAGATGCATGTTTCCAGTCTCTGCCTGGGTCTATACATAGTGTTCTTCCAGTGAGAGTCTGTCTCATCACATAGTCAATATACATAAGAAAGTCAGTCCTATTGGATTAGGGGCCTAGCCGACACACTATGATTTCAACTCAACTATTTATATCTGCAACGACCCTATTTCCAACTATGGTTACATTTTAAGGTGCCGGGGATTAGGACTTGAAATATTTGTGTGTGTGTTGGGGGGGACACAATTCAATCCATAACTGCCATGTTAATGGAGTTTTATTTATCTTAAGATCAAAGGGAAATCACTAAAAGAATGTATACATCCCTCTGACAGTTTTTTGTGTAGAATGTAAAAAGGCAAAAGAAAAAGAGAAGGCAAATTAGTAAGCTTTTGCAAATAAATTAGGATGGTAAGAGATAATAGTGACTTAAACTAAGTTAGCAATACTAAAGATAGAAATAAGTACATGTGGCCTGAACATCATAAGAAGAGAAATAGATTTGAGGATAGCAGCAAATCAATAAATCATTATGAACTTGTTAAACTTGGCATGCTCCTTGAGACACCAAGGACAAATGAAAGCAAGAAAGTAGGAGGATGCCACATAGGAGCATCATTCAAAAGGGAGGCCGAATGTAACTATAGGACTCATATGCATGGGTGCCCTTTAAGAGAGGTGTGTGAATGTCTTTGAAGGCGAATACAGGGAAGAGTACAGAACAGGGCCGTGGACTGTGTTTAATCAAGGTAGAGGGTTAGAAAAGAAGACTGAGTGATTAGTAGTAAGTAGCCTGAAATCAAAGGAGAAAACAGACAATAACAATAACAAAATGAGAGAATGAACTTGCATAAATAAAGAGAAGGAATTGTTTCAGAAACAAGAGTTGAAAAATGCTTGATGCTGCTGAAGTTAAGGTAGATGAGGACTGAAATGTCAGAGTGGGATAAGAAAAGACATTTTTTAATCTCCTGAGAGAATACCACATTTATCAGTATAATTTCATATTTAAGGGCTACTGTACCACTGTATGCACAAGGAAATTTTTGCAAAGTAGACAACATTAGGTGAGTTTTGTTCTTGAAACAAATGTCAAAATCATAAATTGATAGGGTTAAATTATTATGGTCCTGAACAAATCAATTTTTTTTAAAAGTCTTCTTTGAATGCTATCTAATCAATATGAGTCTTGCAAATCTCTGAGCATGAACACTTGAAGGCAGTTATTTTGTATGGTTTTGTATAGAAAGTACTGATATGTATCTTCTTTTTTAGAAATCTTCAAGTAATATATAAATAGTTTCAGCTTTAATTTTTGACAAGCAATGTCTATTTATATATTACAGTACTCAGATGGCATCCCAGGGGTTTTTGTTTTTGTTTCTCCTTATAACTGCCTCTCCTCTACTTCTCCTAGTGGAGGGTTTTCAAAATAGTGAAAACTTAAGTGTAAAGTAGTCAGTGATATGAAATTTTCAAAATAGTGCCAAATTAAAGCTTTTGCAAATAAATTAGGATGGTAAGAGATAATAGTGACTTAAACTAAGTTAGCAATACTAAAGATAGAAATAAGTACATGTGGCCTGAACATCATAAGAAGAGAAATAGATTTGAGGATAGCAGCAAATCAATAAATCATTATGAACTTGTTAAACTTGGCATGCTCCTTGAGACACCAAGGACAAATGAAAGCAAGAAAGTAGGAGGATGCCACATAGGAGCATCATTCAAAAGGGAGGCCGAATGTAACTATAGGACTCATATGCATGGGTGCCCTTTAAGAGAGGTGTGTGAATGTCTTTGAAGGCGAATACAGGGAAGAGTACAGAACAGGGCCGTGGACTGTGTTTAATCAAGGTAGAGGGTTAGAAAAGAAGACTGAGTGATTAGTAGTAAGTAGCCTGAAATCAAAGGAGAAAACAGACAATAACAATAACAAAATGAGAGAATGAACTTGCATAAATAAAGAGAAGGAATTGTTTCAGAAACAAGAGTTGAAAAATGCTTGATGCTGCTGAAGTTAAGGTAGATGAGGACTGAAATGTCAGAGTGGGATAAGAAAAGACATTTTTTAATCTCCTGAGAGAATACCACATTTATCAGTATAATTTCATATTTAAGGGCTACTGTACCACTGTATGCACAAGGAAATTTTTGCAAAGTAGACAACATTAGGTGAGTTTTGTTCTTGAAACAAATGTCAAAATCATAAATTGATAGGGTTAAATTATTATGGTCCTGAACAAATCAATTTTTTTTAAAAGTCTTCTTTGAATGCTATCTAATCAATATGAGTCTTGCAAATCTCTGAGCATGAACACTTGAAGGCAGTTATTTTGTATGGTTTTGTATAGAAAGTACTGATATGTATCTTCTTTTTTAGAAATCTTCAAGTAATATATAAATAGTTTCAGCTTTAATTTTTGACAAGCAATGTCTATTTATATATTACAGTACTCAGATGGCATCCCAGGGGTTTTTGTTTTTGTTTCTCCTTATAACTGCCTCTCCTCTACTTCTCCTAGTGGAGGGTTTTCAAAATAGTGAAAACTTAAGTGTAAAAAGTAGTCAGTGATATGAACTATAGTCACCACCAGAGAACGTCCCATGCCTGAAATAATTCATACACATTTTCTAAAGCAGTTCGGAAGCCTTCCAAACAAAAAACTAAACATTAAACCCCAGCCTAATGTCTGAAAGTTTTTTTTTTTGCAATACCTCTATAAGCTAGAAGTACATTTTTATAACATTAGGGGCATAAAAGTCTTAAGAAGACAAGAAACTTGAATGAGCTTTTGAGTATACCCACAGAGTTCTAATTCTTTCCACACTTCAATTTATCGGATTCACCTCGACAGTACAATTTTTCTCTCCTTCCAAAGACAAATCTGCCTGCTGTTAAGAATTGGACAAGATTTACTGATCTGACTGCCTCCTGGTGTGGTGTCTTTAAGTGATGAATATAAATCTTTAATCACATTGCTTAGAATGACTTCCCTTTCTTTTATTATTTCATCCATGAATAAAAAGAAAAGGCAATTGAAAACATATTATTGATGTTTGCAGTAGCACTATTTTTCTGTTTAAATTTATTTTTAACACTTCTGGAGAACACAACTTTTTTTTTTTTCCTATTAGAATATAGGCAGTACTTTCTAGAAAAGCAACCATAGAAACTATTAGTAACAAGAGATTAGGTAGATAGATAGATAGGAATAGAGACCTATAGGTAGGCAGCAAGAGACTTGTACTGATGGAATAGTTCTATACTTTGATTGTGCTTGTGATCACATGAAGCTGTACATTTGATTCTAGCAGGAATGGCAACCCATACTTTCTAGAAACAGCAATAGAACTATTAGTAATTATGGTCCTGAACAAATCAATTTTTAAAAGTCTTCTTTGAATGCTATCTAATCAATATGAGTCTTGCAAATCTCTGAGCATGAACACTTGAAGGCAGTTATTTTGTATGGTTTTGTATAGAAAGTACTGATATGTATCTTCTTTTTTAGAAATCTTCAAGTAATATATAAATAGTTTCAGCTTTAATTTTTGACAAGCAATGTCTATTTATATATTACAGTACTCAGATGGCATCCCAGGGGTTTTTGTTTTTGTTTCTCCTTATAACTGCCTCTCCTCTACTTCTCCTAGTGGAGGGTTTTCAAAATAGTGAAAACTTAAGTGTAAAAAGTAGTCAGTGATATGAACTATAGTCACCACCAGAGAACGTCCCATGCCTGAAATAATTCATACACATTTTCTAAAGCAGTTCGGAAGCCTTCCAAACAAAAAACTAAACATTAAACCCCAGCCTAATGTCTGAAAGTTTTTTTTTTTGCAATACCTCTATAAGCTAGAAGTACTTTTTTATAACATTAGGGGCATAAAAGTCTTAAGAAGACAAGAAACTTGAATGAGCTTTTGAGTATACCCACAGAGTTCTAATTCTTTCCACACTTCAATTTATCGGATTCACCTCGACAGTACAATTTTTCTCTCCTTCCAAAGACAAATCTGCCTGCTGTTAAGAATTGGACAAGATTTACTGATCTGACTGCCTCCTGGTGTGGTGTCTTTAAGTGATGAATATAAATCTTTAATCACATTGCTTAGAATGACTTCCCTTTCTTTTATTATTTCATCCATGAATAAAAAGAAAAGGCAATTGAAAACATATTATTGATGTTTGCAGTAGCACTATTTTTCTGTTTAAATTTATTTTTAACACTTCTGGAGAACACAACTTTTTTTTTTTTCCTATTAGAATATAGGCAGTACTTTCTAGAAAAGCAACCATAGAAACTATTAGTAACAAGAGATTAGGTAGATAGATAGATAGGAATAGAGACCTATAGGTAGGCAGCAAGAGACTTGTACTGATGGAATAGTTCTATACTTTGATTGTGCTTGTGATCACATGAAGCTGTACATTTGATTCTAGAAGGGAATGGCAACCCACTCCAGGAGCCTTGTCTAGAGAATCTGATGGACAGAGGAGTCTGGTGAGCTACAGTCTATGGAATTGCAACAAGTCAGACATGATGGAGTGACTAACCCTCCACGACACTTTACGTTTGCTAGAATTCTTTAGAATTCTATAATCACATAAATGAGTGCTTATGAAAATGGTGAAATCTACATAAACTCTCTGAATTATATCCATGTCAATTTACCAGTTTTAATACTGTGCCAGAAGTATACAGTATGTTACCACTGGAGGAAGTCGATCAGATCCTGCAGGTAATCCCCATGTTTATTTTTGGAGCTTCCTCCAAATCTTATTTCAAAATAATAGTCTAATTCATATTATCACCTGTTTACATTAACAAAAATAATTTGATATCACATGTAAAAACTATGCTTATCTGCTGTCCTACCTCCTTAATCCAGCTTGCATATTTTATTTTAAAATATCATATGAGTCATGAAACTAGTTATTACCCAAGGGCATGTTGACTTCCTCCAATCCAAGGACAGAATTAAGTGTTGGACCTTGAGTAGGAAGGACCTAAGGTGATATAGTTATTGTAGGTAGAAGTTTCATGATAAACATTGAAATATTAAGATACTGCATTTCAGTCTTCTGATTTCTATTCAAATGATATCTTATGTCTTGATGATGGTCTTGCTCTCAGGTCTGAGATAAACAGAATTATGGTTTCTTGTAATTTAACCTCTATGTTTAATCTTGAGAAACTTTCACCTAAGGGATTTCCATTTTCGTTTTTCCATTGTTGCTTAACATTACTTTATTAATGGAGGATTTCTCCCTTCTGTTTACTCTTTTACATCTTCTGCAACGATGCCTCAGAATCACCTCACATTATTTTATGGATTCTTTGGCAGAATTCCTCTTTATTTGACCCAGAAAAAAATTCCTTTAACCTTTTTTCTAAATAAACTCTCATTTCTCTACTCAAATTACTGTAATATACGTGAAAAAATGTTTCCATCTTACAAGATTAGTGTAGTTGCTACAAATAGCTGTGTAGTAATATAATGCATTCACCCTGCTTTACTGAACTTGAAAATATTGTATTGTTAAATGACAAAAATGATCAAGGAACATGTAGGGACTCCATGCAGAAAATCATCTTTCCTCATCAAATAAACATGAAACAGATCTAATATTCTAGGTAAATAGCTACCCATGGCTGAGTAAGCGTGACTTCAGAAGTGCCCATCAGGTTAATTTCAATGACTACGTAGACAAATGTGGACCTGTGTGAGCAATGGACAGTAATTTTCCCTTTACCAATTAATCCAATCACCTAGGGAGAAGGTCAAGTGTAAAAAATAAGAACTGGAATATAGATAAATCCTTCCAAGTCTGGGCATTTTTTTTTTTTTTAATAATCCTTTGACATTGGTAGTTATCTTAATAGTGTTGTTATACCAGGAGTAAAAATACCAGAAGGCATACTAAAGAGGAGTCTGGGAATTTCTATCACGAATTTTACATGTCAAAAATGTACTTAACACTTGAGGGAGGGTGAAAGTCCAACATCCATCTTGTTTAACTTACTTGTCAGTAAATAGCTTATTTTAAGAATAATATTGACTTTCTACAAAGTTCATGGTCTAGAGATTTTACTTTATTCTAAAAAAAACAAACAAACAAAAAAAAATCTTAGAGTTCTTATGGTCCATACTTCAAGATAAGGACCACAAAACTCAAACCACTAACCAATGGTATTTGTTAGTAGTTGCTAATGATAAGTAAGTCTTGTGTTTAGGTCTATAGGTTCTAAAAAGAAAATTAAAAAAGCCAAAATACCCTGTTTCCCTCTTGGGTGAATGTTTAATCTTTTAAATCAAGAAGACTCAAAGGCTAAAAATCCTCATGAATGGGTCTGTCCACTGATTCCAGAAGGGGATCGATCTTCATGGTTTTAGAAAGTAAACCCCGGACTAAGGAGTCAGGGGGCCCTGAGCTAAGGGGCAGGGCTACTGCTGGGGGAGCATAGTGGACAGAGCATTCAACTAAAGTGGACTGTTCTAGAGCCTTCAATCAGAATAGAATTCATCCTGCTAGGTGTTAGACTTGCTTGGGAGCTATAACCTTAACATGCTACCGTATTTGAAGACAGGAATCTTCCTTGCTAACAAGGAATTAGATACACTACTCAACCAAATGTGAAAAGTATTTTCTTATATGAACTCAGTTCTCAGATCACAGATATGCTCATTTGCTGTCAACACATTTTTCGAGACATGTAGGGACTCCATGCAGAAAATCATCTTTCCTCATCAAATAAACATGAAACAGATCTAATATTCTAGGTAAATAGCTACCCATGGCTGAGTAAGCGTGACTTCAGAAGTGCCCATCAGGTTAATTTCAATGACTACGTAGACAAATGTGGACCTGTGTGAGCAATGGACAGTAATTTTCCCTTTACCAATTAATCCAATCACCTAGGGAGAAGGTCAAGTGTAAAAAATAAGAACTGGAATATAGATAAATCCTTCCAAGTCTGGGCATTTTTTTTTTTTTTAATAATCCTTTGACATTGGTAGTTATCTTAATAGTGTTGTTATACCAGGAGTAAAAATACCAGAAGGCATACTAAAGAGGAGTCTGGGAATTTCTATCACGAATTTTACATGTCAAAAATGTACTTAACACTTGAGGGAGGGTGAAAGTCCAACATCCATCTTGTTTAACTTACTTGTCAGTAAATAGCTTATTTTAAGAATAATATTGACTTTCTACAAAGTTCATGGTCTAGAGATTTTACTTTATTCTAAAAAGAACAAAAAAAAATCTTAGAGTTCTTATGGTCCATACTTCAAGATAAGGACCACAAAACTCAAACCACTAACCAATGGTATTTGTTAGTAGTTGCTAATGATAAGTAAGTCTTGTGTTTAGGTCTATAGGTTCTAAAAAGAAAATTAAAAAAGCCAAAATACCCTGTTTCCCTCTTGGGTGAATGTTTAATCTTTTAAATCAAGAAGACTCAAAGGCTAAAAATCCTCATGAATGGGTCTGTCCACTGATTCCAGAAGGGGATCGATCTTCATGGTTTTAGAAAGTAAACCCCGGACTAAGGAGTCAGGGGGCCCTGAGCTAAGGGGCAGGGCTACTGCTGGGGGAGCATAGTGGACAGAGCATTCAACTAAAGTGGACTGTTCTAGAGCCTTCAATCAGAATAGAATTCATCCTGCTAGGTGTTAGACTTGCTTGGGAGCTATAACCTTAACATGCTACCGTATTTGAAGACAGGAATCTTCCTTGCTAACAAGGAATTAGATACACTACTCAACCAAATGTGAAAAGTATTTTCTTATATGAACTCAGTTCTCAGATCACAGATATGCTCATTTGCTGTCAACACATCTTCAATTCTTGGGATGTCTGCGATTGTAGTAATACCTGACTCCATCATCCCCTTCTTTCTTAACAGTAACTAGAGGAAGGACTTTTGCATAGTTGTAGACAAGCCAGTATCAAAAGACAGACTTCTTGTTCCAAAGGAATGATAAAATTGACTCAAAGATGCCATAGGGGTTGCTGTCATGGACTATGGCTCTAATCACCTCACTGTCTGAATGTACAGAAGTCATAGGGAGTGACTCTGAATCCTGTGTAATGCTTCCAGTGGAAGAGGATTCAACCAGTCCATCATGGCCTGTTGATGGTGAAACACACTCCCCATAGATATGGGTCATAGCCTTGCTATTTTCTTAGTTGTCCTTTGAATTAAAAGTAGCACAATTTGTTTTATGAAACTGAAAGTTTGCATTTTTACTATTGGTTTTATCAATCCATTGATGCACAAATAGTCTGAATCCTCAAAAGTATACATACTGAAGAGTTCTCCTCTAATAAACCTGACAATTTGTTTTTCATATTTAAAAGAAAACAAAGGGTGTCCCCTAGTGGGCCAGAACCCTGTGTGTCCACTGCACAGGGAATAAGCTTGATCCCAGGAACTAAGATCCCACGTGCGACAGTGCAGCCAAAATAGATAATAAAAACAAATAAAATCATAATTGTAAAAAAAAAAATTTGGCCTCTTTTATTGGTCCTTCATTTATTTATTTTCAGACATCCTAATTCTCTGGTCTGTGTGGGTCTCCCATATCAGAGGCCTCTCTGGTAGCAGAGTACTGGCTCTGGGCACATGAGCTCCAGAGCACTGGTGTGCAACTGGACACACTGCTTATTTTTGGGAAAACCCTGTGGGTAGCTAAGGGGCAGGGCTACTGCTGGGGGAGCATAGTGGACAGAGCATTCAACTAAAGTGGACTGTTCTAGAGCCTTCAATCAGAATAGAATTCATCCTGCTAGGTGTTAGACTTGCTTGGGAGCTATAACCTTAACATGCTACCGTATTTGAAGACAGGAATCTTCCTTGCTAACAAGGAATTAGATACACTACTCAACCAAATGTGAAAAGTATTTTCTTATATGAACTCAGTTCTCAGATCACAGATATGCTCATTTGCTGTCAACACATCTTCAATTCTTGGGATGTCTGCGATTGTAGTAATACCTGACTCCATCATCCCCTTCTTTCTTAACAGTAACTAGAGGAAGGACTTTTGCATAGTTGTAGACAAGCCAGTATCAAAAGACAGACTTCTTGTTCCAAAGGAATGATAAAATTGACTCAAAGATGCCATAGGGGTTGCTGTCATGGACTATGGCTCTAATCACCTCACTGTCTGAATGTACAGAAGTCATAGGGAGTGACTCTGAATCCTGTGTAATGCTTCCAGTGGAAGAGGATTCAACCAGTCCATCATGGCCTGTTGATGGTGAAACACACTCCCCATAGATATGGGTCATAGCCTTGCTATTTTCTTAGTTGTCCTTTGAATTAAAAGTAGCACAATTTGTTTTATGAAACTGAAAGTTTGCATTTTTACTATTGGTTTTATCAATCCATTGATGCACAAATAGTCTGAATCCTCAAAAGTATACATACTGAAGAGTTCTCCTCTAATAAACCTGACAATTTGTTTTTCATATTTAAAAGAAAACAAAGGGTGTCCCCTAGTGGGCCAGAACCCTGTGTGTCCACTGCACAGGGAATAAGCTTGATCCCAGGAACTAAGATCCCACGTGCGACAGTGCAGCCAAAATAGATAATAAAAACAAATAAAATCATAATTGTAAAAAAAAAAATTTGGCCTCTTTTATTGGTCCTTCATTTATTTATTTTCAGACATCCTAATTCTCTGGTCTGTGTGGGTCTCCCATATCAGAGGCCTCTCTGGTAGCAGAGTACTGGCTCTGGGCACATGAGCTCCAGAGCACTGGTGTGCAACTGGACACACTAGTCCAGTTGCTCCACAGCATATGGGATCTTCCCATGCCAGGGATCAAACTGGCACCCCTTGCACTGCAAGGTGGACTCTTTCCTCACTGGACCGCAGGGAAACCCAAAATAATAAAATTTTAAAAACAGCAAAGGTATTTACTAAATTTTGAGAATTAGATGTAGCATTTAAGCTACTGAACACAATGTCCAGCTAATGGTAGATTGGTTTCCTATGACTATGAAACACAGTTTTTGTTTAAAATTTTTGAAAACTGTAAATTTTAAATTAAAAATTATCAAAAAGCAGTGAATTAATAAAACATTACTTATCCGTCATGAAAAGTTCATTTTAAATGAAATTTTCCCTTCAAAATCTCTCTACATTCCCTAAAAGTTCTGACTCCTTTTCCAGATATTCTCTTAGTATTTGTTTCATATGTATGAGGCCAAGAATGATTTTGAATTAATAATGACATTTAAAGAATTTTGAAGAAATTGCGTGGTCAGTGCAAATGTTTTGTGAATATTTGGCATGTTAAAAAAAGGGCATGTGGTTGAATATAGCAAGAGAACATACTACATAAAACTAGGGGAAAATGTGGGGTTTGCCAAGGAAATTTAGTGGCAAAGGGAAATTAGGCCATGTATTTGAAAATGGAGAGATTTTGATGAATTTGGTCCTAGTCAGCAGGTTTAAATTATCTTTAGTATTCTGTAGGAGATCTTTGACCTTATTTCAGTAACGATCATGTCTAATCCGGGGTATGGTGTATACTGACACCAAATACATACTGAAGAGTTCTCCTCTAATAAACCTGACAATTTGTTTTCATATTTAAAAGAAAACAAAGGGTGTCCCCTAGTGGGCCAGAACCCTGTGTGTCCACTGCACAGGGAATAAGCTTGATCCCAGGAACTAAGATCCCACGTGCGACAGTGCAGCCAAAATAGATAATAAAAACAAATAAAATCATAATTGTAAAAAAAAAAATTTGGCCTCTTTTATTGGTCCTTCATTTATTTATTTTCAGACATCCTAATTCTCTGGTCTGTGTGGGTCTCCCATATCAGAGGCCTCTCTGGTAGCAGAGTACTGGCTCTGGGCACATGAGCTCCAGAGCACTGGTGTGCAACTGGACACACTAGTCCAGTTGCTCCACAGCATATGGGATCTTCCCATGCCAGGGATCAAACTGGCACCCCTTGCACTGCAAGGTGGACTCTTTCCTCACTGGACCGCAGGGAAACCCAAAATAATAAAATTTTAAAAACAGCAAAGGTATTTACTAAATTTTGAGAATTAGATGTAGCATTTAAGCTACTGAACACAATGTCCAGCTAATGGTAGATTGGTTTCCTATGACTATGAAACACAGTTTTTGTTTAAAATTTTTGAAAACTGTAAATTTTAAATTAAAAATTATCAAAAAGCAGTGAATTAATAAAACATTACTTATCCGTCATGAAAAGTTCATTTTAAATGAAATTTTCCCTTCAAAATCTCTCTACATTCCCTAAAAGTTCTGACTCCTTTTCCAGATATTCTCTTAGTATTTGTTTCATATGTATGAGGCCAAGAATGATTTTGAATTAATAATGACATTTAAAGAATTTTGAAGAAATTGCGTGGTCAGTGCAAATGTTTTGTGAATATTTGGCATGTTAAAAAAAGGGCATGTGGTTGAATATAGCAAGAGAACATACTACATAAAACTAGGGGAAAATGTGGGGTTTGCCAAGGAAATTTAGTGGCAAAGGGAAATTAGGCCATGTATTTGAAAATGGAGAGATTTTGATGAATTTGGTCCTAGTCAGCAGGTTTAAATTATCTTTAGTATTCTGTAGGAGATCTTTGACCTTATTTCAGTAACGATCATGTCTAATCCGGGGTATGGTGTATACTGACACCAGAGAAGAGTAGGTGAAGGTAAGAACTTAAAAATGCAACTGTGATCTGACAGGATAAATGGACGGTAGAAAGACCTGATAAAGTATGGGGCGTGTGATATATCATGTAGAGGACACACTGATGACTTTTCAGAACTCAAGGAGGAAACAAGGAGAAAAGAAGATTGGATTCTAGTCATTAATCTGCCTGATTATTTGTCATAGTGCCAAGAACTTTATGGTTCCTGGGAAAATACCTGATTTCATCAACCAAATAACCGTATTTTATAGAAGCCTCCAATGTCCAGAATGTGTAAAAATTAAGGCATTTAAAAAATATCAGATGGAAAGGGAATTAAATTAAGCCAGTATTACCATACATAGATGGTTTGAGACATGTTTTTCCACTTCATGTAAACTTCTTTAAAAATTGCCCTGTTAATGAATAAATATTAACACTGGGAGTTAACGGTAGTAGTAAGAAAGCCCATTTAAGAAGTGTTAGGTCATTGTAGCGTCAAAGCACACACCAATGTTGTGATATTATTGTTATTATACACTGGAAAATTGAAAGCTTTTAACATCATTCAAGTACCTCTACTAGTAGCTGGAAAGAAACCATTATGCTTTTTTCCACATCAGGGAAGAAAATACCTATAGAAAGGCCTTTGAATTGAAATAATGAGCCTCTATTTTCACCCTGCAACGTTGGTTGTAAATCACTCCCTAGGAATCTCACCATTTATTTATTTATTTATTTGTAATTTTTGTTTACTTCTTTCAAAAAAGGGAACTACTGCTGAGATTTGGATACTTCAGTTAGATTTTTTTATTTATTTGATGAAAAACAAAGGTGTGTGATTGTTGCTTTGTGCAGTAAGTATCTATGCAGTTTTTCAAGAAACGGTCAACCTGTCTTCGAGAGTGGTTGTGCAATTTAGCTTTCCCACTAGCAGTGAGAGAGAGTTCCTGGTGCTCCTCATTCTTGGGGGCCTCTTGTGTTGCCAGGCATTAGATTTTGCTCATTCTTTTGGGTTTTAATGGGATATCTTAATATCCTCTTTCTAATGACTCATGATGTTGAACATCTTTTCATGGTTGTTTTCCATATGATCTAGTGTCTGCGAGGTTTCTGTTTGCTTTTAAATTGTTTGTTTTTCATTCCCTTGTCATTGCATTCTAAATATTCTTTGTATATTTTGGATAATGGTTCTTTATCACGTGTCTTTGGAAATATTTATTTTCAAGCTGTTGACTTGTCTTTGCATTCTCTTATCAATGTGCATTTCACAGAGCCAAACTCCTACATTTTAATGAAGTTCAGCTTATAAAATTCTTTTCTGGCTCCTGTCTTGGGTGTTGTACCTAAAAAAAATTATCACCAATCCCAGTGTCATCTAGGCATTTTCCTATGTTATCATCTAAGACTTTCAAGTTTTACATTTTACATTAAGATGTATTTTGAATTTATTTCTATAAGGGGCATAATGTCTGAGTCTGGATTTATTTATTTACTTTTGACATGTGAATATCAAGCTGTTCAGCAACATTCCTTGAGCCTCTAACAAATATAAATGAATACTATTAAGACAATAGCAATTTTAACAATATGATGATACAATGCCTAAAATCTTTTATTTTCCGGAATGTTCTTGGTATTTTGAGCCTGGAATATATGAACATATTTGTATATGTAGAAAAAAGCCTCCACAAATGTGCTTCTACAGGTTACTATTAGGACTAATAAAGATCTGGACCTGAGTTTTCTGTCATGCTACTTAGAATCCCAAGACCCACAACAGTGCAAGCAAGAGTCTGTGTGTCTGGGATTAAGCTCCCTTTTCTTTATTTCATCATAACAGTTATGTTCCTATTTATCTTTGCTCTTGGGATCTTGCATACATTCTCTTATTTCATATGAAAAAAATGATCTACTCTTCATTTACTGCTCTATCACTGTAGCATGATGGACTTTGACCAACCTATATTCCAGAAAGAATATGAGTATGAGAATTGCTTATTCAAAGAAAGCATGGAGAATATCAGCAAATCGTTCTGCTAAGGAATTATATTGTTCAGCTGGTTAAGAATTTACTATGTGCACATACAGAGTAAACTTACTTTCCAGTTCAATGCGTTATATAATTTATGCAGTAACATAGAAGAAAGAGCAACAGTGTAAGCAAAAGCATATTCATTCAATAAACTAAAATAATTTAGAGGCAGACCTAATATTACACAAGAAAATACCATACAGAAAATATTAGAAAGAATAGTCATTGTTTTAAAGCATGCAGTAGATCCTAGTTACATTTGGAAGAGATTAAAATATTAAGATGTGTCTGTAACATTTTAATGATATACTCTCCCATACAGATAAGCACCTCCACACTTCTGTTTTTCAGCCTCGATTGACCCCATTAGAAATATTTTGCAGTAGACGATTTAGAACCAGGTTTAAATGGTGAATTAAAATAGTTCAGGGAATGAAAATAGATTGTGAAGCCAAACATAAAGATACATTTTCTCATTATGTGCTGCCCAATGTACATGTGCATGCATTCTTTAAAGTGACTGGATGGGCTTATAATTTAACATCTATGGACATTTATAAATGCTGTTAGACTGTAATGACACATTTCACTCTGAATTACAGCCAATTTCTGTATCCAAAATTAAAGAAGCACAGTTTAAAAAGAAATAATCTCTTGAGTGTTGTAGAGTATATAAAAGCTTTTCTGAAGAAATAAAATAAAACAAAGCAGGCACATTTCACTACAGAACAGTGAATCAAGATTGTTACATGACATCCAGAATAAACCTTGTAAGTCTGTTGAAAATTGGAAGGCTTAGAATATAATCTATTAAACAACTACATCAGTAAAGATCTGGACCTGAGTTTTCTGTCATGCTACTTAGAATCCCAAGACCCACAACAGTGCAAGCAAGAGTCTGTGTGTCTGGGATTAAGCTCCCTTTTCTTTATTTCATCATAACAGTTATGTTCCTATTTATCTTTGCTCTTGGGATCTTGCATACATTCTCTTATTTCATATGAAAAAAATGATCTACTCTTCATTTACTGCTCTATCACTGTAGCATGATGGACTTTGACCAACCTATATTCCAGAAAGAATATGAGTATGAGAATTGCTTATTCAAAGAAAGCATGGAGAATATCAGCAAATCGTTCTGCTAAGGAATTATATTGTTCAGCTGGTTAAGAATTTACTATGTGCACATACAGAGTAAACTTACTTTCCAGTTCAATGCGTTATATAATTTATGCAGTAACATAGAAGAAAGAGCAACAGTGTAAGCAAAAGCATATTCATTCAATAAACTAAAATAATTTAGAGGCAGACCTAATATTACACAAGAAAATACCATACAGAAAATATTAGAAAGAATAGTCATTGTTTTAAAGCATGCAGTAGATCCTAGTTACATTTGGAAGAGATTAAAATATTAAGATGTGTCTGTAACATTTTAATGATATACTCTCCCATACAGATAAGCACCTCCACACTTCTGTTTTTCAGCCTCGATTGACCCCATTAGAAATATTTTGCAGTAGACGATTTAGAACCAGGTTTAAATGGTGAATTAAAATAGTTCAGGGAATGAAAATAGATTGTGAAGCCAAACATAAAGATACATTTTCTCATTATGTGCTGCCCAATGTACATGTGCATGCATTCTTTAAAGTGACTGGATGGGCTTATAATTTAACATCTATGGACATTTATAAATGCTGTTAGACTGTAATGACACATTTCACTCTGAATTACAGCCAATTTCTGTATCCAAAATTAAAGAAGCACAGTTTAAAAAGAAATAATCTCTTGAGTGTTGTAGAGTATATAAAAGCTTTTCTGAAGAAATAAAATAAAACAAAGCAGGCACATTTCACTACAGAACAGTGAATCAAGATTGTTACATGACATCCAGAATAAACCTTGTAAGTCTGTTGAAAATTGGAAGGCTTAGAATATAATCTTTTAAACCACTACATCAGTAAACCAATGTGCTTTCCCAAAACATCACTGGCTATAATCTTTCTGTTAAACATTCAATAGTGTTGTTTGTTTGTTTGTTTTTGATTTTTGTCTCTGGAATGATAGCCCCTGGGCTGGCAGATGGTCTTCCATTAAAAAAGATGGTTTCTTAGTACTTATTTGAATTAATTTCAGTAAACATCATTGAGCACATTTCCAAATACTCACCAAACCCAGGAAATTCAAAGATGAATTTGAATGTACGTTTCCCCTTGGTCATACACAAGGCTAATGAAAACAAAGATGTAATGAAAGAATTTCAATACATTAAGTCAAATGCCATGAAAAATGCACAGGAAGTAAACTCCAGGGAGAGGTTGTTTAACCAAATTAGGTGCATCAGGGAAGAAAGAATTCTTAAAGAAGATACTTAGATTTGAGGGATAACTATGCTTTCACCAAAAAAGAAATTAGGAAGGTAGAGCCTTTCAGACAAAAAGAACTGAAAGAATGAGGATATCAAAGCATGCTCTCACATGGCACCCAGAGGAATTGCTGTATGTCCTGATTTCTTGTAATGGAAAGTTTAAGACACAGGATATTGAAGAATGAAACCGGATAGAAAGGAAGAAGCCAGGCCATGGGAGCCTAGCATATCATATTAAAGCTTGGACTTTATCTTAAAGGCATTAGATAGCTTGGAAGAAATTAAACCCAAGGTACATTAGGAACATCGTTCCTGCAACAAGGTAGATCTGAGAGGCAGAAGCAGCTTGGGGATACACAGTAACAGGAAAATCAGGAAAATTAGTCTCAAGTAGGCACCATGGTTATAAAAAACATATGCTTTCTGTATATCCATGCCAAAACTGAAAATTATTGAAGACCATGATATTGTGAAGCCAAACATAAAGATACATTTTCTCATTATGTGCTGCCCAATGTACATGTGCATGCATTCTTTAAAGTGACTGGATGGGCTTATAATTTAACATCTATGGACATTTATAAATGCTGTTAGACTGTAATGACACATTTCACTCTGAATTACAGCCAATTTCTGTATCCAAAATTAAAGAAGCACAGTTTAAAAAGAAATAATCTCTTGAGTGTTGTAGAGTATATAAAAGCTTTTCTGAAGAAATAAAATAAAACAAAGCAGGCACATTTCACTACAGAACAGTGAATCAAGATTGTTACATGACATCCAGAATAAACCTTGTAAGTCTGTTGAAAATTGGAAGGCTTAGAATATAATCTTTTAAACCACTACATCAGTAAACCAATGTGCTTTCCCAAAACATCACTGGCTATAATCTTTCTGTTAAACATTCAATAGTGTTGTTTGTTTGTTTGTTTTTGATTTTTGTCTCTGGAATGATAGCCCCTGGGCTGGCAGATGGTCTTCCATTAAAAAAGATGGTTTCTTAGTACTTATTTGAATTAATTTCAGTAAACATCATTGAGCACATTTCCAAATACTCCCCCAACCCAGGAAATTCAAAGATGAATTTGAATGTACGTTTCCCCTTGGTCATACACAAGGCTAATGAAAACAAAGATGTAATGAAAGAATTTCAATACATTAAGTCAAATGCCATGAAAAATGCACAGGAAGTAAACTCCAGGGAGAGGTTGTTTAACCAAATTAGGTGCATCAGGGAAGAAAGAATTCTTAAAGAAGATACTTAGATTTGAGGGATAACTATGCTTTCACCAAAAAGAAATTAGGAAGGTAGAGCCTTTCAGACAAAAAGAACTGAAAGAATGAGGATATCAAAGCATGCTCTCACATGGCACCCAGAGGAATTGCTGTATGTCCTGATTTCTTGTAATGGAAAGTTTAAGACACAGGATATTGAAGAATGAAACCGGATAGAAAGGAAGAAGCCAGGCCATGGGAGCCTAGCATATCATATTAAAGCTTGGACTTTATCTTAAAGGCATTAGATAGCTTGGAAGAAATTAAACCCAAGGTACATTAGGAACATCGTTCCTGCAACAAGGTAGATCTGAGAGGCAGAAGCAGCTTGGGGATACACAGTAACAGGAAAATCAGGAAAATTAGTCTCAAGTAGGCACCATGGTTATAAAAAACATATGCTTTCTGTATATCCATGCCAAAACTGAAAATTATTGAAGACCATGATATTGGACTTACGGTCTCCCTTGATCTGTTCTACAATGAAAAATTTTCCCTCTGTGGCTCCCATTCATAGAAAATGGCATTTTGATTCTACCAAACCCACTTGCTCATCAGTAACCGTCAAGATTTAGCGTGGCTATACCTTGTACTAGGAGGTCTGCCATTGTCATCTACATGCCGTTCTAGCCAGAATGAAAGGTCCTTATGCTAAGAGGTATAACTGACTCCTGTGTTTTTAAGGAGCTAGTGTGTCTCCTTCAGACTCATGACACGTGGACTCTTGTCTAACCATCATGGATCCTGTAATATAATTTTCTGAAAATTTCAAGTTATTCCTGAGTCAGCTATCATCTGGTGCATAGAAAGAAATCATTAAGAATGGTTCCCCGGGACTTCCCTGGTGGTCCAGTGGTTAAGACTCTGTGTCCCCAATGCAGGGGGCCTAGGTTCGATCCCTGGTCAGGGAAATAGATCTCACATGCCACAACTAAGACCCAGTGGAGCCAAATAAATAAATAATAATTAAAAAAAAAAAAAAAAAAAGAATGTTTCCCCGAATGAGGTGGATGAATCTGGAATGAGGTGGATGAATATAGAACCTATTATATACAAAATGAAGTAGATTAAAAAGAGAAAGACAAGTACAGTATACTAACAAATATATATGGAATCTGGTAAGATGGTAATGATAGCACATGCAGAGAAGTGATGAAAAAACAGACATAGAGAACAGACTTATGGACATTGTGAGGAATGAACAGTGGGTGGGAGTTGTGGAAAGAGTAACATGGAAACCTGTACTATCATATATGAAAGAGATAGCTATTGTCATTGCACTATGGGAATAGGGGATCCTGCAGGGGTGCTGTGCGACAGCCTGGAGGGGTGGGATGGGGGGCACTGGGAAGGGGGTGGAGGAGGGAGGGGTCAGGGGTATACATGTGACTAGCCTGAGATTATGCATATCAGTAAAAAACAGCACTCTGTAAAAGCAAAAAGTAAAAATAATTATAAAAATAAGAATGTGCCACAGGTGTTTGAGTATCACATTAGTTAAATCACTGTTGTTCATTCATTCATCCATTGATTCATTTGGCAATCAAATTATAGAAACTCCTCTGAATTATACACCTTTTATGCACTTAGAATACAGAACAGAAAACTAAATTGTCTTCAAATTTCCAATAGTCAATAACAAAATATTGATATTTCTATGTTATTGTGAATACTTAAGGAAGAAAATACCCTTGAAAAATTTTCAAGTATACATAAGATTTGGCTTTGACTAAACAAATCAATAAAATCTATAATATTTCTTACTTATTTTCAATAGTTCTCACTTTTTCCTATTTTCTTGACTTTATCTTCCAATCTCCCCTGCCTGGCACAAAGAAAACACGTCCTAGTTTATAGATTTTCACTATTGGATAGTTAAAAACATGCTATTTTAAAACAAACAAGATCTTATCACTTGTTCATTGTTGAGTCAAGGAGATTGAAAAAAATCTTTTAAGCAAAAGGCAGAAAAGTACCTTCTATGTGCTCAGTATGTTATAAATTAAAAAATGATATTGTGATATCATATTTCATGCTCATAGAAATCATATGAATTATGGATTATCCTCTAATTTCCTGGATGAAGAATATGAAAATTGCTTTCACATTTGTATAAGACCACTTGTATTGAAAATGTCAGAGCTTGAATTTAAAAATACGAGTCTTTGTGTTTTGAAAATTTGCGTTGGATATCACTGGCCCTTAGCTGTTTAGTCAACGTTTTTTTTTTTTTTTTTTTCAGTCAAGGTTAGCTTTGCCTTAGACACAAATTCCTGAATCCTGTTTTCTCATTCTGTTAAAATTAACCTATAAGTACTAATGATGGTTACTAACTTGAAGTTCTTCTAATCGTGTTCAGCACTTACTTGGAGCCATACAAGCATAAATGATCTTGCCTTGATAGAAACTATTGTCTAAACAGTCATATGACATATAACTGAAAACATGAATTTTTTAGGTAGCAAGTAGCAGTTAAAATGCAAACTCACTTTTTCATTAAATAGACATATAAAAGATTATTGTGCAATAAAAACTATATATAGGGCTTCCCTGGTGGTCCAGTGGGTAAGGACACTGCCTTGCAGTGCAAGGGGTGCAGTTTTGATCCCTGGCCTGGGAAGATCCCATGTGCCGCAGAGCAGCTGGACCAATGTGTCCAATTACCGAGCCGGAGCTCTGGAGCGCATGCGCCCAGAGCCGGTGCTCTGTGACAACAAAGCTCACCGCAATGGGAGGCCCACACGGGCCAAAGAACAAAGATGGATGAAACTAGACAAACAAAAGACCAGTGGAAGTGGCCTGCCCACCCCCCTCCCTCCCCACCCCCGCCAAAATAAAATAAATAAATAAATAAATAAACTATATATAACCAAGAATAAAAGCATATAATTTGCATTTGGTAGAAGGTGGCCAGACAGGTATATTAATAATTGTATGTGATAAGTGTTACCATCACTCTCCATTTATGGGCTCCATTTAGGAGGTCCCTGCACTGCACATATAATTGTGAGAAACAAATATAAACAATGCATAAGAATATTGCATTAAAATTAAATCAAAGGACAGAAAGTTATTATAATATATTGTTAAATTTAAACATGACAGTTGGCCTGCTCCTGCATCAGACTTTCTTTTGAAAACCAGATTTTAATGTGACTAAATTCTGAAAGTCTAGAGATTGATGTTGCTTATTTTTCATTTATTTTAATTAAGTGTATTTCTTTTTTATACTTCCTATAAAATTTGAGATATTTATTAAATGCAGTTGCAAGAAATAATTCAGAGTCATCCCTTCTACCCTTCACTCAGTTTTCCCAAAGGTCGTATCTTGTCAAGCAAGAGTAGGCTGGCACAGCTGGAGTACAGACACTGACACAATTCCGGGCTTAATGGTCATCTGTATGTCCTTTTCAGTGAAGTGTCTTTCTGTGTGTTTTGCCTAATTCTTAATTGTCTTTTTACTTGTTATGTATACTTTTTACTTGTTATGTAACTTTTTACTTGTTATGCATACTTTTTTGTAGTTTCCTGATGTGTGAAATTAGACTACTAATTTGAGAGTTTTTCTACTTTTTTTTTTCCGTACGTTTTAGTGTACGCATCAATGTTATAAATTTTCCTCTCAACGCTGCTTCGCCTCTCTCCCACAAATTTTTTTTATATGTTGCAATTATTCACTTATTCATTCATTCAATTTCATACATTTTTTTAGTTCCCTTGATTCCATGTCTTGGACTCATGCATTATTTACAAGTGCATTGTTTACTTTCCAAGTGTTTGGAAAATTTTCTGTTATTTTTTTGATATTGATTTCTTTTATGGCATTGATTTCCACTTTGTTTAGAAAACACACTCTATGATTTCAATTATTTTAATAAGTTGAGTTCTTTTTAATGTGTCAACATATATTCTGTGTTATGATATGTTTGTTCCAAGACAGGTTTTCCTCATATTCATAATAGAATTATATGTATGTGTGTGTGTGTGTGTATGTGTGTATATATATATATACATACACACACACACACACACTTGTTTATCTTATCAGCAATCCTCCTTTCCTTTTAGAACAATACTTGATTTCAAATTGTGGAAAATGCCTACTTTATTGTGATCTTGTTGAAACTAGGAAATCTGTGGCCCCAGTTAGTAGCTGTGAGCTCAGGGCCAGTGTGTCAGGGGTCTTCATAACTGCTCTCATGCTGGATTATTTTCTAGAAAGACTCACAAAACCTAGTAGAGCTGTTATTGTGGTTGTTCAGTTGCTCAGTCGTGTCACTCTTTGAAGCACTGTGGACTGCGGCACTCCAGGCTTCCCTGTCCTTTACCATCTCCCTGAGTTTGCTCAAACTCGTGTCCATTGAGTCAGTGACACCATCCAACCATCTCATCCTTCGTTGCTCTCTCTCCTCCTACTCTCCATCTTTCCCAGCCTCAGGGTCTTTCCCAGTGAGTCAGCTCTTCACATCAGATGGCCAAAATATTGGAGCTTCAGCATCAGTCCTCCCAATGAATATTCAGGGTGAATTTCACTTAGGATTGATAGATTGTGGTCCATCGGAGAAAGGAACGGAAAGTCACTTCAACGTTCTTTCCTTTAGAGCCCCATGAACAGTATGAAAAACAATTATACTCACAGTTATAATCAGCAAAAGTAACAGATAACATAGAGTAGAATCTAGAAAAGTGCATGCCCAAGCTTCCAACTGGCTTCCCCAGTTTAGTTCTATGAAAATTTTCCTCTCAACGCTGCTTCGCCTCTCTCCACAAATTTTTTTTATATGTTGCAATTATTCACTTATTCATTCATTCAATTTCATACATTTTTTTAGTTCCCTTGATTCCATGTCTTGGACTCATGCATTATTTACAAGTGCATTGTTTACTTTCCAAGTGTTTGGAAAATTTTCTGTTATTTTTTTGATATTGATTTCTTTTATGGCATTGATTTCCACTTTGTTTAGAAAACACACTCTATGATTTCAATTATTTTAATAAGTTGAGTTCTTTTTAATGTGTCAACATATATTCTGTGTTATGATATGTTTGTTCCAAGACAGGTTTTCCTCATATTCATAATAGAATTATATGTATGTGTGTGTGTGTGTGTATGTGTGTATATATATATATACATACACACACACACACACACTTGTTTATCTTATCAGCAATCCTCCTTTCCTTTTAGAACAATACTTGATTTCAAATTGTGGAAAATGCCTACTTTATTGTGATCTTGTTGAAACTAGGAAATCTGTGGCCCCAGTTAGTAGCTGTGAGCTCAGGGCCAGTGTGTCAGGGGTCTTCATAACTGCTCTCATGCTGGATTATTTTCTAGAAAGACTCACAAAACCTAGTAGAGCTGTTATTGTGGTTGTTCAGTTGCTCAGTCGTGTCACTCTTTGAAGCACTGTGGACTGCGGCACTCCAGGCTTCCCTGTCCTTTACCATCTCCCTGAGTTTGCTCAAACTCGTGTCCATTGAGTCAGTGACACCATCCAACCATCTCATCCTTCGTTGCTCTCTCTCCTCCTACTCTCCATCTTTCCCAGCCTCAGGGTCTTTCCCAGTGAGTCAGCTCTTCACATCAGATGGCCAAAATATTGGAGCTTCAGCATCAGTCCTCCCAATGAATATTCAGGGTGAATTTCACTTAGGATTGATAGATTGTGGTCCATCGGAGAAAGGAACGGAAAGTCACTTCAACGTTCTTTCCTTTAGAGCCCCATGAACAGTATGAAAAACAATTATACTCACAGTTATAATCAGCAAAAGTAACAGATAACATAGAGTAGAATCTAGAAAAGTGCATGCCCAAGCTTCCAACTGGCTTCCCCCAGTTTAGTTCTATAGACAACACGTCATTGTCCCAGCAGTGATGTTTGATGCAGTTTATGGAATATTGCCAATCAGGGAAGCTCACCTCAGCTTTGTGGCCAGGATTCTTTATCAGGAGGCAGTCACATAGGCGTGGAGCACCCTGTGTGAATAACCTTACCAGCTGAATCTCCAGCCGTCGCCCAAAGGTCAAATTGAAACAGAACAGCCCAGAGTTTCAGGTGAACAAACATATATATTCACCATAAGTCATACTGCTAATATAACTATCTGGCTTGGCACTAGGTTTCAGGAATACAAAAACCACTTTTATCAAGTAGGATAACCCAAGGGCTCAGAGTTTGTGTCTAGGAACTAGTCAAGGACAAGATCATTCTTTGGAATGCATAGGATTTAAAAAACTCCAAGGTTTGCTGAGTTAGAATCTTATTGCACAGCTAGCTACATAAATTGCACGACCCAGTTCAAAAGGAAAATGTGACACTCGATCACAAAGCAGGGAGATGGTCACATTGAAGAAACTAAATATAAAGCCTTTTCTTTTCTTGTATCATCTGATTTTCAGAATGCTATAGAGTTTCATATTTGCTACATAAATAAATTCTAATTAAAAAAGAGTTACAATTTCAAACTGTTAACAGTGATTTTCCTGTATTTCTTTATACCAGGTAATGCCAGTTTTAAGTTCAAATAGGAACATTTAACTCGTGTTGAATAACAAAAACTGCACAATTTGTATTTAATAGCTCCTAAGTGCATTACGTTTTGTGCTTACCAGAACAATGGAAACAACAAAGAAATCTAACTCAACTATTTACATTTCACTTTGATATATATACTTTCTATCATTATTTTGGCTCATAGATGACTACAGAAAGACTAAAAAAAATACTAATTTTTTCTGTCTTTATGTCCTGTATTTTCCTTTTATATCATCATTTTCAGTATGAATAGTTGGCTAACATAGTAACGTGAAAAAGAAGATGCCAGGCATTCTTGTACTTAGCTCTTTGACTTTCTCAGAAGGCCACAGACTTATTTTAGAGAAGTGTAGAATCTAGAAAGTGCATGCCCAAGCTTCCAACTGGCTTCCCCAGTTTAGTTCTATAGACAACACGTCATTGTCCCAGCAGTGATGTTTGATGCAGTTTATGGAATATTGCCAATCAGGAAGCTCACCTCAGCTTTGTGGCCAGGATTCTTTATCAGGAGGCAGTCACATAGGCGTGGAGCACCCTGTGTGAATAACCTTACCAGCTGAATCTCCAGCCGTCGCCCAAAGGTCAAATTGAAACAGAACAGCCCAGAGTTTCAGGTGAACAAACATATATATTCACCATAAGTCATACTGCTAATATAACTATCTGGCTTGGCACTAGGTTTCAGGAATACAAAAACCACTTTTATCAAGTAGGATAACCCAAGGGCTCAGAGTTTGTGTCTAGGAACTAGTCAAGGACAAGATCATTCTTTGGAATGCATAGGATTTAAAAAACTCCAAGGTTTGCTGAGTTAGAATCTTATTGCACAGCTAGCTACATAAATTGCACGACCCAGTTCAAAAGGAAAATGTGACACTCGATCACAAAGCAGGGAGATGGTCACATTGAAGAAACTAAATATAAAGCCTTTTCTTTTCTTGTATCATCTGATTTTCAGAATGCTATAGAGTTTCATATTTGCTACATAAATAAATTCTAATTAAAAAAGAGTTACAATTTCAAACTGTTAACAGTGATTTTCCTGTATTTCTTTATACCAGGTAATGCCAGTTTTAAGTTCAAATAGGAACATTTAACTCGTGTTGAATAACAAAAACTGCACAATTTGTATTTAATAGCTCCTAAGTGCATTACGTTTTGTGCTTACCAGAACAATGGAAACAACAAAGAAATCTAACTCAACTATTTACATTTCACTTTGATATATATACTTTCTATCATTATTTTGGCTCATAGATGACTACAGAAAGACTAAAAAAATACTAATTTTTCTGTCTTTATGTCCTGTATTTTCCTTTTATATCATCATTTTCAGTATGAATAGTTGGCTAACATAGTAACGTGAAAAAGAAGATGCCAGGCATTCTTGTACTTAGCTCTTTGACTTTCTCAGAAGGCCACAGACTTATTTTAGAGAAGTGTAGAATCTCAGTGCTGTCAGTGTGGCTCCTTGCACGCTTCCCTTGTACTTGCCTTGAGGGTCAGTGAACTTTCACACCTCATGGGTCCACTGGAATTCTGTGCTCATGGGGTATTAGAAACACCATGTAGGGCTTCCCTGGTGGTCCAGTGGGTAAGGACACCGCCTTGCAGTGCAAGGGGTGCTGGTTTGATCCCTGGCCTGGGAAGATCCCACGTGCCGCAGAGCAGCTGGACCAGTGTGTCCAACTACCAAGCCGGAGCTCTGGAACGCATACACCCAGAGCCGGTGCTCTGCGGCGACGGAGGCCACTGTGATGGGAGACCCACACAGGCCAAAAGAACAAAGACAGATGAAAATGTATAAATGAAAGACCAATTGAAGTGGCCAAAAAAAAAAATTTTTAGCAACACCATGTAAATGAGCTAGCAAGTAACCGTGGTAGACACGCCTGTTGTGTGTATTTTCTCCACTCATTCACATGCTCTATTGATCCATTAACTTCACATATAAAATACAAGTTCAAAGACAGAATTATTAAGAATTTCAAGAAAGTAGCAGCAGAGCATTCAACCAAATCTGAAGTGCTCCTGATCATGAGCACCAGTTCAGTTTTTAATGCCATAGAATCAGAATGAGCTGTATATGAGTATATAAAATTGTCTATGAGCTAGAGGTAGAATGGTAAATATTTTATTGTTTTCAGTGATCTTGACATTGATATGAGGGTCAAGAAATTAAGTCATAGAATAGCTAGCTAGGATAACTCGTGTTGAATAACAAAAACTGCACAATTTGTATTTAATAGCTCCTAAGTGCATTACGTTTTGTGCTTACCAGAACAATGGAAACAACAAAGAAATCTAACTCAACTATTTACATTTCACTTTGATATATATACTTTCTATCATTATTTTGGCTCATAGATGACTACAGAAAGACTAAAAAAAATACTAATTTTTTCTGTCTTTATGTCCTGTATTTTCCTTTTATATCATCATTTTCAGTATGAATAGTTGGCTAACATAGTAACGTGAAAAAGAAGATGCCAGGCATTCTTGTACTTAGCTCTTTGACTTTCTCAGAAGGCCACAGACTTATTTTAGAGAAGTGTAGAATCTCAGTGCTGTCAGTGTGGCTCCTTGCACGCTTCCCTTGTACTTGCCTTGAGGGTCAGTGAACTTTCACACCTCATGGGTCCACTGGAATTCTGTGCTCATGGGGTATTAGAAACACCATGTAGGGCTTCCCTGGTGGTCCAGTGGGTAAGGACACCGCCTTGCAGTGCAAGGGGTGCTGGTTTGATCCCTGGCCTGGGAAGATCCCACGTGCCGCAGAGCAGCTGGACCAGTGTGTCCAACTACCAAGCCGGAGCTCTGGAACGCATACACCCAGAGCCGGTGCTCTGCGGCGACGGAGGCCACTGTGATGGGAGACCCACACAGGCCAAAAGAACAAAGACAGATGAAAATGTATAAATGAAAGACCAATTGAAGTGGCCAAAAAAAAAAATTTTTAGCAACACCATGTAAATGAGCTAGCAAGTAACCGTGGTAGACACGCCTGTTGTGTGTATTTTCTCCACTCATTCACATGCTCTATTGATCCATTAACTTCACATATAAAATACAAGTTCAAAGACAGAATTATTAAGAATTTCAAGAAAGTAGCAGCAGAGCATTCAACCAAATCTGAAGTGCTCCTGATCATGAGCACCAGTTCAGTTTTTAATGCCATAGAATCAGAATGAGCTGTATATGAGTATATAAAATTGTCTATGAGCTAGAGGTAGAATGGTAAATATTTTATTGTTTTCAGTGATCTTGACATTGATATGAGGGTTCAAGAAATTAAGCTAGCATTAGAATAAGGCATCAGTGTATCAGTACTGGGATTATTCAGGGTTCTTGAGAATCCTTTAGAGATAACTCTTTTTTTTTTTCTCTTTTTTAAAAATTTTTAGCTGCACTGGCTCTTTGTTGTGGCACACAGGCTCAGTACTTGCGGTGCGCCGGGCTAATTGCTGTGTAGCATGTGAGATCATCCTGGACCAGGGATCAAGCCCGTGTCCCTGTAACAGTAGGCAGAGTCCCAACCATGGACCACCAGGAAAGTCCTAAAGACAACTAATTTAATTCAGATTTCTGGAATGTCTTTTGAAAAAAGTAATACTTTCTGTCAGCTAAAGGAGCTTAAAGGATATGGGCTTGGTAAAGGTAATATTTTAAGGACAAGAATTGTATGGATTATCTCTCTCTTTGATCATACAATCACTGGAAGACCTAAAAACATCCAAACAAAGAGGGAAGAAAGGGAGGTATTTTTCAAGGCTGCTGAAGTTTTTATGCTTGTTCATTTAGTCAGAAGTGTCTTATAAGCACTTGGGAAAGGCAGAGAGAGCTTGAATGGAATTTCAGGGTTGAGACTGATGTACAAAAATCAGACCAGTAATTTCAGAACACAGTTTCGTGTAGCACTGTTTCAAACTTCCCATGTTCATCCAGACATCGTCCTCTTTTTGTATCAGACACAACACTGAAGCTAGTGCTTTCTCCTATGTAAAATTTTCAAAGGAAATGGACCATAGAATTACCCAATTTTTTTTTTATTTTACATCTAATATGTACAAATGTTGCTTATTTGGGGTCTGTGGAAAATTGCATGTATTCATTTCTTTGACTCTGTTTTTCCTTCTTTGTAATTATTAATATTGAGTTAAGAGATGAAAAGTGTTTTTAAAGACATAACACATAAACAGGGTTTTAAAACTCTTTTTTTTTTATGAACACTGGCATGGGTTGCCATTTCTTCCTCTAGGGGATATTTCCAACATAGGGATCAAAGTGGCACCTCCTACTGAGTCTCCTGAATAGGCACGTGGGTTCTTCAACACTGAGCCACCTGCGAAGCCCCGTGTATACCTTAGATCCCAAGAAAAAGAAGTAGACAACAAGGTGACACAGATTTATTAAATGAGCCCTTAATTCACAAATAAAACATTACCTCTGCCATTTGTTTTTTGCATGATTGTAGCTAAAACTAGCATATTAAAAATTCCAGGCATTGGGAGTGGAACCAATTAAGTTGAAAGCCTGATGCTTCGGTTTTGTCACCTCGGTCCTTTCCACGCCCAGAAAGATACGCTTCTTGCAAATCACAATCTTCCTACAGTGTATCTGAGAGCCTAGGGTAATCAGATCATCCATTATGGATCCTGAGTGGGCTCAGAGCTTGAGAAGAGAACTTAATAGGTCTTATAACAAGTACACCTTGGTGTTTCAGATGCAAAACGGTACAAAGTAATGAGACAGTGATCGAATGACATGACAAGCAGAATTCACATGCCTAAGCCTAGGGAGATGTATTAAATGCCACCACCAGAGGAAATTCAGTGGGAGCAGTGTTGTCTGTCTATACAGGAAATTATGGAAAGTTGAGGTATGGTGAAAAAATCATGAGACATTGTATATGTTAGGGAGGATGGGGAGATATACAGGTACAAAAGCACAAGCATCACCACTGGGGCAGGAGTCCCAGATTAGAATCATTATGTGTTAAGATTCAAAAAGCAACACAGGGAAATGAGCAGAGAGAATAGAATGGTAAATAGTTTTACAATGTGTTTACTAACAGACATAGAAATAGAATCTGAGTTCTCTTGCTGTTGTCTCTGATTCACCTTTCATTGCTCCTTCTGCATCGTATTCTTTCAAATACATTTCTGTAGATACTCAGAGACCAGAAACTTGGCAGTTTTAGAGCAATATCAAATTATCTTACCTGTATATCATCCCCTGGCCATCCTGATCTTCTTTGTAATTATTAATATTGAGTTAAGAGATGAAAAGTGTTTTTAAAGACATAACACATAAACAGGGTTTTAAAACTCTTTTTTTTTTATGAACACTGGCATGGGTTGCCATTTCTTCCTCTAGGGGATATTTCCAACATAGGGATCAAAGTGGCACCTCCTACTGAGTCTCCTGAATAGGCACGTGGGTTCTTCAACACTGAGCCACCTGCGAAGCCCCGTGTATACCTTAGATCCCAAGAAAAAGAAGTAGACAACAAGGTGACACAGATTTATTAAATGAGCCCTTAATTCACAAATAAAACATTACCTCTGCCATTTGTTTTTTGCATGATTGTAGCTAAAACTAGCATATTAAAAATTCCAGGCATTGGGAGTGGAACCAATTAAGTTGAAAGCCTGATGCTTCGGTTTTGTCACCTCGGTCCTTTCCACGCCCAGAAAGATACGCTTCTTGCAAATCACAATCTTCCTACAGTGTATCTGAGAGCCTAGGGTAATCAGATCATCCATTATGGATCCTGAGTGGGCTCAGAGCTTGAGAAGAGAACTTAATAGGTCTTATAACAAGTACACCTTGGTGTTTCAGATGCAAAACGGTACAAAGTAATGAGACAGTGATCGAATGACATGACAAGCAGAATTCACATGCCTAAGCCTAGGGAGATGTATTAAATGCCACCACCAGAGGAAATTCAGTGGGAGCAGTGTTGTCTGTCTATACAGGAAATTATGGAAAGTTGAGGTATGGTGAAAAAATCATGAGACATTGTATATGTTAGGGAGGATGGGGAGATATACAGGTACAAAAGCACAAGCATCACCACTGGGGCAGGAGTCCCAGATTAGAATCATTATGTGTTAAGATTCAAAAAGCAACACAGGGAAATGAGCAGAGAGAATAGAATGGTAAATAGTTTTACAATGTGTTTACTAACAGACATAGAAATAGAATCTGAGTTCTCTTGCTGTTGTCTCTGATTCACCTTTCATTGCTCCTTCTGCATCGTATTCTTTCAAATACATTTCTGTAGATACTCAGAGACCAGAAACTTGGCAGTTTTAGAGCAATATCAAATTATCTTACCTGTATATCATCCCCTGGCCCTGATCTCTGGATCTATCTTTATAAACTTAGTAGAGATAATTTAATTTTGACCTTCATCCCTTTAACCAATCATCCATTTCCAAAAGATGTACTAAACATCTTCTATGTGCAAGAACTATTCAAATAATAGAAGACATGAAGAGATGAAACCCCTTTAGGTCCTTTATGATTTAATGTGCACATGATTCTCTGCAATCCAAAGTAAAAGCAATACTTTCCCCAACCAAGTTATAAACATATTTTCATGGAATGTGCAGATTTTTTTTTTCAGACATGATCATATTTAAATTGGTTCCTGAGAATGGAAGAGTTTTATGTATAGAGAGGTCAGTGGTTTTCTCAGGCTGTTGGAAAATGTGAGCAGACAGAAAGCTAAGAAAGTACAAGTATCTGGAGAGATAGAGAATAATTTACATGGAGGAAATGTGACGTATTGGATATTCAATATTTCACATTCAGTATTCAAATTCAGTATTCAAATTCAGTATTCAAAAAAGAAATAACTTCTTCCTGAAAAGATTTTGTTCTTAAAGTACTTAGGCACTATAATGTGGAAGCAAAACATCTTGAATTGAAAAGTGGCTGAAATAATTTAGCAACCTAATAGAAATTTGGAAAGGAGAATTGAAAATGTCTCTTCATCCATACCTGTTTTTAAACATTAAGACATTATTTACATACAACAAAATGCAGCCATTTTTAGATGCTGTTCAATATATTTGTGATGGTGTAAATTCATTTATTCCTAGAAATCATAGCAACTCCCAGTGATTCCTCAGGTGATCTGCAACCAGATCCATGTTCTTAAAGGGTTCAAGGAATTCTAAAGAAATCCTCTTGATTTTATATACACAGCCCTTTCTTACTGTTACTATGAAGAATTTAAGCCACCCTGTTTAGTAAGGTTAAAATAAAGTGTACTTTCAAGAAATGAAAAAGAATATGAAAGTTAACTGTAGTTTACAACAATTTGCTTAACTATGGCTTTACTAATCTAGGGAGTTCTTAGGAAAATTATGTTGGCAGTATCTTTAAGCAGCTTCCTTCTGAGAAAAATAGATGACTAGATTATTAATACATTATTCATGTGGGTTTATTTCATAACAGTTTAGTCCATGTGGGTTCAAGATCAGGAAGGGTCAAGAAGATCCCCTGGAGAAGGAAGTGACAGCCCACAGCAACATTCCTGCCTAGGAAACCCCATGGAGAGAGGCACCTGGGGTTGGGGGGCCACGGTCCGTGGGGCTGCACAGAGTCAGACACAGCTGAGCAACTCAGCACAGCACAGCACAGCCGTTTTCAAGAAACGCCTCACTATATGCACTTACTAACTCTAGGCGATTATATCACCAGCATTGCCCAGTCCCAGTCAGGGCCCTACATGGAAAGTCCTGCCTTAACTGAGACCCCAAAAGCTTTGTAAACATTGCATCTTGGTGCTTACAAAATAGTACTTGGATTCTGTCAAGGTGATGGTCTCTGACTTTGTAATAAACGAGAAATACGGTTTGCTGACCAACAGGTTACTTTGCTTTCCTGTCATGGGCTCAGCAATCTGCATATGATTTTGCTCCTAACTGCCACTCTATGAGAAAGACGCACCGTGTCTGTTTTCTAAGATAAGACTGTTTTCTAAGATAAGAAAGCTAAGACGAGTCAGGTGGCACGACTGTGGCCTTTTGATTTTAATCCAGAGAAGTTTCCACTAAATGAATGTACTTCCTATATAATGACATTTCATGTTAAGTATGGAGAATGCTAGTCTCTAGAAGACATGAAATTAATAACTAACGTACCAAGTATATGCCTTAAAAATTAATCTTCTTTTATCTGTTTTAGTTTTCTGAAATTAATGGCACGATGTTACATCCACGCTCAAACCTTTATGGCCCTGAGTTCACTACCGAATTAATCGTGTATTCATATCTCAGCATTAAAGAGTCTACCTAATCAGACCCTCAGCTGCCCTTTGATTTAACTTCTTTTTTCCTCTCCCACAGACCTTCGTAATGTCCACCATGTTCTCATTTCTGCCCCTCAGTGCCAAGCGCTGGGATCCTTGCCTTTGTCTTCTCCTGAAGATAAGTTTTGCATATGTCTTAGCTCCAGAATAAATCTGCTTCACCTCTGTGGAGCTAGAAAAAAATTCTGGCAATTCAAAATTATTCCATTAATGAATTATCAACTGCATTTTGCTTCAGATAAACAAATTGCCCACCATACCCTCAATCAAAGAGTTCACAGAGGATCAGGAGAGGCAAAATCCATAACTATTTGCCTTAATGTTATTTCTAGGAATTTCAGAAAGGTTAACCGTGGGGCTGCACAGAGTCAGACACAGCTGAGCAACTCAGCACAGCACAGCACAGCCGTTTTCAAGAAACGCCTCACTATATGCACTTACTAACTCTAGGCGATTATATCACCAGCATTGCCCAGTCCCAGTCAGGGCCCTACATGGAAAGTCCTGCCTTAACTGAGACCCCAAAAGCTTTGTAAACATTGCATCTTGGTGCTTACAAAATAGTACTTGGATTCTGTCAAGGTGATGGTCTCTGACTTTGTAATAAACGAGAAATACGGTTTGCTGACCAACAGGTTACTTTGCTTTCCTGTCATGGGCTCAGCAATCTGCATATGATTTTGCTCCTAACTGCCACTCTATGAGAAAGACGCACCGTGTCTGTTTTCTAAGATAAGACTGTTTTCTAAGATAAGAAAGCTAAGACGAGTCAGGTGGCACGACTGTGGCCTTTTGATTTTAATCCAGAGAAGTTTCCACTAAATGAATGTACTTCCTATATAATGACATTTCATGTTAAGTATGGAGAATGCTAGTCTCTAGAAGACATGAAATTAATAACTAACGTACCAAGTATATCCCTTTAAAAAATTAATCTTCTTTTATCTGTTTTAGTTTTCTGAAATTAATGGCACGATGTTACATCCACGCTCAAACCTTTATGGCCCTGAGTTCACTACCGAATTAATCGTGTATTCATATCTCAGCATTAAAGAGTCTACCTAATCAGACCCTCAGCTGCCCTTTGATTTAACTTCTTTTTTCCTCTCCCACAGACCTTCGTAATGTCCACCATGTTCTCATTTCTGCCCCTCAGTGCCAAGCGCTTTTCGGGATCCTTGCCTTTGTCTTCTCCTGAAGATAAGTTTTGCATATGTCTTAGCTCCAGAATAAATCTGCTTCACCTCTGTGGAGCTAGAAAAAAATTCTGGCAATTCAAAATTATTCCATTAATGAATTATCAACTGCATTTTGCTTCAGATAAACAAATTGCCCACCATACCCTCAATCAAAGAGTTCACAGAGGATCAGGAGAGGCAAAAATCCATAACTATTTGCCTTAATGTTATTTCTAGGAATTTCAGAAAGGTTAATTTTTCACATTCTTCTTGTGCCAAACACAGTGGTAAAAGTCAGACTTCTGAAAGAATGCAGCAGTAAATTCTCAGGAAGTGAATAGCTTGGTGGGAAATTCTAAGCAGTAGTGTTAGAAGACCAAATGGTTTGTGCAGAAGGGAGACCAACTCCACTGTTGCTTAAATTATTCACCCTATTAACCGTGACACAGTGTGACTCTCAAATCTCTTCATTACTCAATGTAATTAAGTGGCACAGCAAACAACAGGATGTTAGAAATCACGTTCGGAGAAGACATGCTGTGAGTGATGGTGGGTATACTATATATAGACAAAGTATTTTAAACAGAATAATTGCTCTCACATCGCTTCCAAGGATGCCTCACCTGTCTTGTTTTATGTTGTTTTAATTTTTTCAAGTGGAAGGTGTGCAAATGTGCTGCGTCGATTTAGCATTTTCCAGTTTGCAACTCTGTAAACATAGGCTTTGCCAGTTGAGTAGCTAAGAGTGAAGGGAAAGTTCAGGATTGTTTGTGCATAATTGTTGATGGATAACGACTGAAAGCAATTAAAACCCATGAAGAGAGAAGGGTAAGTAGGAGAAGTAAGCCTATCACATTTCTTACAGGTTGATCATGACTTTGAATTTTTTTTTTTTATTATGAAAAGAAGGAATGGGATTGGGAAAATAAGAAAGTAAAAGATGAGCAGTTTGGGAAAAGGTAGATTATTTTATTTTATTTTGTTTTAGTTTTGTAATATACTCTTCTGCATGTCATTTCTTCCTGCTTGGGAGAAGAAACTGCTGAGATGGAATAAAGGAGATCCTTAAATAAGTGAGATTGTTTTTCTTGTTTATTGAGGGTGATTTTGTGGCATTAACCAATAGCAGGATACACATCTTTCAGCAACTGCAGATATATGCCAGCAGAGAGACTACACTAAGACACAAAATCCCAACAAATTTAGAAAGACTGAATTATAAAAAGAATATTCCAGATCTAAGCACAATGAAATCCATCCAGAAATCAATAAATAAAAGATAGCAGGAAAAGCCTTCAAACACTCGGAACTGCACAGCCCACTTCTAAATAATCTGCAAATCCCATAAGGAGACTCAAAAAATGAATTGAACGCATTCAAAATTAAAGTCCACATATCAAAAGTTTTGGGACACAGCCAAGGTTGTGCTGCCAGAAGCTTACATGGAGATATCCTTGATAGGATGAATGGGAGTTACGTCTTTGGGTTAAGATGAAGCAGTAAATTCTCAGGAAGTGAATAGCTTGGTGGGAAATTCTAAGCAGTAGTGTTAGAAGACCAAATGGTTTGTGCAGAAGGGAGACCAACTCCACTGTTGCTTAAATTATTCACCCTATTAACCGTGACACAGTGTGACTCTCAAATCTCTTCATTACTCAATGTAATTAAGTGGCACAGCAAACAACAGGATGTTAGAAATCACGTTCGGAGAAGACATGCTGTGAGTGATGGTGGGTATACTATATATAGACAAAGTATTTTAAACAGAATAATTGCTCTCACATCGCTTCCAAGGATGCCTCACCTGTCTTGTTTTATGTTGTTTTAATTTTTTCAAGTGGAAGGTGTGCAAATGTGCTGCGTCGATTTAGCATTTTCCAGTTTGCAACTCTGTAAACATAGGCTTTGCCAGTTGAGTAGCTAAGAGTGAAGGGAAAGTTCAGGATTGTTTGTGCATAATTGTTGATGGATAACGACTGAAAGCAATTAAAACCCATGAAGAGAGAAGGGTAAGTAGGAGAAGTAAGCCTATCACATTTCTTACAGGTTGATCATGACTTTGAATTTTTTTTTTTATTATGAAAAGAAGGAATGGGATTGGGAAAATAAGAAAGTAAAAGATGAGCAGTTTGGGAAAAGGTAGATTATTTTATTTTATTTTGTTTTAGTTTTGTAATATACTCTTCTGCATGTCATTTCTTCCTGCTTGGGAGAAGAAACTGCTGAGATGGAATAAAGGAGATCCTTAAATAAGTGAGATTGTTTTTCTTGTTTATTGAGGGTGATTTTGTGGCATTAACCAATAGCAGGATACACATCTTTCAGCAACTGCAGATATATGCCAGCAGAGAGACTACACTAAGACACAAAATCCCAACAAATTTAGAAAGACTGAATTATAAAAAGAATATTCCAGATCTAAGCACAATGAAATCCATCCAGAAATCAATAAATAAAAGATAGCAGGAAAAGCCTTCAAACACTCGGAACTGCACAGCCCACTTCTAAATAATCTGCAAATCCCATAAGGAGACTCAAAAAATGAATTGAACGCATTCAAAATTAAAGTCCACATATCAAAAGTTTTGGGACACAGCCAAGGTTGTGCTGCCAGAAGCTTACATGGAGATATCCTTGATAGGATGAATGGGAGTTACGTCTTTGTGTGCTTTGTATTGATGGCATATTTCTGTATCTTGATTATGATAGTGAAATCATTCATCTCTACACACATTTAAAATAGCTGTAACCATACACAAACACACACATTGTTCTAATGTTCAGTTTGTGGTGTTTAGAGTGTGCCATAGTTACATAAGATGTAACCATTGGGTGAAACTAAGTAAAGGATACATGGAATCTTATATTTTTCTTAAGAATTATCAATTCTTGTAATTTTTTTTTTCTGTATGGGGACATGGAATACTCTGTGTTTTTCCCCTTAGAATTTTAATTGCATATTTATGATATGCTAATTTACATATTTACAAGTCATATGTAATTAACACACCTCTGATATGTTAACATGTAATTGAGTAGAACAAAATAAAATATATGGAGATTATTTTGATTTATTTCAGTCTCATGAATGTTTCTGTTTTAATCTTTGTTTACTTGCCTTATATTTTTACAAAATATTCTAATTAAAGGAATAGATCCAGGGTGTTCTACAGAGCACGTCCAATGAAAGTGCAGGTGTATCTTGCTGTCTACTTTGTCTAGATATCTGACGTCGCCCCTCTGTCTAATCCACCCGTGCTTCTGGAGCGGCCTCTGTCCGCTTTGCACTTAACAGCTTAAGTATTTTTAGTTTACAAAGTCTGTTCATAGCTCCATTCCTCTCTCCCCTCTTTCAACTCTAAATACTTCAGACTTTCACTTCAGACTTCACTTTCCACCTACAAGGAGTTGTATTTGAAATCACTGACCTTATTTTGATTAAGGTTTTAGCTTGAACATCTTCTATACAGATAAAGTTTCTCTAGTAACTCAGCCAAAATTATGTAACTGTTCTCTCTCTACCACTTGGCTCTGTTTTCTTTGTCTAGTATTTGTTACTATATTCTTTGTCTAGTATTTATTACTGTAGAGGATTTCCTATTATATTTGTTTGCTTATTTAATCTTCTCCACAGTATGTAAGATCCTTGAAAACAAGTGTTCTTTGTTCTGTCACTACTGAATCATCACTGTGATAATGGAATGTACTTTACATTTTTGTCCTTGATCTTTTTCAGCCACGGATCTAAATGATGAATGTTTACATATACACATTTATATGCATGTGTTTGTATATATTTGTGATGTATAAATAACATCATTTCAAATATATTTTTAATAGGCATTAGATATTCAAATATATATTTAACATTCAAATATATCTGAAGTGCTGTGAAACACTAACATGTGATATAAACACTAATGTATTGACTGATTTAATTTGAACAACATTGTGAGTACAGGTTTTCACTATTTTAAGATTGAGAAACTGTATGGAGAAAGTAAGTGAATTCCTCAAGATCATAAAATTGAGTAAATTGCTGGGAATTTGAGCCCAATCAGTCTGGCTCCCGAGTCTTCACTCTTAGTCCCTATGTTAGTATACCTAGAATGGTGTCTGGACCAGAAGAGGTTTTTAATTAATATTTGTTTATTCAATTAAAGTGTTGAATTACCTCCCTGGAAGATGCGATTGTGTTTTGACAAAGCATATATGGAGATTATTTTGATTTATTTCAGTCTCATGAATGTTTCTGTTTTAATCTTTGTTTACTTGCCTTATATTTTTACAAAATATTCTAATTAAAGGAATAGATCCAGGGTGTTCTACAGAGCACGTCCAATGAAAGTGCAGGTGTATCTTGCTGTCTACTTTGTCTAGATATCTGACGTCGCCCTCTGTCTAATCCACCCGTGCTTCTGGAGCGGCCTCTGTCCGCTTTGCACTTAACAGCTTAAGTATTTTTAGTTTACAAAGTCTGTTCATAGCTCCATTCCTCTCTCCCCTCTTTCAACTCTAAATACTTCAGACTTTCACTTCAGACTTCACTTTCCACCTACAAGGAGTTGTATTTGAAATCACTGACCTTATTTTGATTAAGGTTTTAGCTTGAACATCTTCTATACAGATAAAGTTTCTCTAGTAACTCAGCCAAAATTATGTAACTGTTCTCTCTCTACCACTTGGCTCTGTTTTCTTTGTCTAGTATTTGTTACTATATTCTTTGTCTAGTATTTATTACTGTAGAGGATTTCCTATTATATTTGTTTGCTTATTTAATCTTCTCCACAGTATGTAAGATCCTTGAAAACAAGTGTTCTTTGTTCTGTCACTACTGAATCATCACTGTGATAATGGAATGTACTTTACATTTTTGTCCTTGATCTTTTTCAGCCACGGATCTAAATGATGAATGTTTACATATACACATTTATATGCATGTGTTTGTATATATTTGTGATGTATAAATAACATCATTTCAAATATATTTTTAATAGGCATTAGATATTCAAATATATATTTAACATTCAAATATATCTGAAGTGCTGTGAAACACTAACATGTGATATAAACACTAATGTATTGACTGATTTAATTTGAACAACATTGTGAGTACAGGTTTTCACTATTTTAAGATTGAGAAACTGTATGGAGAAAGTAAGTGAATTCCTCAAGATCATAAAATTGAGTAAATTGCTGGGAATTTGAGCCCAATCAGTCTGGCTCCCGAGTCTTCACTCTTAGTCCCTATGTTAGTATACCTAGAATGGTGTCTGGACCAGAAGAGGTTTTTAATTAATATTTGTTTATTCAATTAAAGTGTTGAATTACCTCCCTGGAAGATGCGATTGTGTTTTGACAAAGCATATTATAAAGTTTGTTTACTAGATTAAATATTTTATAGATATAATAATTTTACTTGTGAACTCTTTTGAGGGGAGTAATCTACAAATTAGAGCTTTATTATTTGCTAATGAATGTTAATTTATTAATTTAAATCATTCTTATTGGAAATGTATGAAATTATATACTGAGGGAATGGAAATAAATTTTTCTCATCAGAGCACAAATTAATAATCACATTAGTGAGCTTTAACAAAGCACATCAGTATTAATTTAAAACAAATCATAGCATCCAATATACATGTGATTTCCTATTACATGTATAATATTTTATAAAGTAGCTTGAGAATTATCTATGCCATGGAAAGTTTTATTATTTAGCATGGCTTAAATAATTTTGCAGCTTCCCTGGTGACTCAGTGGTAAAGAATCCACCTGCAATGCAAGAGATGCAGGTTCGATCCCTGGGTCTGGAAGATCTCCTGGGGAAAGAAGTGAAAACACACTCCAGTATTGCTGCTGGGGAAATCTCATGGACAGAGGAACCTGGTGGGCTACAGTCCATAGAGTATCAAAAGAGACACAACTTAGCAACTAAACAACAATAAAAAATCATTTTTAGCACATTTAATGTAGTGCCCAGCTTTTGGAGAAATCCAAACACCTGACACATTCTTGACTCTGGAAGCTTATAGACTAACCTTGGTTTATAATGTCTCCTATAACAAGGAGATTAACTTCATTCTTTCCCCATATTTTGGATACTGTTAATTGAAACAGAATTTAGAAAATATAATTGCCTTCTATGAATAACAGCTATTCCTAAATTAAAGCGGGGTTAACAGCTGAAGAACAATAGAGTTGCTTTTGCAGTGAAATGAGAAACTGTATGGAGAAAGTAAGTGAATTCCTCAAGATCATAAAATTGAGTAAATTGCTGGGAATTTGAGCCCAATCAGTCTGGCTCCCGAGTCTTCACTCTTAGTCCCTATGTTAGTATACCTAGAATGGTGTCTGGACCAGAAGAGGTTTTTAATTAATATTTGTTTATTCAATTAAAGTGTTGAATTACCTCCCTGGAAGATGCGATTGTGTTTTGACAAAGCATATTATAAAGTTTGTTTACTAGATTAAATATTTTATAGATATAATAATTTTACTTGTGAACTCTTTTGAGGGGAGTAATCTACAAATTAGAGCTTTATTATTTGCTAATGAATGTTAATTTATTAATTTAAATCATTCTTATTGGAAATGTATGAAATTATATACTGAGGGAATGGAAATAAATTTTTCTCATCAGAGCACAAATTAATAATCACATTAGTGAGCTTTAACAAAGCACATCAGTATTAATTTAAAACAAATCATAGCATCCAATATACATGTGATTTCCTATTACATGTATAATATTTTATAAAGTAGCTTGAGAATTATCTATGCCATGGAAAGTTTTATTATTTAGCATGGCTTAAATAATTTTGCAGCTTCCCTGGTGACTCAGTGGTAAAGAATCCACCTGCAATGCAAGAGATGCAGGTTCGATCCCTGGGTCTGGAAGATCTCCTGGGGAAAGAAGTGAAAACACACTCCAGTATTGCTGCTGGGGAAATCTCATGGACAGAGGAACCTGGTGGGCTACAGTCCATAGAGTATCAAAAGAGACACAACTTAGCAACTAAACAACAATAAAAAATCATTTTTAGCACATTTAATGTAGTGCCCAGCTTTTGGAGAAATCCAAACACCTGACACATTCTTGACTCTGGAAGCTTATAGACTAACCTTGGTTTATAATGTCTCCTATAACAAGGAGATTAACTTCATTCTTTCCCCATATTTTGGATACTGTTAATTGAAACAGAATTTAGAAAATATAATTGCCTTCTATGAATAACAGCTATTCCTAAATTAAAGCGGGGTTAACAGCTGAAGAACAATAGAGTTGCTTTTGCAGTGAAATTCCCTGGTTGTTCAGAAGGTAAAGAATCTGCAGTGTGGGAGACTAGAGTTTGATCCGTGAGTTGGAAAGATCCCCTGGAGAAGGAAACAGCAACCCACACCAGTGTTCTTGCCTGGAAAATCTAGTGGACAGAGGAGATTGGTGGGCTACAGTCCACATAGTTGCAAGGAGTCAGACATGACTGAGTGACTGACACTTTCATTTCATGCCTTTGGCCAAATTCACTAATATTGATATGAATATAAAAAAACTTACCGAGGAGGATGTTTTGTTAGCTAGGTTTTTAGGTAGCTAGTTTTATTTGAAATGTTATCCGTAAGTCATAAAAGAAGATGTTTTTATAACTGTCTTGACAGTGGTAGAGAAGGCGGTACTAAATATCAGGTCTTGTACGTAGAGACTACAGGGCGTTTTCTCTTTCAGTCTTAAGGATGACTCCATTGTATTTTCCCCGTTTGCTAGTGCATGATTTAGACTCAGTGAGACTACACAATTTTGTGCAAGTTCACATGCCTAGTCGTTGGCAAAGATAGGGGCCAGTGCTTCGTTTCGTATGTCAAATGTGAGTTAAGGTCACCATTGCTTTTCATTCGGTCTGCTGCATCAGATGCTAATGAATATGAGCACTACCTGCTTCATACATTAGCAATTTTGTAGACACTGTCTTGAATACAGACTTTCCATGTTCTTTGGCTCTCAAGTTTCTCTGTGGATATTTAAAATAATAAAAGGCAGTTTAAGACTGCTTGGAACCTGTCTACATATGAAACTCTGTCTCTCTCTTCTTTATACTTCATACATAATTTGTTATCACAGGTACTTTTCTCTTGAGCATAGCTGTGGTTGTCCTCCTTATAAGAGTATGCCCGCTGTTGAACCTTGAGACCTAGAAGACTGAAGCCGGAGTCACAGTGATGGGGTAACAATTAAATATTTGTCAAGCTAGAACACAATTGGAATGAGAAGGTGACCTTCAGATTCTGTTCTTATTTGTTAATTGTGACCAGAATAAAGTTTGTCTGTCAACAGGGTGGTAAAGTCCATCTGGATCTCTTTCCTATGAATTAATCAAAGAGGAATGAGTGTGTGACCACTGAAGAGCTTTGAAAGAGGGTATAATGTCTTTATGTTTTAATATCATTTTTTTTTCAGTTTTGGAAAAAATCTATACACATTTTTATAAGATACCAGTTACTAAGAATGATAGCTTATTATTAAGGATCATTGTAAAATCTCAGGATAAAAAGTTAGGAGAAATATTTGTGAACACAAAGAAAACAGAATATTTCTTGAAATAGTCTTTCCTTTGCTAAATTTTTTTGGAGTCAGACATGACTGAGTGACTGACACTTTCATGTCATGCCTTTGGCCAATTTCACTAATATTGATATGAATATAAAAAAACTTACCGAGGAGGATGTTTTGTTAGCTAGGTTTTTAGGTAGCTAGTTTTATTTGAAATGTTATCCGTAAGTCATAAAAGAAGATGTTTTTATAACTGTCTTGACAGTGGTAGAGAAGGCGGTACTAAATATCAGGTCTTGTACGTAGAGACTACAGGTCGTTTTCTCTTTCAGTCTTAAGGATGACTCCATTGTATTTTCCCGTTTGCTAGTGCATGATTTAGACTCAGTGAGACTACACAATTTTGTGCAAGTTCACATGCCTAGTCGTTGGCAAAGATAGGGGCCAGTGCTTCGTTTCGTATGTCAAATGTGAGTTAAGGTCACCATTGCTTTTCATTCGGTCTGCTGCATCAGATGCTAATGAATATGAGCACTACCTGCTTCATACATTAGCAATTTTGTAGACACTGTCTTGAATACAGACTTTCCATGTTCTTTGGCTCTCAAGTTTCTCTGTGGATATTTAAAATAATAAAAGGCAGTTTAAGACTGCTTGGAACCTGTCTACATATGAAACTCTGTCTCTCTCTTCTTTATACTTCATACATAATTTGTTATCACAGGTACTTTTCTCTTGAGCATAGCTGTGGTTGTCCTCCTTATAAGAGTATGCCCGCTGTTGAACCTTGAGACCTAGAAGACTGAAGCCGGAGTCACAGTGATGGGGTAACAATTAAATATTTGTCAAGCTAGAACACAATTGGAATGAGAAGGTGACCTTCAGATTCTGTTCTTATTTGTTAATTGTGACCAGAATAAAGTTTGTCTGTCAACAGGGTGGTAAAGTCCATCTGGATCTCTTTCCTATGAATTAATCAAAGAGGAATGAGTGTGTGACCACTGAAGAGCTTTGAAAGAGGGTATAATGTCTTTATGTTTTAATATCATTTTTTTTTCAGTTTTGGAAAAAATCTATACACATTTTTATAAGATACCAGTTACTAAGAATGATAGCTTATTATTAAGGATCATTGTAAAATCTCAGGATAAAAAAGTTAGGAGAAATATTTGTGAACACAAAGAAAAAGTCTAAGAATATTTCTTGAAATAGTCTTTCCTTTGCTATTGTGTTGGAAAATTCTCTCGAGATTCAACTCAGTCGATACCTGTTAGGTTTTACTGAATGCCCAAGCTTGACACAGCTTGACACATACATTTCTGTGTGTGTGTTTGTGATCTTCTTAACTAAATTTTAGCTCTGTGAGGAATTCTTTGTGTCTTCTATATGATCATGTCTCCAGCACCTACAATAGTAGTTGGCAAAGGATAAGCATTCACTAAACATGATTTGAAATTATATACATATAACATGATTGATTTGCAATATAATATATAATTGCACATTTCAATGCACAATTGTGTATTTGTATAATATACACACATGCAAAGTATCTACACAAATTGAAAATTACTTTAGAATAGTGGTTGCTATTTCAGTCTCATGGAACAATAGTTTAGGACCTCTGATACATGGTAAGTATTAATTGAATATACTGACACATCAGTGGGCATCTTACTTAGAACATTCCCAGTTCATTTTATAGCTTCCTATAAAACCAGCACTGAATGTATTATGTACCTATAAACCAAAAATATTTTAACTCACTGAAAGCTAAATAAAACTAAAATATTAAAATCAGTAAAACTAGTTAAAATATATGGTAATTATTAGATATCCGGTGGTTCACGTGTTGTTGCTTTACTTATATGGATGCTTTCCATAATTTTTTACAGATTAATTTCTGTACTTAGAAAGTCCAGAAAGGGCCTAAGCTTAATCAAATTATTAAATCAACTGCTTTTTGTATAATTTCTTGTTTTTTACTTACATTTCAAAAAGAATGATTGGATTCTTATGAAAATGTATTACATTTGTATGTGCAAGCTAGAACACAATTGGAATGAGAAGGTGACCTTCAGATTCTGTTCTTATTTGTTAATTGTGACCAGAATAAAGTTTGTCTGTCAACAGGGTGGTAAAGTCCATCTGGATCTCTTTCCTATGAATTAATCAAAGAGGAATGAGTGTGTGACCACTGAAGAGCTTTGAAAGAGGGTATAATGTCTTTATGTTTTAATATCATTTTTTTTTCAGTTTTGGAAAAAATCTATACACATTTTTATAAGATACCAGTTACTAAGAATGATAGCTTATTATTAAGGATCATTGTAAAATCTCAGGATAAAAAAGTTAGGAGAAATATTTGTGAACACAAAGAAAAAGTCTAAGAATATTTCTTGAAATAGTCTTTCCTTTGCTATTGTGTTGGAAAATTCTCTCGAGATTCAACTCAGTCGATACCTGTTAGGTTTTACTGAATGCCCAAGCTTGACACAGCTTGACACATACATTTCTGTGTGTGTGTTTGTGATCTTCTTAACTAAATTTTAGCTCTGTGAGGAATTCTTTGTGTCTTCTATATGATCATGTCTCCAGCACCTACAATAGTAGTTGGCAAAGGATAAGCATTCACTAAACATGATTTGAAATTATATACATATAACATGATTGATTTGCAATATAATATATAATTGCACATTTCAATGCACAATTGTGTATTTGTATAATATACACACATGCAAAGTATCTACACAAATTGAAAATTACTTTAGAATAGTGGTTGCTATTTCAGTCTCATGGAACAATAGTTTAGGACCTCTGATACATGGTAAGTATTAATTGAATATACTGACACATCAGTGGGCATCTTACTTAGAACATTCCCAGTTCATTTTATAGCTTCCTATAAAACCAGCACTGAATGTATTATGTACCTATAAACCAAAAATATTTTAACTCACTGAAAGCTAAATAAAACTAAAATATTAAAATCAGTAAAACTAGTTAAAATATATGGTAATTATTAGATATCCGGTGGTTCACGTGTTGTTGCTTTACTTATATGGATGCTTTCCATAATTTTTTACAGATTAATTTCTGTACTTAGAAAGTCCAGAAAGGGCCTAAGCTTAATCAAATTATTAAATCAACTGCTTTTTGTATAATTTCTTGTTTTTTACTTACATTTCAAAAAGAATGATTGGATTCTTATGAAAATGTATTGTTACGAGTCCATTGTACTGTGTTAAGTCTCCCGTGATAGATTAGATTCTCCCTGTGAAACAAATGGAATTGATTGCCTTCTTTATTATTCTTTTTTAAGATCAGAGAGAAAATTAAAACATTCAGATGTGATGCTTTAAGGAATCTATTGCTAATGAACAAAGGGAGCTTTTGCTGGATAAAAAGTTTTTGTGATATTAGCTACATGATGATAAATATAAATACAAATATACTTTTGTATACATTGAGAGATACCCAGCATTCAGGAGATAAAGCATGCCTCAGCTCTCTAGTTCAGTGACTGAGAGCAATTTTAAAAATTATTTAAATCATAATTAATTTTATTTTATTTCAACACTACTGTGTAAGAAAATAATTTTAGCATAAATGAAGTATTTAAAGTTTCATTGAATGTTGAAGGTCTGAGTCCAAAGTGCTTAGCATCCACGCAAGGGGTGGGAAGTTAGATAGTCAATATGCAAATGGTCGCAGCCAGGTTATATATGACAGTAGAATTCTGACCCAGAACTGCTGCTGCAGCCAGTCCAGGAACCCAAACCGCAGTCACAACAATCAGCCCCAGAACATGAGAACGGAGCCAATGACTCTATGTCCCTATTTTTTTACCCCGGTTTTCAAGACCTAAATCAATCACTAAGATGTCCTACTACCCACCTCCAGCTTCTCCTTGCCAAAAACCTTATATCGAAGTACACCTGCAATTTTGACCTTTTTCCAGTGTAAAGCTCTCCCAGTTTCCTGCTGCCTAGGGCCTCTATCAGATGCAATTGGTGATGTTGGCTGACTCGTTTACTATAGCAAGCCCTAGATAAATAGCCTCTGTTCTTGTTTGGTCGATCTTTATTTTTACAAAACCAGTGTGAGAGGGATTTTTAAATAAAATACGTGTTTATTCGCTAAAGTAATGTCTGATTCTGTGCCACTGTGGACCACAGCTCTCCAGGCTCCTCTGTCCAGGGGATTCTCCAGGCAAGAATACTGGAATGGACTGCTGTTTCTTTCTCCAGGGCATCTTCCCAAACCAGGGATTGAAACCAGGTCTCCTGCATTGCAGGCAGATTCTTTACCATCTTGAGTTACCAGGGAAGCCCTTAAATAAAATAGAGCCAAAAAATAAATTTTTGGGTTTAAGTATGACTCAAAATTCTTCATTACAAAGTGACTTATAATGACTTTGTATACTATGTTTTTAACTGTTTTTGTTGAAATATAGTTAATTTACAATGTTGTGTTAATTTCAAATATGTAGCAATGTGACAGTTTAATTATATATATATATGTATATAACATACATATAAACGCATATGTTTTTCAGACTCTTTCCCATTATAGCTTATTACAAGATATTGAATATAGTTCCCTGTGTTCTACAGTAAGCCTATTATTGTCTACCAAATGTATATATAATTGTGTGTGTGTGTGTATATATATATATATTATTCCAGACTTCTAATTTACCTCCCTTCCTCTCCACTGTCCTCTTTGTTAATCGTAAATTTGTTTTCTATGTCTGAGAGTCTGTTTCTGTTTTGTGAATAAGTTAATTTCTATCATTTTTGGGGGGCTACACATGTAAGTGATAACACATGATATTTCTTTTTCTCTGTGGGACTTCTGTCAATTAGTATGATCGTCTCTGGGTCTTTCCATGTTTCTGCAATTGGCATTATTTCATTGTTTTTTGTGACTGAGTAATAGTCTATTGTACACCACATCTTTTTAAAAATGTGTTTATTTATTTAGACTGTGCTGGGTCTTCAGTGGTGCTCGGGCTTTTCCCTGGCCGTGGCAAGTGGGAGCTTCTCCCTGTGGTGGCTTCTCTTATTGCAGAGCATAGGCTCTAGGTGTCGTAGTTGCGACTCCTGGGTTTTAGAACACAGGCTCAGTAGCTGTGATGTATAAACTTAGTTGCTCTTATATCAAGTACCTGCAATTTTGACCTTTTTCCAGTGTAAAGCTCTCCCAGTTTCCTGCTGCCTAGGGCCTCTATCAGATGCAATTGGTGATGTTGGCTGACTCGTTTACTATAGCAAGCCCTAGATAAATAGCCTCTGTTCTTGTTTGGTCGATCTTTATTTTTACAAAACCAGTGTGAGAGGGATTTTTAAATAAAATACGTGTTTATTCGCTAAAGTAATGTCTGATTCTGTGCCACTGTGGACCACAGCTCTCCAGGCTCCTCTGTCCAGGGGATTCTCCAGGCAAGAATACTGGAATGGACTGCTGTTTCTTTCTCCAGGGCATCTTCCCAAACCAGGGATTGAAACCAGGTCTCCTGCATTGCAGGCAGATTCTTTACCATCTTGAGTTACCAGGGAAGCCCTTAAATAAAATAGAGCCAAAAAATAAATTTTTGGGTTTAAGTATGACTCAAAATTCTTCATTACAAAGTGACTTATAATGACTTTGTATACTATGTTTTTAACTGTTTTTGTTGAAATATAGTTAATTTACAATGTTGTGTTAATTTCAAATATGTAGCAATGTGACAGTTTAATTATATATATATATGTATATAACATACATATAAACGCATATGTTTTTCAGACTCTTTCCCATTATAGCTTATTACAAGATATTGAATATAGTTCCCTGTGTTCTACAGTAAGCCTATTATTGTCTACCAAATGTATATATAATTGTGTGTGTGTGTATATATATATATATTATTCCAGACTTCTAATTTACCTCCCTTCCTCTCCACTGTCCTCTTTGTTAATCGTAAATTTGTTTTCTATGTCTGAGAGTCTGTTTCTGTTTTGTGAATAAGTTAATTTCTATCATTTTTGGGGGGCTACACATGTAAGTGATAACACATGATATTTCTTTTTCTCTGTGGGACTTCTGTCAATTAGTATGATCGTCTCTGGGTCTTTCCATGTTTCTGCAATTGGCATTATTTCATTGTTTTTTGTGACTGAGTAATAGTCTATTGTACACCACATCTTTTTAAAAATGTGTTTATTTATTTAGACTGTGCTGGGTCTTCAGTGGTGCTCGGGCTTTTCCCTGGCCGTGGCAAGTGGGAGCTTCTCCCTGTGGTGGCTTCTCTTATTGCAGAGCATAGGCTCTAGGTGTCGTAGTTGCGACTCCTGGGTTTTAGAACACAGGCTCAGTAGCTGTGATGTATAAACTTAGTTGCTCTGAGGCATGTGAGATCTTCCCGGACCAAGAACTGAACCTGTGGCCTCTGCATTAGCAGGCAGATTCTTTATCACTGAACCACCAGGGAAGCTCTATGGCTTTGAAGATGAGGGGTACGTGTATCTTTCTAAATTAGAGTTTTTTCAGGGTTTGTGCCCGATACTGGGATTGCAGGATGATAAGATAGCTCTATTTTAGTTTTTAAGGAGTGGCCATGCTGTTGTCCATATAGGCTGCACCAATTTATATTCTCACCAGCAGTGTAGGAAGGTTCCCTTATCTCCACATCCTAACCCTATCCAGTTTAAATAAGGAAAAGGAAAAATTATGTATCTTTTACATTTCCCAAATATGCAGATGTCATGAAACAATGTTTTTCATTAAAAATAAAATTCTGGTCATGTTTGATTCAACTCAAAATCCTCATAGGTCTTTCTAGAGAACTTTCTTAAAATTATTTCTTTTTGACAGGCTTTGGTTGGTGATAAATACATGTACTTTGGAGGGAGCAAAACTAATTTTGATAGTACTGGCCTGTAGTATAAAGTAAGAATCAAGTTTCTTTAACAGATTTCTCCAGTCTCATCTCCTGTTTTATTGTACTTATTGAGGATTACATTCTCTGTTCATATTGAAGTATTCACAGTTTGGGGGCACACTTAATTCTTTTGAATTCTTAGAAGTTATTCACTTCAGTACAATAAATAAGTCCAGCATGTCCACCAAGCTCAGTACCAAGGTTCAGAGGCTATATCTCTGTGCTGGAGTTTACATCTTGCCGGGATGGACATTTTCTCTAACTCGGGACTCTTTCCCCCATGTTTCTGCAATTGGCATTATTTCATTGTTTTTTGTGACTGAGTAATAGTCTATTGTACACCACATCTTTTTAAAAATGTGTTTATTTATTTAGACTGTGCTGGGTCTTCAGTGGTGCTCGGGCTTTTCCCTGGCCGTGGCAAGTGGGAGCTTCTCCCTGTGGTGGCTTCTCTTATTGCAGAGCATAGGCTCTAGGTGTCGTAGTTGCGACTCCTGGGTTTTAGAACACAGGCTCAGTAGCTGTGATGTATAAACTTAGTTGCTCTGAGGCATGTGAGATCTTCCCGGACCAAGAACTGAACCTGTGGCCTCTGCATTAGCAGGCAGATTCTTTATCACTGAACCACCAGGGAAGCTCTATGGCTTTGAAGATGAGGGGTACGTGTATCTTTCTAAATTAGAGTTTTTTCAGGGTTTGTGCCCGATACTGGGATTGCAGGATGATAAGATAGCTCTATTTTTTGTTTTTAAGGAGTGGCCATGCTGTTGTCCATATAGGCTGCACCAATTTATATTCTCACCAGCAGTGTAGGAAGGTTCCCTTATCTCCACATCCTAACCCTATCCAGTTTAAATAAGGAAAAGGAAAAATTATGTATCTTTTACATTTCCCAAATATGCAGATGTCATGAAACAATGTTTTTCATTAAAAATAAAATTCTGGTCATGTTTGATTCAACTCAAAATCCTCATAGGTCTTTCTAGAGAACTTTCTTAAAATTATTTCTTTTTGACAGGCTTTGGTTGGTGATAAATACATGTACTTTGGAGGGAGCAAAACTAATTTTGATAGTACTGGCCTGTAGTATAAAGTAAGAATCAAGTTTCTTTAACAGATTTCTCCAGTCTCATCTCCTGTTTTATTGTACTTATTGAGGATTACATTCTCTGTTCATATTGAAGTATTCACAGTTTGGGGGCACACTTAATTCTTTTGAATTCTTAGAAGTTATTCACTTCAGTACAATAAATAAGTCCAGCATGTCCACCAAGCTCAGTACCAAGGTTCAGAGGCTATATCTCTGTGCTGGAGTTTACATCTTGCCGGGATGGACATTTTCTCTAACTTGACTGCTCTTTTTAACTGATGAATTCCTGTCTCTCTCATTTTATTTTGCCTCAGTTCCTCTATTCAGTAAAGGCTTTGCTAATCCATCCAGGTAAAATTACTCATGCTCGGTTCTGGGTTTCCAGATCAGTATCTTTGCATGTGTTCTAGAGCCATCACTTTGAATTATAGATTGCCTCTTTAATTGTTTATGGTAATTTTGTTAAAACCCTTTAAACTCAGTAGGCAGTACATCGTGTGGCACTTTACACTCATTATTTTTCTATACATAACCTAGGGAGTATGCATTCTTAATATCACCATTCACATGAGAATGAATTGAAGATTAAAGAGCTTTATTAATTTTATAAAATCATATAGTGGGCAGGTATAGACACCATACATAGAGAAATGTAAAAATCATTAACTTTAGGTGTCTATTTTCTTTGTGATTTACAGTAATCTTTTAATATTTTTCCCCAGCAAAATCTCCTCTATATATTAGCCCTTCCTTTACCTCTTCTTCAGAGAAAATTCCTCAGAGTTATCTGAGAAACTGTCTCCACAACTTCAGTTCTCCGTAAGCTCTCTGCATAATACTTAACTGGCAACCTTTATGTTGTACATTTTTCTTCATTCACCACTACCAAAATGAATTATTGCTTTTGTTAATATAAATTTTGACCAGTTTCTGACTTTACTTTGGAGAAGTTCATAAGCAAATTCATGGGTTTTAGGTTTTAAATAAAGGCTTTGGTTGGTGATAAATACATGTACTTTGGAGGGAGCAAAACTAATTTTGATAGTACTGGCCTGTAGTATAAAGTAAGAATCAAGTTTCTTTAACAGATTTCTCCAGTCTCATCTCCTGTTTTATTGTACTTATTGAGGATTACATTCTCTGTTCATATTGAAGTATTCACAGTTTGGGGGCACACTTAATTCTTTTGAATTCTTAGAAGTTATTCACTTCAGTACAATAAATAAGTCCAGCATGTCCACCAAGCTCAGTACCAAGGTTCAGAGGCTATATCTCTGTGCTGGAGTTTACATCTTGCCGGGATGGACATTTTCTCTAACTTGACTGCTCTTTTTAACTGATGAATTCCTGTCTCTCTCATTTTATTTTGCCTCAGTTCCTCTATTCAGTAAAGGCTTTGCTAATCCATCCAGGTAAAATTACTCATGCTCGGTTCTGGGTTTCCAGATCAGTATCTTTGCATGTGTTCTAGAGCCATCACTTTGAATTATAGATTGCCTCTTTAATTGTTTATGGTAATTTTTGTTAAAACCCTTTAAACTCAGTAGGCAGTACATCGTGTGGCACTTTACACTCATTATTTTTCTATACATAACCTAGGGAGTATGCATTCTTAATATCACCATTCACATGAGAATGAATTGAAGATTAAAGAGCTTTATTAATTTTATAAAATCATATAGTGGGCAGGTATAGACACCATACATAGAGAAATGTAAAAATCATTAACTTTAGGTGTCTATTTTCTTTGTGATTTACAGTAATCTTTTAATATTTTTCCCCAGCAAAATCTCCTCTATATATTAGCCCTTCCTTTACCTCTTCTTCAGAGAAAATTCCTCAGAGTTATCTGAGAAACTGTCTCCACAACTTCAGTTCTCCGTAAGCTCTCTGCATAATACTTAACTGGCAACCTTTATGTTGTACATTTTTCTTCATTCACCACTACCAAAATGAATTATTGCTTTTGTTAATATAAATTTTGACCAGTTTCTGACTTTACTTTGGAGAAGTTCATAAGCAAATTCATGCTGTGTTTGTATTTCTTTTTTTAATGTATTTACAAAAAATGCTATTGATAGCAAATTTGAAGAGTCATCCTCTGAAAGAAAGTTATAGAACACATTTGGGTAGTTGGGTGACATCTGATTGGGTAACTTTGGAACAATTTGGCATTCAGACTTTCTAGCATGTTTAACAGGGTCTCACAGAATTATATGTCAAAACTGCCAATTTAAGGACTTGTTTTAAATCCAAACTTGTAGTTTTTTGAAACACCACTTATAGAATTTATTTGAAGATATATGCATATATTATTTGTATATGTATTTTGTTTGTAAAAATGACTTATTGTTTGCAAGCACTCATAGCTGGAGCTCCTGTTTCCAACATGCCAGCAGAAAGACTGAGCAGATCAGATACTGGCCAGTTACACCCTCCTTGCTTTGAAATACCCAACAAATTCGGTATGATTATCATGAAAAGCCTGATGTGCTGCAGTCTGTGGATTCATAAAAAGTCAGACATGACTTAGTGACTCAATGACAACAAGAGTTGGACCACAAAGAAGGCTGAGTGCTGGAGAATTGATATTTTCAAACTGTGGTGCTAGAGAAGACTCTAGAGAGTTATTTGCACTGCAAGGAGATCAAACTAGTCAATCCTAAACTAAATCCATCCCGAATTTTCATTGGAAGGACTGTTGCTGCAGTTGAAACTCCAATACTTTGACCATCTGATGGGAAAAGCTGGCCTGTTGGAAGAGACCCTGATGCTGAGAAACATTGAAAGCAAAAGGAGAGGGGCCGGGCAGAGGATGAGACGATAAGGTAGCATGACTAACTCAATGGACATGAATTTGAGCACACTCCTGGAGCTAGTGGGGGACAGAGGAGCCTGATGTGCTATATAGTCTATAGGATCACAAAGAGTCGGACATGACTTAGTGACTGAAATACAGCAACAAATCAATCAGTGACATCTAATAGCCTCCAATTCTGCATCCTTATTAAAAAATAATAAACCTGTTAAAATATAAAAGTTTACCCTAACATTAATCTTTGGGAAATTTGTACACAAAATCATCCATTGCATTCCCTTTCCCACCTCTGACAATTATAACTTAGTTTTAAAATCTCTTGAGCATTATTGAATATAAGTTATTTCTCAAGAGGACAGAAAAATTCTTCCTGGTGAGATCATGAGTCATATTTTACAGCTTTTTCCCCTCAGATTTGCGGGTTTTCTCTAGATACTTTATGTTGTTCTTCAGCTCATCTTCCTAAGAGGACCTGTGGAGTCACTTAAAGAGAATACAGAGTTAAATCATTTACATGCCGCTTCAGGGTGAATCCTATATTATTTGTATATGTATTTTGTTTGTAAAAACTAAAACCCTTATAGAATTTATTTGAAGATATATGCATATATTATTTGTATATGTATTTTGTTTGTAAAAATGACTTATTGTTTGCAAGCACTCATAGCTGGAGCTCCTGTTTCCAACATGCCAGCAGAAAGACTGAGCAGATCAGATACTGGCCAGTTACACCCTCCTTGCTTTGAAATACCCAACAAATTCGGTATGATTATCATGAAAAGCCTGATGTGCTGCAGTCTGTGGATTCATAAAAAGTCAGACATGACTTAGTGACTCAATGACAACAAGAGTTGGACCACAAAGAAGGCTGAGTGCTGGAGAATTGATATTTTCAAACTGTGGTGCTAGAGAAGACTCTAGAGAGTTATTTGCACTGCAAGGAGATCAAACTAGTCAATCCTAAACTAAATCCATCCCGAATTTTCATTGGAAGGACTGTTGCTGCAGTTGAAACTCCAATACTTTGACCATCTGATGGGAAAAGCTGGCCTGTTGGAAGAGACCCTGATGCTGAGAAACATTGAAAGCAAAAGGAGAGGGGCCGGGCAGAGGATGAGACGATAAGGTAGCATGACTAACTCAATGGACATGAATTTGAGCACACTCCTGGAGCTAGTGGGGGACAGAGGAGCCTGATGTGCTATATAGTCTATAGGATCACAAAGAGTCGGACATGACTTAGTGACTGAAATACAGCAACAAATCAATCAGTGACATCTAATAGCCTCCAATTCTGCATCCTTTTTAAAAAAATAATAAACCTGTTAAAATATAAAAGTTTACCCTAACATTAATCTTTGGGAAATTTGTACACAAAATCATCCATTGCATTCCCTTTCCCACCTCTGACAATTATAACTTAGTTTTAAAATCTCTTGAGCATTATTGAATATAAGTTATTTCTCAAGAGGACAGAAAAATTCTTCCTGGTGAGATCATGAGTCATATTTTACAGCTTTTTCCCCTCAGATTTGCGGGTTTTCTCTAGATACTTTATGTTGTTCTTCAGCTCATCTTCCTAAGAGGACCTGTGGAGTCACTTAAAGAGAATACAGAGTTAAATCATTTACATGCCGCTTCAGGGTGAATCCTCAGACAAAAATTGTATCTCTAAGATCATTTGGACACTAGGAGAAGTATTTAGGAGTTTCCATAAATACGTGAGTTCTGAACAATGGCTCAGGTCTTAAGGAAACTGCCTGCAATGCAGGAAGAGCCCCTGGTGGAGGGCATGGCAGCCCACTCCAGTCTTCTTGCAGAATCCCACGGACAGAGGAGCCTGGGGGGCTGTACAGTCCGTGGGGTTGCAAAGAGTCGGACACGACTGGATGACCAACACTTTAACATTCACCCTTACCTTCTGGTATCTACAGAAGGCTACAAATAAATACACAAATATATCCAAGATACGAATCTTCCAGATTTATTACATTGAATAGGGTATGTTATTTGGGATCAGATTAGTGTCGGCCACCGTTCAGTAAACTGTGCATCATTGGACACATGCACTTCACATTGCAATAAATAATAAGCAAAACACTCATTTATACCAGTTGAGTGATTATTAAACAATAGTATTCAGTAAAATTTGGAAAAGGCATATAGACTATCCTTTAAAAATGAAACTTTTATTCAATTTAGTATAAACTTACATTTTATCTGAGACTCTGTTCTTTTTCTTTTTTACGACCTATTCTTTTGTTTTTTAATTTTCGACCTCTTTTATTGGTCCTTCATTTATTTATTTTCATCCGTCTTAATTCTTTGGCCTGTGTGGGCCTCCCATCACAGTGGCCCCTCTAGTCTCAGAGCACCGGCTCTGGGCGCATGCACTCCAGAGTGCTGGCTCGTAATTGGACACACTGGTCCAGCCGCTCCGAGGCATGTGGTATCTTCCCGTGCCAGGGATCAAACCAGTGCCCCCTGCACTGCAAGGCAGACTCTTTACCCAGTGGACCACTAGGAAAGCCCTGAAACTGTTATTCTTAACTGTGGTTTGAAAAATATTTTTTCTTTCTTTGAACATAAGAGTATATGGAATATTACTTTGTGTTTTTAAATTTTTGTAATTTCCAAAAGGATAATTAAAACCATGGCAACAGAATTACAACCATATATCCAAGATACACAGAAATACATGTATATGTGAATACATAGCCATACATACATACAGATGCGTATTTATATGTCAAATAATTTAAAATTCTTTAAATTATTTGGCTAGGTAACTTTAATGTCATCTCCATTCCTAAATAATTCTATACTTTATGCACACAAGTCTTGAAGTAAGGAAAATCTGTATAAGTTTTGAAAAAATGTTCTATTCCTGATAGAATATTAGGGAAAATTGAAGTGACTAATGCAATATTGGTTATTTATTGTTATAGTAGCTACTTAACTGGACTACTTCTAAAGTATTGACCTGTGTCGTGTGAGTAGAATCATTTATCCTATTCCTATCCTATTTCAAGGAAAAATATTCTACCAAGGTTTCAGAACTCACGGTGATTTATAGCTTCTGTGTGCACAGAAGTATTTTGAGTGCAGTCTTCTCTAATGCAAACACCTCGTGAATTGACTTGCCATATTACATGTCAGAACAAATGACCAGCTCCTCTCAGAAAACAGGGCAATTCCCATCACAACCTCTACTCTCGAGTTTTTTATCTTTATGGGTAAATCAAAGAACGTGACTGAGGAATTATATCTATTCTTTTCTGACAGCATGGGCCCAATTACTTACATATCTAACTTGTATGTATTGATCTCTATTGAATTTCCTTGGTCCTCAAAAACCTTTGAGGAATTCTCTAAAACTATACAAGTGTGTGTGTGTGTGTGTGTGTGTGTGTGTGTGTGGTTTTCTGAAAAGTAAAAAATGAAACTGCTAAGCTGCTTATATGTACAAGGGTAATTCTGACATGTTCTGTCCATTTGCACCTATAAAATCCCATAAACTGATTTATTTCATAATCACATGTATCTTTGAGAAGCTTCTCAGTGAATTTGATATTTATGCTGCTCATGACTGATGTATAAAATGATGTGAATTGTAAGAATCCTTAAGAAAGAAAACATGATTAAAGAGGAGAAGTTTAAAAATGAAAATGCATATCTCATTGATTTACCCCAGATGTTATTAATAGAGACAGATAAAAAATAGTTTATCAAAGTACAATCAATAATCTTTCAAGAAAAATGAATATGGGTAAAATTCTAGAAGAATGAAAACAAATTGCTATCTTACTGTTAACAAAAATATGGATAATATTTCATAAACTTCTAAGCGTCAAAATAAAGTAAGACAGATAAAATACTATGGGAAGAGAGTTTCTTAAATTACTTAGAAAAAGAAGAGCTGACTTATCACTAGTAGCGTTGGTTCAGTAGATTAGATTCCTGTGAGACAATCTTCTTTCTCTCCCTTCAGTGAGGTTATATGACACTGCTTGTGTAAATAATCTAAAAGAGTCAAATTCATGGGAGCTGAGAGGAGCATGGTGATTTCAAGGGCCTGGAGGAAGAAAGCAATGGGAAGTGTTAGGTGGAATGAGCAGAATGTCAGTTATGCAGGCTGTGTAGTCTTATAATACGACATAGAGCCTGTATTTAATGATACTGTTTTATACTTTTAAAATTATTTTTAAAATTATTATACTTAAAAATTGTGCACTTAAAACATGGGTAAAGAGGCACATCTTATGTTGTGTTCCTACCACATAAAAAGAATAAGAGGAAAGTTCTGGAGGTGATGATACAGGTTGACATAGATTTAGTTGGCTGCAACATGGATGGTAATGAGGGTGTTGTGAGTGCATACTTATGTCTACATTCAGGAAGTTGTGTGCATTAAGTATGCATTGTGTGTGTCAGTTATATATCAACACAGGGCTTTAAAAGGAGACTGATGTCAATCTAGTGCAGATTTGCCGTTTTGAAAGTACCCATGGTATACAAGGTACTTCATTTTCTGCGTGAAAGACATTATGGAGCAAAATCTGCAGTTTTCTCTCTGGTCTTTTCTCATGATCCCACCTCCTACTATAGTCTCTAATTCTAAAATATGCACGTTCAATCGGATGTTCCTTGCACAGTTTGTGCTAATTTTAAATCAAGAAGAACAAGGAATATTTTGAATGTGGCTTGAAGGGACACAAAGATAAGTTAGATAGATAGAACTTTTTTAAAAAATACAAAGGTCCCATGGGGATGAAGTCAGAAGACATGGTCTAAAGAGTTGACTAAGAAGATTTGTGACTGCAGAAATCATTAACAAAATAAATATTTTCCACTTGTTACCCTTAGTATGGATTGAAAAGTGTCTTTTTTTTTTTTTAAGTTCTATGAAAATTGCATATACTTTTTTTATTCTTAAACACAAGCAGTTCACACAGTATCAAGGCTGCTGGCCCCAAGAAAGATATGAACGTAGAAAGGACGGTCTTATCTGATTTCAGTATTATTTCTGTAGCAATGTGCATAAAATTCAACCACTGCTTAGGCAACCTTAGGAGAAAGCAAGCCTAAGAGATGAACACATTTACACCTTTTAATTACACTATTACCTTATGTGAGGTTTAACATTCGTTTCCCTAAAAGTAAAGCACTACACTGTCTCCAGTACAGTAATCCAGCAGTTAGTTAGCCTGTGTTTAAAACGTATGCAGGACCCTTTAAGACGAGGAGGAATTTTTTAATTACGTATATTCAAATGACGGTGTCATAATTCAGATTGAACAACAGTAACAAGAACAGAAACTTAATGAAACAAGAAATAGAAATAAAAACTGATTTCTGAACCAAATGAGCCCCATCTCACGGCTGAGCGAACCATGGGGAAACGGGACATGGAGCAGGTGAACTCCATGTGAGGAAAGCTGCATATACGAAGTCAAAAGAGCTACAGCACATACTCTCTTTTTTCTGTTTTTTAAATACATAGGCCTCAAAAAGCTGTTTTATCCGGGTTTTTTTTTTTTTTTTTTTTTTGATAGCACATCTTTTTTTTTTTTTTTTTTAATTTATTTATTTATTTATTTATTTATTTTTGTACATGTATGTTCCCGGATCAATCAGATGCATATCCCTTGACCCTCCCCCCACCCAGGATCCCCCCCCCATCCCTCCAGACCATTGCTCCAAGTGGTTGTAGGTACTCCTATTCCCCTAGCACAATGACAATAGCTATCTTTTCTACACATGACAGTATAGGTTCCCATGTTACTCCCTCCCATTGTTTGGTCTCCACAATGTCTTTATGTCTATTCTCTGTTTTTTCATGAGTTCACTGTGATAGCACATCTTTTAAAAAGAAATTCCTACTTTTCATTCCAGAAAAATGGAAGAAACAGTTTGCAAGAATTCATGCAAACGTGCCTCTCTAAGGCCATGAACAGGTTTGCTAAGTTGCACTGTGTTATTCAAGTAAAAGCCCTTCTAGAATAAGGGAAGCCAGTTACCTTCAACTGCAGGGCCTGCACACTTGTAAGGCTCTCATCACTCTGAAAGCCAAAAGGCAGCATGCTCATTTGAGCATTAGCAATATGGTTTGTATTTACATTTTTAAAATCGAATGCATGTTAAGTTTTTCTGGCAGAGTCTTTTTGTACGTTACAAAACGAAAAAGCAAAAGCTTAGGATAAGAAGGTCAAACAGATACTTCTTGACATCATGTCCTTTACACAATGGCATACTGTTCGTATAAAAGGTCTCTTATCCTATAGAAATCTTGACAAAGGCAGCCTTCTAATCCAATGCGTCCAGTTTCCGTTCTACGGACTGCTACTTGATTGTTGCAAACGAGCACACCTCCTACAAATTCAGCTTGGATTCCCTCCCGTAAAAGAACTTGTTTGAAGTCTGACAGTCTTGGTTCGTTCATAAAAACTGATTGATGTCCAGGAACCTCATGAGGTGGTAAGGGCTCCAAGGTAGGAATGATCTCACTTTCTTCACCTGTTTCTTTCTCATCATCTCCAAACAGGCTTTTCATGGCCTTCTGCTGTGCTATGACGCTGGAATCTGAAGGCGCATCCACCTGCATTTCTGAGTCTTCTCCATCATCCTTTAGTTCTCCTTCTTCTAAAATAACTCCCGTGTCCACTTTGGAAACTCTCATGTCTAAGACACCGTCTATCCAAGCTAACTCGGCATCTTTCGCCTTATAAAACTGAAGGGAGCTGACAAGTGAATCTTTCAGTCTCACCTGGTAGATGTGGGTTTCACTTGTGGCATCAACTGTTTCATGCAGCTTTGGCATGTACACTTTAATATCTTTCCCACCAAATGCCCGGCAGCATTCTGCAAGATCCTGACAGGCCTCTGGTGATCCATGGACAATGATCAACTGGCGTGGTTTCATTTGATTGATGATTTTTTTAATGGAATCCCCATCAGAGCGTCCTTCATAGTCTATGTAAGTAACCCTGGCTTTTATTTCAATAGATTCTGTTGTAGAAATACACTTAGTAGGAACATCAGATAAATCCTGATCCATGGGTTCATCTCCATTTGTCAAGCCAGACTCAATTTGCTTTTGTAGCTTGAAGTTCTGGCACTAAGAAATCCTCGTACCAACTGCGGGCCACTTGTAAGGCTCTCATCACTCTGAAAGCCAAAGGCAGCATGCTCATTTGAGCATTAGCAATATGGTTTGTATTTACATTTTTAAAATCGAATGCATGTTAAGTTTTTCTGGCAGAGTCTTTTTGTACGTTACAAAACGAAAAAGCAAAAGCTTAGGATAAGAAGGTCAAACAGATACTTCTTGACATCATGTCCTTTACACAATGGCATACTGTTCGTATAAAAGGTCTCTTATCCTATAGAAATCTTGACAAAGGCAGCCTTCTAATCCAATGCGTCCAGTTTCCGTTCTACGGACTGCTACTTGATTGTTGCAAACGAGCACACCTCCTACAAATTCAGCTTGGATTCCCTCCCGTAAAAGAACTTGTTTGAAGTCTGACAGTCTTGGTTCGTTCATAAAAACTGATTGATGTCCAGGAACCTCATGAGGTGGTAAGGGCTCCAAGGTAGGAATGATCTCACTTTCTTCACCTGTTTCTTTCTCATCATCTCCAAACAGGCTTTTCATGGCCTTCTGCTGTGCTATGACGCTGGAATCTGAAGGCGCATCCACCTGCATTTCTGAGTCTTCTCCATCATCCTTTAGTTCTCCTTCTTCTAAAATAACTCCCGTGTCCACTTTGGAAACTCTCATGTCTAAGACACCGTCTATCCAAGCTAACTCGGCATCTTTCGCCTTATAAAACTGAAGGGAGCTGACAAGTGAATCTTTCAGTCTCACCTGGTAGATGTGGGTTTCACTTGTGGCATCAACTGTTTCATGCAGCTTTGGCATGTACACTTTAATATCTTTCCCACCAAATGCCCGGCAGCATTCTGCAAGATCCTGACAGGCCTCTGGTGATCCATGGACAATGATCAACTGGCGTGGTTTCATTTGATTGATGATTTTTTTAATGGAATCCCCATCAGAGCGTCCTTCATAGTCTATGTAAGTAACCCTGGCTTTTATTTCAATAGATTCTGTTGTAGAAATACACTTAGTAGGAACATCAGATAAATCCTGATCCATGGGTTCATCTCCATTTGTCAAGCCAGACTCCAATTTGCTTTTTTCTTCTTCAGTAGCTTGAAGTTCTGGCACTAAGAAATCCTCTGGTTTGATGATTTCTCCATATTCATCCCATTTAATTCTTTCTTCTGGGGCAGGAAACATAGGATAGGACTTTTTCGCCTGTTTGAAGAAACTCCCTTTACGACTGCCTTCGCCTTTCATCATCAGGTCATGCTTGGTCTTGTGTGCTGACGGCTGGTCCATGTCTTCCTCCACATCACTCTCATCGCTGGAGTCGATGTCTGCTTCTTTTGACTGCTCAAGTTTTTTAGCAGCTTCCTTCTTTAGTTTTTCTTTTGCCAAGTATTCTTCAAGTTCTTTCCCTTCGAGTTTCACACGTTTCCTCAACTCTATTTCTGTAACTTTTTCAGAAGGATTATCGATTAGGAAACATGCTAAAGTCCCAGGAGTAGTTCTGTAAGTTAGAATGATCGAGTTTTTAGGGTCCTGGCACCACTGAATAAAGAGATCCCTTGAAAATCCACACTCCAGGTCAGGCTGGCTGGCCAGTACCACCTTAGGGCTAGGCACTTGAGCCAAGTCAGAAAGACCATGACACAGAGAGAGATGGTGGAACTGAAATGGATTATTTCTTTTATCTTCAAAACACCGCATCAACTTGTCACTCATCCACTCTACCTGGGACTTGGAAAACTCCACCACGTTGTAACTGACATTGTTGAGGAGAGCCAGTGAGTAAAGACCCAATCCGGCGTCTTTAGTCCTCCAAATCTGACCGAGGAGCTGAGCAAGCTCCAAAACTCTGCCTGCTGTGTCCACTGCTATTAACACGTTCCCATCACCTCGAAGCGTCTCCAGGACATTTGTCAGAAGCTGCTCATCTCTCTGTTTTCTCCTGGGCTGCACATACGTAGCATTAAATGAGTCTGTGATAAGTAAGGAGGGTCTGCTTAGCATTTCCAGAGAACAGCCGTTTAAGTGGATCTCCCTCTTGTGGTTGAAGTCAACTGCATAAACAATTTCTTCTTCTCCATCTTTGACTATTTTCCATATTGTTCCACCTATCATATGACCAGCTGGAAGAGGTGTGATAGACAAGCCATGCCCTTTATCTTTCAAATTCACAATCTGAGAGAATTTTAACTGCTGTATCTTATCAAAGGCTGCATCCACATCATCTAGGGTAAAGAGTGTAAAATCTTCTGTGTTGTGTCGGTACTGATAAAGGTCATACATGAACATCTGTCCCATTTTATAGACAGGAATGGTTGCATAGATGGCACAGTTGAGACCCAACTTCCCCACCGCGTAGGGGAGGGCGCCCAGGTGGAGCGGATCGGGGTGGGACAGCAGGACCGCGTCAATCTGGTGGACGTGCTTCCTCAGGGAATCTATAATATCCATACTGAAGTGCTTGTCCCAGCCACAATCCAACAAAAACCTGAACTCTTCCACTTGGAGAAGATAGCAAAGTGCAGATTCTTCTTGGACCCCAGAAAGGGTAGTTAATTTGATAATAGATGTCATTTTCTCGGTCTAATAACAACAATCCAAAAGGTTTGGTATCTCAGTTGTATACAGGATGAAACATCATGAATTCAAAGGAAGAGTTCTTTATAAATCTAAACGACTGCAATTTCCTCTCATCTAGTTTTCCTGTTCCAAGTTGATCTTCCACACAGCTATCAGAGAGACCATCCTCGTCCGTCCTCCCCCCACGCCGTCCACTGCCCTTCCCAACCCCTAGTCGTATCCAGGTTCAACAGCGAGAAAAGATGATGCCGGTTCAGCACCGCCGGGCACAAGCAGCCAACAGAAGCTCCCCAATCTTTTATATATTATATATTATATAAGAAAAGTATCTTTTATAGTCTTTCCAAAATTAAGTGTACATATATCATAATCTTCAGTTTTTCTAGAATGAGGGAGCCGTGTGTACAGTCTGTCTTACAAACTATTGTTAATAATATTAGCATTTTATATACCTTGCCAAACACAGGTTTTACTACATTTTGCTCACATTTTATACTTGTTTTACAAAAGCTATTGAGCAATAAAAATGTACTCTCCTTTCTCCCATTTGCTTGTGTGTGTGTGTGTGTGTGTGTGTGTGTGTACTTCTTCTAAGAATGCTCTTTATCTATGTCCTTCACTTCCTGGCTAATTTCTCATTACTCAAGATTTGGTCCATACACAGTGCTCACAGGGATCCTTTTCCTGATCATCCACTGATCAGAGTTTTGTTCTTTTCCTACACAAACACTTATGTTTCCTACTCTCAAGATTCTTAACCAAGTCTTTTACAGTTGTGGTTTATTTGCCTATTTTTCGTAATGAGTTATAAATGGTCTCAGAGTTTCTAAACACAGGAGCACCAAGTTTCTAAATGTTTTCATCTTTTTCAGTAATATCATATCTGGAAGAGTGTCATTAATTAATGAGCACTTGTTAAATGAATTAAATGAATTAGACACTCATGAACACACAACACATACTCATACCAACTACACACATAAACAGGTAATGCTCAGAGCTTTGTTCAGAGTAGTGTAACTCTAAAAGTATAATGCTTTATGATCTCATTTTTAAAGTCAATGTTTTGGAATTAAATCTGATTATGTTGGGGGAGATGGGATATACATGTGACTAATCTGGGATTGTACATACCTGTAAATAGCAAAACTCTGTAAGAGAAAAAAAGAAAAAAGTCTGATTGTGAATGTTGGATATGAAATGATAAAGCACACCTCTGAACTCTTGGAACCAGAGGGGATGCTCAGTGATGATACACATGAAGGAGAAAGTGTCTCTATTCCTGCAAAGCAGAAGAAACCATTTTTTGCTCAACATGAAAATTATTTAATCAAAAGGAGCACATTTATAGTAACACTTTTGCTGCAAAAGAGTGTGGCAGAATGCAAAACACAGAGGCTGAACATTGAATTATCAAGTCTGAGAACACAGAGTACTTCAATTGGAAAGAAGCAAAACAAAAAGCTGCAGGACATCGCAGACAGAGAGCCCAGACACGTGACTCTGATTAATTCATGAACTAATAGGTGACCTTTTAGAAACCAAAGGATTTGGTTTTTGAAGGACCAAGGATGATTATTTCAGGTGAACCTGAAGTGTAATAAAGAATTCAGAATATCTTCATTTAAATGAGCCTAAGATGGAAATGGTTGGGCATGAAAACGAATGATGGCGACAATCCAGCCACTCAAAACCAGTACTCCCACATGGTTTTGAAAAATCATTATTGGCAAATCCAAGCTCACCCTGCTTGCTACACAGTTAGCCCAGAGAAGAAGTGTTGAGGCAAGGAATAGGACTTAACTTGGGAAGCTGTAAGACTGGAAAGATAACAGACTAATGTTTCAAAATAACCATCTTATTGGGGTCTGGATGCCAGGTTCTTTTATAGAACAGAAAATGAGGGAGGTGAGGAAGTAAAGTAAAATAGACCATTAATCTTATATATATATATATCTCCTGGAATAGCCAGCCTCGGTAAGGGAATGTGTTAATTCCTTCCTTCCTGTAGCCGTCCACAAATAGACAGGGTCCTAAGAAAAGCATTTGGTTTACCATTCAGGCAGAGGGGTAGGCTTTCCTGAGTCAGGCCATGATGTACTGACAGTCTCCTTCAGTGGGAAGCAAAGGTAAAAGTAACAAACAAAAAACAAAAAAACCAGAACCAACATAGAGTCAATTCTTCCTGTAACAGTACAGTAGAGGTGTTTTATACAGAAAATAAATGTGATAACAGGAATATTTTTTCTTAGTTTTTGTGATGTATTTGTTTTCATCAGTTGTTAAATGTGCAACAGTTTGTTATTTCTTACACTGTTGCACATTTAGCAAATGATGAAAACTAATACAACTCAAAAACAAAGAAGAAAAAGGCTTCCCAGGTGGTGCAATTGAAGGAACAAAGCTCAGGACTTTCGCAGACAGTAGAGGCCCACTTTTGCTGCAAAAGAGTGTGGCAGAATGCAAAACACAGAGGCTGAACATTGAATTATCAAGTCTGAGAACACAGAGTACTTCAATTGGAAAGAAGCAAAACAAAAAGCTGCAGGACATCGCAGACAGAGAGCCCAGACACGTGACTCTGATTAATTCATGAACTAATAGGTGACCTTTTAGAAACCAAAGGATTTGGTTTTTGAAGGACCAAGGATGATTATTTCAGGTGAACCTGAAGTGTAATAAAGAATTCAGAATATCTTCATTTAAATGAGCCTAAGATGGAAATGGTTGGGCATGAAAACGAATGATGGCGACAATCCAGCCACTCAAAACCAGTACTCCCACATGGTTTTGAAAAATCATTATTGGCAAATCCAAGCTCACCCTGCTTGCTACACAGTTAGCCCAGAGAAGAAGTGTTGAGGCAAGGAATAGGACTTAACTTGGGAAGCTGTAAGACTGGAAAGATAACAGACTAATGTTTCAAAATAACCATCTTATTGGGGTCTGGATGCCAGGTTCTTTTATAGAACAGAAAATGAGGGAGGTGAGGAAGTAAAGTAAAATAGACCATTAATCTTATATATATATATATCTCCTGGAATAGCCAGCCTCGGTAAGGGAATGTGTTAATTCCTTCCTTCCTGTAGCCGTCCACAAATAGACAGGGTCCTAAGAAAAGCATTTGGTTTACCATTCAGGCAGAGGGGTAGGCTTTCCTGAGTCAGGCCATGATGTACTGACAGTCTCCTTCAGTGGGAAGCAAAGGTAAAAGTAACAAACAAAAAACAAAAAAACCAGAACCAACATAGAGTCAATTCTTCCTGTAACAGTACAGTAGAGGTGTTTTATACAGAAAATAAATGTGATAACAGGAATATTTTTTCTTAGTTTTTGTGATGTATTTGTTTTCATCAGTTGTTAAATGTGCAACAGTTTGTTATTTCTTACACTGTTGCACATTTAGCAAATGATGAAAACTAATACAACTCAAAAACAAAGAAGAAAAAGGCTTCCCAGGTGGTGCTAGTGATAAAGAATCAGCCTGCCAGTGGAGGAGATGCTGGAGACAAATGTTCAATACCTGAGTTGGAAAGATGCCCTGGAGAAGGAAATGGCAACCCACTCCAGTATTCTTACCTGGAGAATCCCATGAACAGAAGAGCCTGGTGAGCTGTGGTCCATAGACTCACAAAGAGTCAGATACAACTCAAGTGACTTAATATGCACACAACTTCTTCTTTTCTATATCATCAGGGTATTTTGAAAAATGGTTCCCAAAGATATTCCACTCTACTTGTGTTGTCTTATGGGGAACAATCAACATGAAGATGGGGAGATTATTTGAATGTGCCTGCTGTAATCACATGAGCCCTTAAGGCAGTCTTCTTGGAGGCTGATGATGAAGGTGAAGTCATTTAGTCCTGCAGAGAAACTGAATTTGTCCAGCAACCTGGATAAGTTTGGAAGAGGAGTGCCCCAGCACCTCCAAAAGAAATAGAGCCTTGCAAGTAAGTTGATTGGGTCCTTTTGAGACTCTGAGTAAGAATTTACCCATTCCCAGAATCTTGACCCACAGAAACCCATAGAATAAGTGCATGTTATTTTAAATACTGAATTTGTGGTTGTTTGTTATGCAATAATATATTTTTCTTAGTTGTGTTTTTTTTCTGAATTTTAATGTGCTTTCCATTAATGAATATTGAATGTAATCACATTAGCTGGGATATGCACTAAAATTACTGAAGTTGTATCTGTGCCTGTTTTGTTTGGAGGGCTCTGGATGTCAGCTCTGGAATGATCTTAGTCTTATGACCCCTCATTGGAATTTCTGACTCTGAAGTTATCGTTGAGGTATTTGTTTGGAAATAGAAAATGGTGGCATCTAGGTTTGACCTCACTCACAATCCCTCTCTTCTTGGAGTCTTTATCACTAAGTTCAAAACTAGGAAGTCACTTCAGAACAAATTTGTAGTTTTCAGGTAATGTAGATCAAACCACTGATTTCAGAATCCTACAGAAACTTCCGAAGAAAATCTGAAGTTACACTTGGTAGCATAGTTTCTTTGCTCCCTATTCTATAAAAACTAATACAACTCAAAAACAAAGAAGAAAAAGGCTTCCCAGGTGGTGCTAGTGATAAAGAATCAGCCTGCCAGTGGAGGAGATGCTGGAGACAAATGTTCAATACCTGAGTTGGAAAGATGCCCTGGAGAAGGAAATGGCAACCCACTCCAGTATTCTTACCTGGAGAATCCCATGAACAGAAGAGCCTGGTGAGCTGTGGTCCATAGACTCACAAAGAGTCAGATACAACTCAAGTGACTTAATATGCACACAACTTCTTCTTTTCTATATCATCAGGGTATTTTGAAAAATGGTTCCCAAAGATATTCCACTCTACTTGTGTTGTCTTATGGGGAACAATCAACATGAAGATGGGGAGATTATTTGAATGTGCCTGCTGTAATCACATGAGCCCTTAAGGCAGTCTTCTTGGAGGCTGATGATGAAGGTGAAGTCATTTAGTCCTGCAGAGAAACTGAATTTGTCCAGCAACCTGGATAAGTTTGGAAGAGGAGTGCCCCAGCACCTCCAAAAGAAATAGAGCCTTGCAAGTAAGTTGATTGGGTCCTTTTGAGACTCTGAGTAAGAATTTACCCATTCCCAGAATCTTGACCCACAGAAACCCATAGAATAAGTGCATGTTATTTTAAATACTGAATTTGTGGTTGTTTGTTATGCAATAATATATTTTTTTCTTAGTTGTGTTTTTTTTCTGAATTTTAATGTGCTTTCCATTAATGAATATTGAATGTAATCACATTAGCTGGGATATGCACTAAAATTACTGAAGTTGTATCTGTGCCTGTTTTGTTTGGAGGGCTCTGGATGTCAGCTCTGGAATGATCTTAGTCTTATGACCCCTCATTGGAATTTCTGACTCTGAAGTTATCGTTGAGGTATTTGTTTGGAAATAGAAAATGGTGGCATCTAGGTTTGACCTCACTCACAATCCCTCTCTTCTTGGAGTCTTTATCACTAAGTTCAAAACTAGGAAGTCACTTCAGAACAAATTTGTAGTTTTCAGGTAATGTAGATCAAACCACTGATTTCAGAATCCTACAGAAACTTCCGAAGAAAATCTGAAGTTACACTTGGTAGCATAGTTTCTTTGCTCCCTATTCTGCAGCAGAAGTTTCTTTTCAAGGCCTAACCTTAATCTTTCTTGCTAAAACTCTAATTTATTCCTTCAGTTAACAGAAAAGGCCACTGCTCACTGTTCCGTAAGCAATATTTCCTCTCCTTGAAGATTAGGTGTCCATTCAACCTTCTTACTTTCAAACTGTAAGGAACCTGGATCTTCTGTGTTTCTCCCGCCAGGATAATTCCCTTGCATTTCATCACCCGACTTGCTCTCCTGAGGCTTTTTGTTCAGATTCCTATAACACCTTATCATTGGAGTTTGAACTTATCCAGAAGCTACACATGGTCTGTTCTATCCTTTTTATTGCCGCACCACACAGATAGCAGTCAGCCATAGGATACACCGTTTCTGTGCAGATTTCTACAAGCAAGCGAAAGTACTTTCTCTGGCAGAGTGAGCACTATAGAGTTTGTAAATTGTATTAGATCTTCAGCATGCCTGCAGATAAGCCCGTAGATAAACAGTGTATCATATACATTGGACACCTTGTAATAGGGAAACACAGGGTCTTCCCATGACACTTTTCTGCTGTGTGAAACCATGGACCTTCTCTAAACATTTCATTTCTTATATTAGGAAAAATGCAAAGGTATTGTTAAACATAACTCAATTCTTTCAAAAGTTTAGGCTCTGTGGCTTGTCAATAGAACAAATAAACCGAACAACAGTTCCAGCAAGCCCTGCATGTGAAATCGCTAGCAGGATAATCCTACAGGAGGCCAACTTCTATGCTTCAATGACAAAGCACTTCAATAATACTTTTCTACAGAGGTGTATTTTACAATCCAATGAGCTAACAAATTCTAACCCACCAAGCTTAAAACAGGATGAAATAAAATAAAACATAAAATGTTCTTGTTCTGCAGAACTGGGCATGACAATTTCTTCTGGCTTTGGGGGTGAAAAGAATGAAATTTTAAATGACTCTTCTCATGTGGTTGGCTAAAAGTAATTTATAAATAAATATTCACTAATAGTCATGTGCTATTAAAAGGCTGTCCAAGTTATTTTTTATCCTCTTGGCCTCAAAAGATTTTATTTAAAGTCTTAAGCAGGATAAATTAATGTTCTGTTCATCCCTTCTGCTGTCTTCGCTTGTTTATTAATTAGCATAATCTTCTAACATTTAGCAAGATAAAGCCTGCTGAACACTGGGGAGATGCATTTTGGAAAAGAAATACAAATGCTGGAGAGAATCCTAACTCATAGCCAGCCTTCTGTCTTTATTAGTTTTAATCAAAGGAAGTTTGACTGTAAATGCATCATCATAATACTTATACGTAATGCTTCCTCTTTAGCAACAAGGCAGACACTGAGGATATAGGTGTTAAATCTCTTTCCTAAATTGTGGTTTATTGCAGTACCAAGTGAAAATAAAATTGAGAGATTTACAGTAAAATAGAAATTGAGAAATTTGAAGGGGCATTACAACAGAATGATTTAATCCACAGGTTCCCGTGGCCAGGAGAGTGGCCTTGTGCCACAACACAGGCTCTCCATCACAGAGACTGTTCTAGAACTATTCCATTCATGAATATATAGATGCTGCTGTCACATGTCAAGCACTGGATCAAACTGATGGAGAATTTGTTTTCTAGAAGCATCATCTAGTAGGGACATATGAGTATGAATTAAATAAACATGCAATGAATATTTAACTGAAACGTGAGAATTATTTAAAATCTCAAAAGTAGCAACAACACAGGTAGTCTGAGAAGCTTTTGCTGAAATAATGGTTACTCTACAAATTCAACAAGGTAAAGCACATATCTATTTTCCCTAGCAGGAACTGGGCCAACTTCTATGCTTCAATGACAAAGCACTTCAATAATACTTTTCTACAGAGGTGTATTTTACAATCCAATGAGCTAACAAATTCTAACCCACCAAGCTTAAAACAGGATGAAATAAAATAAAACATAAAATGTTCTTGTTCTGCAGAACTGGGCATGACAATTTCTTCTGGCTTTGGGGGTGAAAAGAATGAAATTTTAAATGACTCTTCTCATGTGGTTGGCTAAAAGTAATTTATAAATAAATATTCACTAATAGTCATGTGCTATTAAAAGGCTGTCCAAGTTATTTTTATCCTCTTGGCCTCAAAAGATTTTATTTAAAGTCTTAAGCAGGATAAATTAATGTTCTGTTCATCCCTTCTGCTGTCTTCGCTTGTTTATTAATTAGCATAATCTTCTAACATTTAGCAAGATAAAGCCTGCTGAACACTGGGGAGATGCATTTTGGAAAAGAAATACAAATGCTGGAGAGAATCCTAACTCATAGCCAGCCTTCTGTCTTTATTAGTTTTAATCAAAGGAAGTTTGACTGTAAATGCATCATCATAATACTTATACGTAATGCTTCCTCTTTAGCAACAAGGCAGACACTGAGGATATAGGTGTTAAATCTCTTTCCTAAATTGTGGTTTATTGCAGTACCAAGTGAAAATAAAATTGAGAGATTTACAGTAAAATAGAAATTGAGAAATTTGAAGGGGCATTACAACAGAATGATTTAATCCACAGGTTCCCGTGGCCAGGAGAGTGGCCTTGTGCCACAACACAGGCTCTCCATCACAGAGACTGTTCTAGAACTATTCCATTCATGAATATATAGATGCTGCTGTCACATGTCAAGCACTGGATCAAACTGATGGAGAATTTGTTTTCTAGAAGCATCATCTAGTAGGGACATATGAGTATGAATTAAATAAACATGCAATGAATATTTAACTGAAACGTGAGAATTATTTAAAATCTCAAAAGTAGCAACAACACAGTTAGTCTGAGAAGCTTTTGCTGAAATAATGGTTACTCTACAAATTCAACAAGTTGAAGTTAAAAGACACTTTTGGTTTTGTTTGTTTGCTTAGTGGTTTATTATTTAATAAATGGTTATGTAAAGGTAGTGTTCTGTAATAGAAACACCTGGCTTCCCAGGTGGTGCTCACAGTAAAGAACCCCCCTTCCACTGCAGGAAACATAAGAGACGTGGGTTCAGTCCCTGGGTTGGGAAGATCCCCTGGAGGAGGGCATGGCAACCCACTCTAGTATTCCTTTTTTTTTTTTAATTTCTTTTTTTTTGGAGGCGGGGCAGGTTGGGGAGAGAGGGAGTGGGCAGGCCACTTCTATTGGTCTTTCATTTATCTATTTTCATCCATTTTTGTTCTTTGGCCCGTGTGGACCTCCCATCACAGTGGCCTCTGTTGTCGCAGAGCACCGGCTCTGGGCACATGCGCTCCAGAGCTCAGGCTTGGTAATTGGACACATCGGTCCAGCAGCTCCGTGGCACGTGGGATCTTCCCAGGCCAGGGATCGAACCGGCACCCCTTGCACTGCAGGGCGGTGTCCTTACCCACTGGACCACCAGGGAAGCCCCCACTCTAGTATTCTTGCTTGGAGAATCTCTGGACAGAGGAACCTGGTGGGTTATAGGCCATGGGGTCACAGAGTCGGGCATGACTGAAGTGACTTAACATGCATACATTAGAAACATAAATTGAATTTTTCAATCTTTTTCTATAGAAATATTTGGTATAGAAGATAATAACTTTTAAAGGACTATCATTTATAAGAATTACATCACATTTAATAACTGCAAAGTAATTTTTATGATACCAGTTGATAGATTCCAGAACATTATGACAGTATAAAGGTGTGCAATATGAGTGTAGCATCACCAACTCAATTGACATGAATTGGAGCAAACTCCAGGAGAAGTAAAAGACAGGGGAGCCCACTGTGCTGCAGTCCATGGGGTTACAAAGGATTAGACATGATCTACCTACTGAATAATAAGAATCTAAGCACACACATATACACAAACACACCATTTCCATTTATCAACAGGAAAATTCCCTAGCATCACAGGGGTAAACTTCCAGAAGGCTAATGGTCTAAAGCTTTTGCTGAAATAAGCTCTACAAATTCAACAAGTTGAAGTTAAAAGACACTTTTGGTTTTGTTTGTTTGCTTAGTGGTTTATTATTTAATAAATGGTTATGTAAAGGTAGTGTTCTGTAATAGAAACACCTGGCTTCCCAGGTGGTGCTCACAGTAAAGAACCCCCCTTCCACTGCAGGAAACATAAGAGACGTGGGTTCAGTCCCTGGGTTGGGAAGATCCCCTGGAGGAGGGCATGGCAACCCACTCTAGTATTCCTTTTTTTTTTTTAATTTCTTTTTTTTTGGAGGCGGGGCAGGTTGGGGAGAGAGGGAGTGGGCAGGCCACTTCTATTGGTCTTTCATTTATCTATTTTCATCCATTTTTGTTCTTTGGCCCGTGTGGACCTCCCATCACAGTGGCCTCTGTTGCCCAGAGCACCGGCTCTGGGCACATGCGCTCCAGAGCTCAGGCTTGGTAATTGGACACATCGGTCCAGCAGCTCCGTGGCACGTGGGATCTTCCCAGGCCAGGGATCGAACCGGCACCCCTTGCACTGCAGGGCGGTGTCCTTACCCACTGGACCACCAGGGAAGCCCCCACTCTAGTATTCTTGCTTGGAGAATCTCTGGACAGAGGAACCTGGTGGGTTATAGGCCATGGGGTCACAGAGTCGGGCATGACTGAAGTGACTTAACATGCATACATTAGAAACATAAATTGAATTTTTCAATCTTTTTCTATAGAAATATTTGGTATAGAAGATAATAACTTTTAAAGGACTATCATTTATAAGAATTACATCACATTTAATAACTGCAAAGTAATTTTTATGATACCAGTTGATAGATTCCAGAACATTATGACAGTATAAAGGTGTGCAATATGAGTGTAGCATCACCAACTCAATTGACATGAATTGGAGCAAACTCCAGGAGAAGTAAAAGACAGGGGAGCCCACTGTGCTGCAGTCCATGGGGTTACAAAGGATTAGACATGATCTACCTACTGAATAATAAGAATCTAAGCACACACATATACACAAACACACCATTTCCATTTATCAACAGGAAAATTCCCTCTAAGCATGCACATCTTAGAACACAAAGAGAGACAGAGGTCTAAATGCTGTCCCAGAAGGCTAATCATGAACTGAGTTTAGATCCAAAAATAGATCTGTTATTCCAGTCTGTATTCAAGTGACCCAGTGTCATCATCTCAATAGGAGATACTAAGATTTCTGTTCCTGGACAACAAGGTATGTAAACTTAATTCTTGATCTGTGCTAAATTACAGAAGTTCAGATCTCCTTGGCAAAAGAGAAAACTATTTCTGCACATACATAAAAAGGATCAGATGACATTATACTCAGTCTGCTTTTGCTATTATGAAAGTGGCCCTGTTGAGTTTCCAGGGGTCCCTCTGCAGCCCAGGCACCTCCCCACATCATCTGCTCTCTTAATTTGTCCCATTTTTCATTTTCAACACTTCTTTTTTTTCTTCTTTCTTTTTCTGTTTTGCTGTTATAACATGTCCTTTTCCTTATTATAAGTTATATGAATTATTTCTGAAAGATAAATCCCTCTAAGAGTTGAAACTAACCAATAAATAGTTCTTTGATATTTGCTTCTATTACTTTGTGTTTCCAGATCAATTTTTGATATGTTATAGAATTTTCATTTATTTCTCCTTACTGCTTATTTTTTTGGCCATCAAGTATATTACTACTTTTCAAAATTTAAAAGCCTAATCTGTCATATTAAAGTACTAGTTCCAGACATATATTTAGAAATATAGAGTTATAAACCCTCATAAAATCTTGGATATATGCCTGCCTAATTCTTTGAAAATCCAAATGCCTAATAAATTTTCAAATTGAAATTAGAAATAGAAAGGTTTGCTAATACAGCTGAAGGAGTAGTAATTGCTGAACAGTAGATGACTTTAATCTGCTTTGGAGGTTCAAATGTTTGTTGATACTTTGGAAGCAAGCCAAAGCAAAAGAGGAATTTCCAGTTCAATGAAATTAAATACTCAAAGAAATGATTATTAAATTGAATGAATATGTAAGAATGACTGACATTTGAAATGAAAATCAGAAGAACTTATGTAGAAATTAATTACCTGATCTAAAATAATTACTAAAGCAAAATATGAATTCCTGAAATGTATTTTATTAGATTTGATTCATCAGAATGAAGATAAGATGTGGAGAAAAGGTACAAAGTAGTGGAATTGAATGCAGGATTAAGTAAATAAGGGCAGCTGAGATCTGAGAGATTTGTTTAAGGAAATACAAATTGGGCAGAAAATAAATTTAGATACAGCCTCTCTTGGGGTGGGGCAGGGCTGTTGCCTGGAGGAGTTGGTTTAGTTTGTCCAGGAAATCTCCTTCACCAGTTCCTGATCTACTCCGCCTTCCTCCTCTTCTCTCCGGAGTGGAATTGAGTTTGTTCACATTCTTATCATCAGGACCAAGGATAGATTCTAGCTCGTTCTGAGCAGGCAGGCTCCTGGTCGCCACTCACAGTTAGTCCCTCTACCGGAGTACTAGCAGTGTTTCAAATCAGGTCCATCTTTGCTGTGTGGGGCTGTCCTGTGCCCTGTGGAATGTATGACGGATCCCTGGCCTCTGCCAGGCACCAGCTTCACGTTCTGGCACAGCAGTCAGTAATCGACAGTGCCTCCATGCCTGTTCAGTCACGTCCGACTCTTTGTGACCCAAGGACTGTAGCCCATCAGGCTTCTCTGTCCGTGGGATTCTCCAGGCAAAAATACTGGAGTGGGTTGCCATTTCCTCCTCCAGGGGATTTTTCAGCTGAGAGATTGGACACATGGCTCCAACTCCTTACCACTGAGCTACCAGGGAAGCCCTTAGTACAATGTTAAGGATTTGATGAATTGTTCACTTCAGTAAAACCTTACTGGTTTTGATGGAAATTTTTTTTAGTATACTTTTAAAGTCAGTAGAGGCTAGATTATACAAAAATCATTCTGTCATATTTTAGGCTAACTTGAATTACTCTACCTTGGCTCATAGTAATTTGAGCTCCAGAGGAACCAAGGACAGATAGATTTTATTGCATCAGGGTTTTGTTATTCACTCATTCAATCTTTTATTAATTAACAAAGGTTATCTGGTCTTTTTAATTCACTCTTAATACAATCATCAAGACACCTATGGAAATAAACAGATGCATAAAAGCATATAAATGCTACGATAAAAATAATGGATGGTAAGCCACTATATCATAGTGAATAAAACATGAACTATGCAGACATCCTGCCTGGGTTCAAATTGCAGCTCTGTCACTGACTAATTATGTGACTTCGAAAAAGTAATTTATTTCCATCCTGCCTCAATTCCTTTATGTGTAAAATGTGGATAATAACGAAACCTAACCTTCAGAGCTGCTGGTGAATCCAGAATTCTGAGTTTATTTTTCTTCCCACATTTTTTTACTCCACATCATCATACTGATGTCAAAGTTTAAACAGTTATCACATTGCCACAGTGATTTTTCTGTCCTTGAGCCCTTGATTATGTGTAACATCCCAATCCAAGACTGAATGTCCCGTCTTTATTGTGGCTGAAGCTTGAGCTCTGTTCATCAGTGCCAAATAGAGATGTGGAAGCAGAGTTTTCGGTGAAGGAGAAAAGAGTAGCTTTTCTTTGCTTTCACAGACATAGGGGCCACAGTTGACAAATGCCTTCGAGAATGTGTGGCCCACCCTGGAGGGACTCATGAGCGGTTTTGCAATGTTTAGGGAGCAGATTGGGACTTCCCAGGTGACTCAGCAGTAGAGAATTCACACCTGTCAATGCAGGGCACACAAGTTAGATCCCTGGGGTGGGAGGATCCCTTGGAGAAAGAAATGGCCACCAGCCCAGTGTTCCTGCCTGGAAGATCCAGTGGACAAAGAGGAGCCTGGTCACAGACGAGTCTGGTATGACTTAGCAACTAAACAGCAGCTGAACTTTCGAGTATCTGTTTTTCCGTGTGTGAGTTTTATACTTTATGTCTTTTGAGAAATTAGTGACTTTCATCTAAATAATCAAATTTTTGATCATGGACTTGCTTATAGAATTTCTTTATTACTCCTTTAATATCCGTCAAACAAATAGAGGCAATCCCACTTTTGTATATGATTTTCCTAATTTCTGTCTATTTTTTGTTTAGACTGGTAGCATTTTAACACTCTTAATGATCTTTTCAAATAACCTGCTTTGTTGATTTTCTTCATGATGTTCATGTCTTCAGTTTCCCTGATATCTCTTCTAAATTTTATCTACTGTTTATTTTCATATGCTTTCTTTAGGTTTAAATTTTTCTTTTTTAATACACTGAAGAGGAAGCATAAGTTATAATTTTTAGATTTTTTTCAAACATACAAATTTAATTTTATAAGTATCCCTCTAAATACCACTTTTACTGCATTTTACAAGTTTTCCACATCCTGCCTGGGTTCAAATTGCAGCTCTGTCAACTTATGTGACTTCGAAAAAGTAATTTATTTCCATCCTGCCTCAATTCCTTTATGTGTAAAATGTGGATAATAACGAAACCTAACCTTCAGAGCTGCTGGTGAATCCAGAATTCTGAGTTTATTTTTCTTCCCACATTTTTTTACTCCACATCATCATACTGATGTCAAAGTTTAAACAGTTATCACATTGCCACAGTGATTTTTCTGTCCTTGAGCCCTTGATTATGTGTAACATCCCAATCCAAGACTGAATGTCCCGTCTTTATTGTGGCTGAAGCTTGAGCTCTGTTCATCAGTGCCAAATAGAGATGTGGAAGCAGAGTTTTCGGTGAAGGAGAAAAGAGTAGCTTTTCTTTGCTTTCAAGACATAGGGGCCACAGTTGACAAATGCCTTCGAGAATGTGTGGCCCACCCTGGAGGGACTCATGAGCGGTTTTGCAATGTTTAGGGAGCAGATTGGGACTTCCCAGGTGACTCAGCAGTAGAGAATTCACACCTGTCAATGCAGGGCACACAAGTTAGATCCCTGGGGTGGGAGGATCCCTTGGAGAAAGAAATGGCCACCAGCCCAGTGTTCCTGCCTGGAAGATCCAGTGGACAAAGAGGAGCCTGGTCACAGACGAGTCTGGTATGACTTAGCAACTAAACAGCAGCTGAACTTTCGAGTATCTGTTTTTCCGTGTGTGAGTTTTATACTTTATGTCTTTTGAGAAATTAGTGACTTTCATCTAAATAATCAAATTTTTTGATCATGGACTTGCTTATAGAATTTCTTTATTACTCCTTTAATATCCGTCAAACAAATAGAGGCAATCCCACTTTTGTATATGATTTTCCTAATTTCTGTCTATTTTTTGTTTAGACTGGTAGCATTTTAACACTCTTAATGATCTTTTCAAATAACCTGCTTTGTTGATTTTCTTCATGATGTTCATGTCTTCAGTTTCCCTGATATCTCTTCTAAATTTTATCTACTGTTTATTTTCATATGCTTTCTTTAGGTTTAAATTTTTCTTTTTTAATACACTGAAGAGGAAGCATAAGTTATAATTTTTAGATTTTTTTCAAACATACAAATTTAATTTTATAAGTATCCCTCTAAATACCACTTTTACTGCATCTTACAGATGCTGAGCTTTAGTTTTACTCTACTTGAAAAAAAAATTAACTGTTTCTGAGACTTCATTGACTTCATGTGGCATTTAGATGTGTAATGTTTAATATGCAAATATTTTGGTTTTTCTGTTATTTTACGTACTGAATTTTAATTTGATTTTTAAATTCCATGTTGATTTGAAATCACACTTTGTATAATTTCTATTCTTTTCATTTTCAAAGCTACGTCTTATGGTCCAGGATGGGGTCTACCTTGATGAATGTTTCATGTGCACGTGGAATAAATGTGTCTGCTTCTGTTGCTGGATGGTGTGTTCCATAAACAACAATTAGATCAAGTTGATTGATGGTGCTGTTCAGTTCTGCTGTGTCCGAACTGATTTTCTGTCTCCTTGATCTATCAATTGCTAAGGGTCGGTTCTTGAAGTCTCTGACAATATTAGTGGAGTTATCTATGTATCTTTGCTGTTCTATCAGTTTTTGCCTGATACATTTTGTCCTTCTAGTATTATCTTCATATATGCTTAAGAATGTTAGATTCTTTGGGAACTGACAGTTGTATCATGATGTAGTAGTAGCAGTATAGTGCATGTGCTAAGTTGCGATGACTCTTTGTGATCCCATGGACTGTAGCTCACCACGCTCCCCTGTCCGTGCAGTTTCCCAGGCAGTTACACTGAAGGGAGTTGCCATTTCCTTCTCCAGGGGATCTTCCTAACCCAGGGCCCATGTGTCCTGCTTGGCAGGCAGATTCTTTAGTGCTGAGCCACCAGGAATGTCCTTTATCATGAGGTCATTCCCCCTTTTGCTCCTGACAAGTTATTATTTTGAAATATACGTTGAAAATAATATAGTTACTCCAATTTTATTTTTTTTAAGTGCTAGCGTGGTATAAGGATTTCCCTGGTGGTTCTACGGCTAAGACTGAGCACCTAATTGGTTCCCTGTAGTGATGGGGTAAAGCATATGCTTTCTTTAGGTTTAAATTTTTCTTTTTTAATACACTGAAGAGGAAGCATAAGTTATAATTTTTAGATTTTTTTCAAACATACAAATTTAATTTTATAAGTATCCCTCTAAATACCACTTTTACTGCATCTTACAGATGCTGAGCTTTAGTTTTACTCTACTTGAAAAAAAAATTAACTGTTTCTGAGACTTCATTGACTTCATGTGGCATTTAGATGTGTAATGTTTAATATGCAAATATTTTGGTTTTTCTGTTATTTTACGTACTGAATTTTAATTTGATTTTTAAATTCCATGTTGATTTGAAATCACACTTTGTATAATTTCTATTCTTTTCATTTTCAAAGCTACGTCTTATGGTCCAGGATGGGGTCTACCTTGATGAATGTTTCATGTGCACGTGGAATAAATGTGTCTGCTTCTGTTGCTGGATGGTGTGTTCCATAAACAACAATTAGATCAAGTTGATTGATGGTGCTGTTCAGTTCTGCTGTGTCCGAACTGATTTTCTGTCTCCTTGATCTATCAATTGCTAAGGGTCGGTTCTTGAAGTCTCTGACAATATTAGTGGAGTTATCTATGTATCTTTGCTGTTCTATCAGTTTTTGCCTGATACATTTTGTCCTTCTAGTATTATCTTCATATATGCTTAAGAATGTTAGATTCTTTGGGAACTGACAGTTGTATCATGATGTAGTAGTAGCAGTATAGTGCATGTGCTAAGTTGCGATGACTCTTTGTGATCCCATGGACTGTAGCTCACCACGCTCCCCTGTCCGTGCAGTTTCCCAGGCAGTTACACTGAAGGGAGTTGCCATTTCCTTCTCCAGGGGATCTTCCTAACCCAGGGCCCATGTGTCCTGCTTGGCAGGCAGATTCTTTAGTGCTGAGCCACCAGGAATGTCCTTTATCATGAGGTCATTCCCCCTTTTGCTCCTGACAAGTTATTATTTTGAAATATACGTTGAAAATAATATAGTTACTCCAATTTTATTTTTTTTAAGTGCTAGCGTGGTATAAGGATTTCCCTGGTGGTTCTACGGCTAAGACTGAGCACCTAATTGGTTCCCTGTAGTGATGGGGGTAAAGAATCCACCTGCCCAACAGGAGACTCAGGTTCAATCCCTAGGTCAGGAAGATGGCAGCCCACAACTATATTGTTGCCTGGATAATCCCATGGACAGAGCAGCCTGGTGGGTGATAGACCCTCGGGTCACAAAAGAATCCAACCCACGCACAAACACAGCATGGTATATCTCTCTCTGTTCTTTATTTTTAACCTAAATATATGTTTATATGTAAAGTGGGATTTGTTAGACAACATACAGTTTATTTTTGATTTTTTTATACATCTAAGTCTATGACCTACATGTATCCATCTGCATGAAGGACTTCTTTCAAGATTTCCTACAGAGTAGATTTACTAACAATGAATTCCCACAGTTTTAGTTTACTAAGGAGCCTTTACTTTTCCTTCAGTTTGAAGAGTAACAATCTAAGGTGAATGGAATTCTAGATGTTTTCTTTCAATATTTTGAGTATTTCACTCCACTCTCTTATGCTTGTATGATTTCTAAGAACTCGTCTGTAATAGACTCTTGTTCCTCTTATAGGTAAGGTGGTGTACAACTCTAATGCTCTTGGTCCTTTGGGGGCGTCATCTTCCTTTTTAGTATTCTGCAGTTTGAGTAAGATGTGGTTAGGGTTTTTGTTGGTTTGTTTTGGTAATTATTCTATCTGATACCTTCTCAGCATCCTAGAAATGTGACTTGTTGTGTGTCATTCATTTTAGAAAATTCACAATTATTCTTCAAAGACCTCTTCTGATTCCTTCTCTCCCTTTCTTATTTCTGGCATTCTAGCTATGCCTGTTTTACTTCGCTGGATATTGCCTCACAGTTCTTGGATATTCTGTTTCATTTTTAACTTGTTTTTCCCTTTCATTTCATTTTGCAAAGTGTACATCGCCCCATTATTAAGCTCATTGTGCCTCTATGCAGGTAGGCTGATCACCTCTGTATGTCAAGGCATGCTCTTTGTCAGGTTCAAATACCCACATTACTACAACTGAAGGCAGACTTGTAATCATATCAGTGCCAAGGGGAAAGAGAAGAATAAACTCATCAGAAAAGTACTTGTGAGAGTGATAATACCATTTTAGAAAACTGAAATCCTGAGAATAGTAGATAGATCTGTTATCTCCCTCTGCAGTGTAGATATCTGTCTCACAGAATTTTGTCTGTGAACATTCAAGCACATTTTGGAGAAAAACATAAATATACTTTCAACAATAGTCAAAATAATGATTATATATTAGGTAGTACCCATAAGATAGTTGTTTACATTCTCAAACATCATAATATTAAGAAAGTAATCAGGATTAATTCATGTTCACATGTAATTCTAGCCTAAGTTTGACCTGATTGCTTTTAAATGTGCATAATTGGCCTTGTATATGTACAGAGTTTAAAGTGCTGCTTGAATGCCATCATAAATATCTTTAGACACTCTTCTTATGTATTTGAACTTACTCAGTTTTTAATGTGCAGAAATTATGAACTAGTGCTTTAAGTTTTCCTTCAGTTTGAAGAGTAACAATCTAAGGTGAATGGAATTCTAGATGTTTTCTTTCAATATTTTGAGTATTTCACTCCACTCTCTTATGCTTGTATGATTTCTAAGAACTCGTCTGTAATAGACTCTTGTTCCTCTTATAGGTAAGGTGGTGTACAACTCTAATGCTCTTGGTCCTTTGGGGGCGTCATCTTCCTTTTTAGTATTCTGCAGTTTGAGTAAGATGTGGTTAGGGTTTTTGTTGGTTTGTTTTGGTAATTATTCTATCTGATACCTTCTCAGCATCCTAGAAATGTGACTTGTTGTGTGTCATTCATTTTAGAAAATTCACAATTATTCTTCAAAGACCTCTTCTGATTCCTTCTCTCCCTTTCTTATTTCTGGCATTCTAGCTATGCCTGTTTTACTTTGCTGGATATTGCCTCACAGTTCTTGGATATTCTGTTTCATTTTTAACTTGTTTTTCCCTTTCATTTCATTTTGCAAAGTGTACATCGCCCCATTATTAAGCTCATTGTGCCTCTATGCAGGTAGGCTGATCACCTCTGTATGTCAAGGCATGCTCTTTGTCAGGTTCAAATACCCACATTACTACAACTGAAGGCAGACTTGTAATCATATCAGTGCCAAGGGGAAAGAGAAGAATAAACTCATCAGAAAAGTACTTGTGAGAGTGATAATACCATTTTAGAAAACTGAAATCCTGAGAATAGTAGATAGATCTGTTATCTCCCTCTGCAGTGTAGATATCTGTCTCACAGAATTTTGTCTGTGAACATTCAAGCACATTTTGGAGAAAAACATAAATATACTTTCAACAATAGTCAAAATAATGATTATATATTAGGTAGTACCCATAAGATAGTTGTTTACATTCTCAAACATCATAATATTAAGAAAGTAATCAGGATTAATTCATGTTCACATGTAATTCTAGCCTAAGTTTGACCTGATTGCTTTTAAATGTGCATAATTGGCCTTGTATATGTACAGAGTTTAAAGTGCTGCTTGAATGCCATCATAAATATCTTTAGACACTCTTCTTATGTATTTGAACTTACTCAGTTTTTAATGTGCAGAAATTATGAACTAGTGCTTTAAGGGTACAGTTTCCATTGTTCAAGAAAAATGAAATGAAAACACATTTAGTGAGAATCAGAAATCTCTTTCTTGTTCTTAATGAATTATAATCACAAGTTAAAATCACTGTGGCAGAGAGCCGCAAACAGCAGTGAACAATACAAATTATTTTTTCACCTTCATTGCTTTGTGCAATAGGAGTCAATGTATTTGTATATATTTGAATAAACAACAGTACAATTTTAAAAGTATAAAATTTGGAAGTCATGAATATTTCCAGCAATGAATTTAAACTTTTACTTCTACCATATGCATTCCAATTTCATTTTAATTAGCTAAAAAGGTTGCAATTGAGATCATACATCTTATTAATTCTGTGAAGAATGAAGTGCCTCTTTTGAATATCTCTCGCAAGGAAGATTTAGAAATGTCAGAGACTGAGTTATAGGAAAAAGAGCATTTCATGGCCTAGTAATTCAGGCAATACATGCCAGGCAATAATAAGGGGAGAAAGATAATTGAAGTATGTAGGATAGAAGAAAGATTGCGGGATAAACATTATGTATGGAGGCATACTCCCCAGGTAATGAGGTGATAGATCTAATCTTTTGTAAAATGTAATACACAAACAGCTCTGTTTTCTAGAAACAGACAATACTCACAGCTATAAAAGAACAAGTAATCAAGCATTTATTATTCTCCGGCTCTAACAATAAACAGAAAATTGTAAGAGTGAAAGAAACTTTTACGTTAAGAAAATTGTTCAATATAAGCTTTCTCTAACTCCAAGTCAGCTTTCAATTACATGCACTGATGCAAGAGTAAGTGTAATGCAGGCTACTTAGAATGGCAAGGATAAAAAATTACATATGGTTTGATAATGGACAATGCATATTCTGACTTGAAGAGATCTGCCAGGAGGGCACACAAGTCAATCCTAAAGGAAATCAACCCTGAATATTCATTGGAAGGATTGCTTTTAAATGTGCATAATTGGCCTTGTATATGTACAGAGTTTAAAGTGCTGCTTGAATGCCATCATAAATATCTTTAGACACTCTTCTTATGTATTTGAACTTACTCAGTTTTTAATGTGCAGAAATTATGAACTAGTGCTTTAAGGGTACAGTTTCCATTGTTCAAGAAAAATGAAATGAAAACACATTTAGTGAGAATCAGAAATCTCTTTCTTGTTCTTAATGAATTATAATCACAAGTTAAAATCACTGTGGCAGAGAGCCGCAAACAGCAGTGAACAATACAAATTATTTTTTCACCTTCATTGCTTTGTGCAATAGGAGTCAATGTATTTGTATATATTTGAATAAACAACAGTACAATTTTAAAAGTATAAAATTTGGAAGTCATGAATATTTCCAGCAATGAATTTAAACTTTTACTTCTACCATATGCATTCCAATTTCATTTTAATTAGCTAAAAAGGTTGCAATTGAGATCATACATCTTATTAATTCTGTGAAGAATGAAGTGCCTCTTTTGAATATCTCTCGCAAGGAAGATTTAGAAATGTCAGAGACTGAGTTATAGGAAAAAGAGCATTTCATGGCCTAGTAATTCAGGCAATACATGCCAGGCAATAATAAGGGGAGAAAGATAATTGAAGTATGTAGGATAGAAGAAAGATTGCGGGATAAACATTATGTATGGAGGCATACTCCCCAGGTAATGAGGTGATAGATCTAATCTTTTGTAAAATGTAATACACAAACAGCTCTGTTTTCTAGAAACAGACAATACTCACAGCTATAAAAGAACAAGTAATCAAGCATTTATTATTCTCCGGCTCTAACAATAAACAGAAAATTGTAAGAGTGAAAGAAACTTTTACGTTAAGAAAATTGTTCAATATAAGCTTTCTCTAACTCCAAGTCAGCTTTCAATTACATGCACTGATGCAAGAGTAAGTGTAATGCAGGCTACTTAGAATGGCAAGGATAAAAAATTACATATGGTTTGATAATGGACAATGCATATTCTGACTTGAAGAGATCTGCCAGGAGGGCACACAAGTCAATCCTAAAGGAAATCAACCCTGAATATTCATTGGAAGGATTGATGCTGAAGCTGAAGCTCCCATCCTCTGGCCACCTGATGTGAAGAGCTGACTCATGGAAAAGACTCTGATGCTGGAAAAGACTGAAGGCAAAAGGAGACCAGGCTGTAGGGGATGAAATGGTTAGGCACCCATCACCAACTCAATGGACATGAATTTGCACAAACTCCAGGAGATAGTGAAGGACAAGGAAGCCTAGCAGGCTGCACTCCGTGGGGTGACCAAGATTCCAACAAGTCTTGGTAACTGAAGAACAACAGCAACACAAGTTCTGACATGAGCCCTAAGAACAACAGAGAGTCAACATCTGCTGGCAGTTTTGTCATAAGCACCCAAAACTTGCCTGTTCTTTGTATTGATAGTTGAAGAAAATCTTCAGTTGGACGATATGGTCTCTTGGTACAGGATTTGGGATTATGAGGCAAGGTAAAAACTCTTTTAATATCACAGGTCATTAATTTTGCCATCAGTGAAATTCTTTCAATATTCACAATACCTACCTTACATGATTATTATTAGGAGTCAATAAAATAGAGTCTGTGAAAGTATTTGGGACTTTAAATACACTTATTAATGTTATATCAGGGGGACAGAGAACTTGTCTTTTATCACATTCTGTTTTCAGTGTATGACCCAGTAATTGGAAAATAGGAGGTGCTAAATCAGTATTTCATGAACAAATGAATAAATTAATGAATTCTCATGCATAAAGTTACAAGACTATACGATAAAGAAATTCCCAATGACTCCTTAAATAAGAGATATGTTTTACTATGATGATAGTAGAGGTAATAATTTATAAAAAACCATGTAAAAATGTAATTGGTAAAGCCTAATGATATAAACTTACCAGAGATTCATTTTGTTGGATATGCAGTGTCCTGACAAACATTAAGGATAATAAACTAATATGTATCTACAACAGAGGATTATATTTAAAAGCCCCTAGTTAGGGAGACCTAATATTAATTGAAAATTCAGTATTTATATCAACTATATTTTTATCTAAAGTTCTAAAAATATGGTTGTATATATGATATAATTATCCTCAATGAACAAAGAATTAATACAAAAAAAAATGCTAAAGCTCCTCTAACTCTAGAGCTAATTAGGAGCCCAGCTGAGATTTGTATTCTGATATGTATGACTCCATGTCTTGTCATTTTCCTTAAGAGCACATAGCCCTTATGTTAATTTGAATACCTGATTTTTGAATTAACTCTAAGAAAAGCATATAAAATGTAATATGTGTGTATTGTTGAATCTTATCAATTGGACATTCAGCCTTGTTAGGTAGAAATCTTAGGAAGCCTTTTTTCTATTTATGTCATATAAATCCCAGAAGACTTCACCTTTCTATGAATTTTCTTCCTTTCTTTTCTGAAGTAAAATTATGGGAGTGAAGTCTGCAGACGGATGAAAAGCCACATCTAAAGTCACTTCAGCTTTGACAGTCTACAGTCCTCGAAGCTTTATTTTTCATACTTGTAAGATATTCAACATTCGAAATATGTCTGTGAGTTACTTTTAATGCAAGTAGGAAGGAAAAGCAAATGCTTAGACTTTAAAAACCATATCTAATCCTACGGAATATGAAATGTTTGAGTGTAGAGCCCATGTCTTACTCATCTTCTTTTATATCCCCCCTGAACACATACTACATATGATTTTGATATTTATCTAATACATTTTTGTTGAACATTTAAATGAGAAAATGTGGAATATAGTGTCCCTTTGACAAAATAGGGGCCAGATGCAGAATAATATACCCTTTCTCACCAACTTTATTCAGTTAAATATATTTTTCTTTTTTTCCCCCTATAAAATAGCATAATTTACCCAAAAATACAAATGGACATAAAATACAATAAAATCCCTTACATAATTATTATTCCACATAATCCAGACTTCATTTATAGATATACTTGCTTTTCAACCTTACTTTTTTGTTTAATTTTCAAAACAAATTTCGCTGGACTAATTGTTTAAAACTGAGACCATATGGAAGCAAAGCAATTATATATAAGAAATCCTTTGACCTGTTATCAAAGGATTATATGTCAGTTATTTATATGTAACAGAATTAATGGGGAAGCAGCATGGCAGTATGTAGCCCATGGAGGAAAGCAAGCTAAGTCATTGGCAAAACCCTTCTAGGGGGAATCAGAAGTATTCAGTGGAAAACAAATGATGTGAGTGATGAAGATAACAACCATACAGATGAAAAGAAGATAGTATTACACAAACAAATAAACTACACTCTCTGATTTCCCATCTTTGGTTTGTCATTGAATTTCCCAACAACCTAGGAGCAAAGCCCAGAGCTATTGCCGTATTAGGAATGGAGGGGTGGAAATGAGAATGGAAGGAGAGGAGGAGAGATTTTGTGATGAACAGCTTGCCTTCTTTTTCAGTCGTCAATTAGCCCAGTTTGTGTGCCTTCACAAGTAGGAGATTTAAGTGACACAAGTCTTTATATCACTGGGCCTTCTCAGGGAGGTAAATGCTTTACACACACATTCAAATTGAACTTCATAAGAATATTATAGCATAAGTAGCTGTATTCCCAGCATGTACAGACAGAAAAAAGATGAGTTAAGAAGGTATACAGTACTTTGCCTATCTCTCAGGGCCTATACTGGACAAAGATTCTGTAATTAATCATAACATGACCCTGATTTCCATGTAGTGGCATAGTGTGTTCTGTATAAACTCCTCTCTAAATGACTTTTTGCTCTAATTGTCTCATGCAAATTGTGTGATTAAAACATTAGATCAAAAATGACATCTTCTTTTATATCCCCCTGAACACATACTACATATGATTTTGATATTTATCTAATACATTTTTGTTGAACATTTAAATGAGAAAATGTGGAATATAGTGTCCCTTTGACAAAATAGGGGCCAGATGCAGAATAATATACCCTTTCTCACCAACTTTATTCAGTTAAATATATTTTTCTTTTTTTCCCCCTATAAAATAGCATAATTTACCCAAAAATACAAATGGACATAAAATACAATAAAATCCCTTACATAATTATTATTCCACATAATCCAGACTTCATTTATAGATATACTTGCTTTTCAACCTTACTTTTTTGTTTAATTTTCAAAACAAATTTCGCTGGACTAATTGTTTAAAACTGAGACCATATGGAAGCAAAGCAATTATATATAAGAAATCCTTTGACCTGTTATCAAAGGATTATATGTCAGTTATTTATATGTAACAGAATTAATGGGGAAGCAGCATGGCAGTATGTAGCCCATGGAGGAAAGCAAGCTAAGTCATTGGCAAAACCCTTCTAGGGGGAATCAGAAGTATTCAGTGGAAAACAAATGATGTGAGTGATGAAGATAACAACCATACAGATGAAAAGAAGATAGTATTACACAAACAAATAAACTACACTCTCTGATTTCCCATCTTTGGTTTGTCATTGAATTTCCCAACAACCTAGGAGCAAAGCCCAGAGCTATTGCCGTATTAGGAATGGAGGGGTGGAAATGAGAATGGAAGGAGAGGAGGAGAGATTTTGTGATGAACAGCTTGCCTTCTTTTTCAGTCGTCAATTAGCCCAGTTTGTGTGCCTTCACAAGTAGGAGATTTAAGTGACACAAGTCTTTATATCACTGGGCCTTCTCAGGGAGGTAAATGCTTTACACACACATTCAAATTGAACTTCATAAGAATATTATAGCATAAGTAGCTGTATTCCCAGCATGTACAGACAGAAAAAAGATGAGTTAAGAAGGTATACAGTACTTTGCCTATCTCTCAGGGCCTATACTGGACAAAGATTCTGTAATTAATCATAACATGACCCTGATTTCCATGTAGTGGCATAGTGTGTTCTGTATAAACTCCTCTCTAAATGACTTTTTGCTCTAATTGTCTCATGCAAATTGTGTGATTAAAGACATAGACACAGAGACCTCTTCAAGAGTCAAATATCCCCTGAAGTGCTCTGCAGGAAGTGGGCCTGGTACTCGTGGTTAATTGAGGAAACTATTTCCCACAAGGCACTGTTTTAAAATGCTCATCACCTGCTAAAACGATGGAGGATTTAGTTAGTCCAAGTGTCAACTGTATATTAAAAGTAACTCTTAATATTAATATTAATATATATATATATCTTATTGCTGATTATGTATACACTTTAACATCAAGAGAAAAAAAATTATATCCAAGTTTTACAGATCAGGAACAGTATAAATTACTTTACATAGATCATTTCATTTAGTCAAGGCAATAAGTGAATCAGCTTAACCCCTGTCAAAATTATGTTTTCATAATTACCAGAGAAATTCCCATGTAGTGCCTCTAAGTCCTAGAAACCCAAAGAAGATCATGATTACATGGCAGTGTTCTGTGGGAAAATGAACGGGGAGTATTCTCTCTTTCTAAATAATGTTTACAATTTCATATCACTGCTGTCAACAGATAATCCCTCTTATTGTGAAGATTTCAGACCAATGTGAACAGAATGCAGAGTAATGAGATTAATCTTCCAGTGCCACTTGTCAGCTTTAAACCTCTCCGGAAAGCAAAAACAATTTTGTGGTATTGATAAATAAAGAAATCATGGTTGAAATTTTATTATTATTATGTGAGATCTTTAAAACAGGTACTTGCAGTTTGTTGTCGTTTTTGGGGAAAAAATCAAGCTGTAAACTCTTATTTCAAAATATAAATGAGCTTCTTAAAATACCAGATTACTCGATATGACATAATTTAAAACCTTTAAAATGTAAAAATGAAAGTCCAGGCAGCTTTCAGAAATATACATTTTTTGGGGTCTTTATAAGAAACTGCCCAGCATGTACAGACAGAAAAAGATGAGTTAAGAAGGTATACAGTACTTTGCCTATCTCTCAGGGCCTATACTGGACAAAGATTCTGTAATTAATCATAACATGACCCTGATTTCCATGTAGTGGCATAGTGTGTTCTGTATAAACTCCTCTCTAAATGACTTTTTGCTCTAATTGTCTCATGCAAATTGTGTGATTAAAGACATAGACACAGAGACCTCTTCAAGAGTCAAATATCCCCTGAAGTGCTCTGCAGGAAGTGGGCCTGGTACTCGTGGTTAATTGAGGAAACTATTTCCCACAAGGCACTGTTTTAAAATGCTCATCACCTGCTAAAACGATGGAGGATTTAGTTAGTCCAAGTGTCAACTGTATATTAAAAGTAACTCTTAATATTAATATTAATATATATATATATCTTATTGCTGATTATGTATACACTTTAACATCAAGAGAAAAAAAATTATATCCAAGTTTTACAGATCAGGAACAGTATAAATTACTTTACATAGATCATTTCATTTAGTCAAGGCAATAAGTGAATCAGCTTAACCCCTGTCAAAATTATGTTTTCATAATTACCAGAGAAATTCCCATGTAGTGCCTCTAAGTCCTAGAAACCCAAAGAAGATCATGATTACATGGCAGTGTTCTGTGGGAAAATGAACGGGGAGTATTCTCTCTTTCTAAATAATGTTTACAATTTCATATCACTGCTGTCAACAGATAATCCCTCTTATTGTGAAGATTTCAGACCAATGTGAACAGAATGCAGAGTAATGAGATTAATCTTCCAGTGCCACTTGTCAGCTTTAAACCTCTCCGGAAAGCAAAAACAATTTTGTGGTATTGATAAATAAAGAAATCATGGTTGAAATTTTATTATTATTATGTGAGATCTTTAAAACAGGTACTTGCAGTTTGTTGACGTTTTTGGGGAAAAAAATCAAGCTGTAAACTCTTATTTCAAAATATAAATGAGCTTCTTAAAAATACCAGATTACTCGATATGACATAATTTAAAACCTTTAAAAATGTACTGAGTAAAACCAGATAGAAAACATGGGGGTCCAGGCAGCTTTCAGATTACACATAAAATCCACCTCTTTCTCCCCAAATTGCAAAGTGCTTTAGTGAATGTGCATTGGTGGGATGGTTTTGCTAGTTTCTTTTGCCACCAAACGTTATATGGAAACATCTACCATATTTCAGAAGTAATGGGCAGGGATATTAATTAAATAAATAAATCAGTGTGGGAAGATGTTTAGTCAATGTGGTTATTTCTGAGGATAGGAGGTGGCAGCTAGTTAGAAATCAGCTGAGATAACTCCTAGCTAAACAAAAATGTTCTTTAGATTTTCTTTGCAGACAAATTTTGGGACTGAGAAGACAGGAAGTGGTCATCAAGTCATTGCTGATGTTTAGTTAGAGAGCAATATAATGACCACAAATATGTTGCTGGCGTTCCAGTTACACCTCCGTTAAAGGTAAAAAAGACTCAGTAGGCTGTTTGACTTAGGAAGAAGAGGAGATTTTAAGGGAAAAGAAAAAGCATAGGAAAAAATAGCTTCTCACTATTGGATCCTGAGTTGCTGGAACCAGGGCAGTTGTAGCTGTGTAAGGAACCTCCAGGTAAGACCCAAGAAATCAAGTGCTTCCAAAATCCCCAAGTGGCAAAGCTGTGAGTAAGAGTAGGTTTACCTACCCAAGTGTAAAAATCAAATAAGAAGGGCTTCCCTGGTCGTCCAGTGGGTAAGGACACTGCTTTGCAGTGCAAGGGCCGCCAGTTCGATCCCTGGCCTGGGAAGATCCCACATGCCGCGGAGCAGCTGGACCGATGTGTCCACTTACCGAGCCAGTGCTCTGGAGCACAAGCGCCCAGAGCTGGCGCTCTGCGATAACAGAGGCCACTGTGATGGGAGGCCCACATGGGCCAAAAAACAAAGATGGCTGAAAAATAAATAAATGAAAGACCAAGAACAGTGGCCCGCCCGCCCCCTCCCTCCCCAACCCGCCCCTCCCCCAAAGTAAATTTAAAAAAAAAAATCAAAATCAAAAATCAAATAGAGGTAAGGTTAGGAGAAAATCACAAAGAAACTGTTCTTGGGTGCTTACCATGATCTTGCCAAGGAAAAATTGTAGTTTCATAATTTGAACACTGTAAAATCTTTCTTCCACACTCACCCTTAATGCACTGGAATATGTGAATACTAGAATGAGTTCTTGTAAATCTTTAAGAATTTTAAATAACCAATATATATTGTCCTAAATACAAGAAAAAAAATCACACAATCTCACATTCATGTTTTTACAAAAATGACAATATATGGTCCAATTTGATAATAAGGTGAAATATTTTCAAAATATTCTGGTTTCTTGTTTTCTGAAGGTTTTGTCGTGTGTATTAATATTGCTGGGTTTGGATAACAGATAATCGGTTCACATTTTTATTTGTCTCTCACAAGTTGTGTACATTAAGACAGTTTAATTAGGTTCTTTGAGTCACGTTTTCCTTTCACAATGGAAATACATAATACTAACTTTATCTGGCTGATTTGGAAATGACTGAGAAAATATATGCAGAAGTTCTGGCACAGTGCCTGAAACTTAATAGATTCTTTAGTAGTGTAATTTCTTTCTCCTTTCTTGTTCGAAAGGTCGAGCAGATGGGTAATATGAGTTATTTTCAACATAACAGAAATTTGTTCATAACCTATAATTACATGATATCACATACAAATCATAGTTTTTGTAATAATGATAAATACTAAAAGCTGCAAACTTAAAGGTGATATTTTTTATTGAAAGCAGTCACTGAACACTACTCAGTCAGTAAAGGTAGAGAAAATGTAGGGCCAGGAAAACTTAGTCCTTTCTTGTTACTGCTCTACAGGAAGAATATTAATGGATGAATACAAACTTTAAAGATGGCAAGATACTTTGAAATCTGTTCATGAGAATAGTAGAAGCTGTGTCAACCTGTGGAGCACACAAAAATCTGACACCTTCCCATGTTGTATGGACTACATGTGAAAGCGAAGAAGACTTTTATGTTGCCTGAAGGCTACATTATTATGACTCCGAAGAATGTAAATTAGAACATTTAAACTAAAGCAAACTATAGACAACAAAATAACAATAGTAACAACGACTGTTAAAAAATAGAATGCATAACCCAAGAAAGGATGGAAACAATGTTTGTTGCTGATCTCAAAGTGCAGACAAAGCAGAGACCATGAGTTAAAGAAACTGAGAAGGATGCAGTGTTTAGACTATATACTAGAGCCTAGGGTTGAATCATTCAAAAGGTTAAGTATGGTAAAAATAAAGCAGAAGTTTATCTTTAAAAATTAAGTAATCCCGAACCAATATATATTGTCTTAAATACAAGAAAAAAAATCACACAATCTCACATTCATGTTTTTACAAAAATGACAATATATGGTCCAATTTGATAATAAGGTGAAATATTTTCAAAATATTCTGGTTTCTTGTTTTCTGAAGGTTTTGTCGTGTGTATTAATATTGCTGGGTTTGGATAACAGATAATCGGTTCACATTTTTATTTGTCTCTCACAAGTTGTGTACATTAAGACAGTTTAATTAGGTTCTTTGAGTCACGTTTTCCTTTCACAATGGAAATACATAATACTAACTTTATCTGGCTGATTTGGAAATGACTGAGAAAATATATGCAGAAGTTCTGGCACAGTGCCTGAAACTTAATAGATTCTTTAGTAGTGTAATTTCTTTCTCCTTTCTTGTTCGAAAGGTCGAGCAGATGGGTAATATGAGTTATTTTCAACATAACAGAAATTTGTTCATAACCTATAATTACATGATATCACATACAAATCATAGTTTTTGTAATAATGATAAATACTAAAAGCTGCAAACTTAAAGGTGATATTTTTATTGAAAGCAGTCACTGAACACTACTCAGTCAGTAAAGGTAGAGAAAATGTAGGGCCAGGAAAACTTAGTCCTTTCTTGTTACTGCTCTACAGGAAGAATATTAATGGATGAATACAAACTTTAAAGATGGCAAGATACTTTGAAATCTGTTCATGAGAATAGTAGAAGCTGTGTCAACCTGTGGAGCACACAAAAATCTGACACCTTCCCATGTTGTATGGACTACATGTGAAAGCGAAGAAGACTTTTATGTTGCCTGAAGGCTACATTATTATGACTCCGAAGAATGTAAATTAGAACATTTAAACTAAAGCAAACTATAGACAACAAAATAACAATAGTAACAACGACTGTTAAAAAATAGAATGCATAACCCAAGAAAGGATGGAAACAATGTTTGTTGCTGATCTCAAAGTGCAGACAAAGCAGAGACCATGAGTTAAAGAAACTGAGAAGGATGCAGTGTTTAGACTATATACTAGAGCCTAGGGTTGAATCATTCAAAAGGTTAAGTATGGTAAAAATAAAGCAGAAGTTTATCTTTAAAAATAATAATTCTTTTGTTCACTTAATGCCCTGAGATTTTAGAAAATTTTCCGGGAGAAGTTGCTGAAATTCATTTTGATAGTAATCTCTGATTCATGATAATTTAAAAAAAGCGAAAGGAACATCAATAATACTTTCTTATAAAGCAAAAATTTCATCAGTTATACCCAGATGTGAATTTGATGTTGAATTTTATTTTTTAATGAGCCAAAACACAGTGAATACTGCATGTGCACAGAAAAATAACTATCTTGGTCCTTTCAGAATAAATTTACTATAAATGTCAATTAGATAAAGTTGGCTGTTAGTACTTGAAGTTACCTATGTCCTATTCATTCTTACAGATTAATCTTTCTACTTGTTCTATCAAATAGTTACTTTATGATATCTCCAAAAGTAATTTTGAATTTTTTCTGTTATTCTTTCAGTTCTATCATTTTTTTAGTTTATGAATTTTAAAGTTTTTTTGTTTATAATATGTATTTTACACTGTATGTCTTCTTGACTGTTAATAGCCATTTATATGCAACATTAATGTGATTGAATTTCAATCTATAATTTCTAGTTGATTTTTATTTTTCTTATCATTTACTTTTGATCTCTACTTTCTTTTTTTCAGTTAATCATACATTTGTTATTAATTCATCTAACTTCACTTAGTTAACATTAGTTTTGCATGATTATTTTAAAATATACAACGGTAAATTATTATGATGAACCATCAGATGATACAATGTCATCTCATGTATGATGTAAGAATCTTACAGTATGCTTCATTCCCTCTCTCCTGTCCTTTATGCTATTCTTAATTCTGCACATGTTGTAAATTACCTTACTTTAACTTAACTAATTACATATGTTGAAGTTCTGTTTATAAATACAGACCTTTTTTTTACAGGTATCTGGGGTCAGGACTTCAATATGTCATTTTAGGGGATATGATTCAATCTACAAAGCACTAAAAGCTTTAACCTAGTGATTATAGACATAGTCATTTTCAATGTTTGTTGCTGATCTCAAAGTGCAGACAAAGCAGAGACCATGAGTTAAAGAAACTGAGAAGGATGCAGTGTTTAGACTATATACTAGAGCCTAGGGTTGAATCATTCAAAAGGTTAAGTATGGTAAAAATAAAGCAGAAGTTTATCTTTAAAAATAATAATTCTTTTGTTCACTTAATGCCCTGAGATTTTAGAAAATTTTCCGGGAGAAGTTGCTGAAATTCATTTTGATAGTAATCTCTGATTCATGATAATTTAAAAAAAGCGAAAGGAACATCAATAATACTTTCTTATAAAGCAAAAATTTCATCAGTTATACCCAGATGTGAATTTGATGTTGAATTTTATTTTTTAATGAGCCAAAACACAGTGAATACTGCATGTGCACAGAAAAATAACTATCTTGGTCCTTTCAGAATAAATTTACTATAAATGTCAATTAGATAAAGTTGGCTGTTAGTACTTGAAGTTACCTATGTCCTATTCATTCTTACAGATTAATCTTTCTACTTGTTCTATCAAATAGTTACTTTATGATATCTCCAAAAGTAATTTTGAATTTTTTCTGTTATTCTTTCAGTTCTATCATTTTTTTAGTTTATGAATTTTAAAGTTTTTTTGTTTATAATATGTATTTTACACTGTATGTCTTCTTGACTGTTAATAGCCATTTATATGCAACATTAATGTGATTGAATTTCAATCTATAATTTCTAGTTGATTTTTATTTTTCTTATCATTTACTTTTGATCTCTACTTTCTTTTTTTCAGTTAATCATACATTTGTTATTAATTCATCTAACTTCACTTAGTTAACATTAGTTTTGCATGATTATTTTAAAATATACAACGGTAAATTATTATGATGAACCATCAGATGATACAATGTCATCTCATGTATGATGTAAGAATCTTACAGTATGCTTCATTCCCTCTCTCCTGTCCTTTATGCTATTCTTAATTCTGCACATGTTGTAAATTACCTTACTTTAACTTAACTAATTACATATGTTGAAGTTCTGTTTATAAATACAGACCTTTTTTTTACAGGTATCTGGGGTCAGGACTTCAATATGTCATTTTAGGGGATATGATTCAATCTACAAAGCACTAAAAGCTTTAACCTAGTGATTATAGACATAGTCATTTTCAGTTTGGGTTTGTTTCAGAATCTCTCATCAATACCAAAATTCATCAGTGCTAAAGCCCTTATATAAAATGGTGTGGTATGTGCATATAACCTAAACACATCCTTCTGTTTACCTTGGATCATCTATAGATTACTTATAATACCCAATATAATATAAATGTTATATATGTAGTTACAAGTACAGGGTAAATGTTATGCAAATAGTTACTGGACACATGGCAAATTTGTTTTACTTTTTGTAACTTTCTGGATTTTTGGGGGGTATATTTTGATGTACATGGATGCAGAGCCCGTGTATACAGAAGGCTGATTTTATTTTAGAATCCCATGGGATAATTTCATCATATTATCATCTGTGAGTTATTTATTTCTTAAAAATATATCATTTTATTGCTTTTTCACAGACATACCTTGTTATTTTTGACTGCATATAAATTGTAAGGATTTATAACTGAGAAATTTATAACTGAAAATTGAAACAACTAGCTGTTTTCTTCCATCGGGTAATTAGTGTGAAAGATTGGGTCAGTCTAATTATTAGTGGAGCTGGATCTGGGTTTTGTTATTGCTAGTATTCTTATTTCTGTACACACTTCTCGTTCTTCCAGCAGTAGATTTTGGTTGCTAATCATTGGTCTTGGGTTTGCAATGCAGAGAGAGAAAGTTTCTAAATCCTCCTGGTGTAGCCTTTCTTTTTGGTAAGACCTATGCTTCTAGGTTGAATGTTGGGCTTTTTAAAGCTATCTTCCCTCCCTTTCTCTTGGAAGCCAGTACTTCCTGTTTCTGTCTTGGACCTTGGCTTGAGAAAATTCTTGATCTTTTATCAGTGGCTTTTAATTTCACCCTTCTTCTAATACACATCATCATAATCATCAACAACAGGAAAAATCCTGGACCAGTACTTGGTTTCCTCAGACAGAAGGAGGTTTTTTTTGTTGTTGTTAAAGATTTATTTATTTATTTATTTCGGTGGGGGTGGGGTGGGGAGGGAGGGGAGCAGGCGGGCCACTTCTCTTGGTCTTTCATTTGTCCATTTTCATCCATCTTCGTTCTTTGGCCCGTGTGGGCCTCCCATCGCGGTGGCCTCTGTTGTCGCAGAGCAGCAGCTCTGGGCACATGTGCTCCAGAGCTCCGGCTCAGTCATTGGACACACTGGTCCAGCCGCTCCATGGCACGTGGGATCTTCCCAGGCCAGGGATCGAACCGGCGCCCCTTGCACTGCAAGGTGGTGTCCTTACCCACTGGACCACCAGGGAAGCCCCAGGGAGGTTGTTTTAGCCTCAGAAAAGCAGAAGGTTCTATCTGAACTCTCTACTTGTGTCTTTGAGCAGCAAAATTTTGATTCCCTTTCTTTAGTGGCTTAAAGCATTTTTAATTAATTATTTACTTCTATCATTAACGCTGAGAGGAAGGTTTCGGCAAGTGTTTGTGTCTCTCCCAGGTCAGCAGCCATCACTTCCATAGGACTGTGTATTGAGTAAGGCTCCCAAACATCTCTTGTCTCTCCTCTTTGAGAATCAGGAAACAGGCATGGAAAAGAGCTTCTGAGTAAGTGTGAACTCTCCCACGTCTAGATCTATTTTAAACTGGTATGCTAGCCCACATTTGGCCTCCAGAAATTTGTTACAGTTGCAGCTGACTTATTCTTATCCACTTCTGTGGAGACTGGTTTGTCCTCTGATGCCTGTCAGAGGTGAAATAGTTCATCTATCTCTGCTCTCCTTGGAGGCATTTGCTCTCCGAAATTCAGTCCCCTGTGTTGCCTTGTGATCTTGGCTCTTTTGATGGGGTTAAGAAAAATAATGATTTCGTAGATGATCTGGCTTTTACATCCTTAGAACGGTAGTAAGGCAAACTAAGGATCAGCTTGTAAGGAATAATTGCCAGTACTTCCTGTTTCTGTCTTGGACCTTGGCTTGAGAAAATTCTTGATCTTTTATCAGTGGCTTTTAATTTCACCCTTCTTCTAATACACATCATCATAATCATCAACAACAGGAAAAATCCTGGACCAGTACTTGGTTTCCTCAGACAGAAGGAGGTTTTTTTTGTTGTTGTTAAAGATTTATTTATTTATTTATTTCGGGGGGGGTGGGGTGGGGAGGGAGGGGAGCAGGCGGGCCACTTCTCTTGGTCTTTCATTTGTCCATTTTCATCCATCTTCGTTCTTTGGCCCGTGTGGGCCTCCCATCGCGGTGGCCTCTGTTGTCGCAGAGCAGCAGCTCTGGGCACATGTGCTCCAGAGCTCCGGCTCAGTCATTGGACACACTGGTCCAGCCGCTCCATGGCACGTGGGATCTTCCCAGGCCAGGGATCGAACCGGCGCCCCTTGCACTGCAAGGTGGTGTCCTTACCCACTGGACCACCAGGGAAGCCCCAGGGAGGTTGTTTTAGCCTCAGAAAAGCAGAAGGTTCTATCTGAACTCTCTACTTGTGTCTTTGAGCAGCAAAATTTTGATTCCCTTTCTTTAGTGGCTTAAAGCATTTTTAATTAATTATTTACTTCTATCATTAACGCTGAGAGGAAGGTTTCGGCAAGTGTTTGTGTCTCTCCCAGGTCAGCAGCCATCACTTCCATAGGACTGTGTATTGAGTAAGGCTCCCAAACATCTCTTGTCTCTCCTCTTTGAGAATCAGGAAACAGGCATGGAAAAGAGCTTCTGAGTAAGTGTGAACTCTCCCACGTCTAGATCTATTTTAAACTGGTATGCTAGCCCACATTTGGCCTCCAGAAATTTGTTACAGTTGCAGCTGACTTATTCTTATCCACTTCTGTGGAGACTGGTTTGTCCTCTGATGCCTGTCAGAGGTGAAATAGTTCATCTATCTCTGCTCTCCTTGGAGGCATTTGCTCTCCGAAATTCAGTCCCCTGTGTTGCCTTGTGATCTTGGCTCTTTTGATGGGGTTAAGAAAAATAATGATTTCGTAGATGATCTGGCTTTTATCATCCTTAGAACGGTAGTAAGGCAAACTAAGGATCAGCTTGTAAGGATTCACTAATTTTTGTGCTTTATTTTGCTTATTGTCTATTTCTTTTCACTAAAATTAAAAAAGAAAATCTTAAAGGCAGGGATTTATTTCAGTTTTGTTTCTCACTATTGTGAAGAATGCTGAGCACCGAAGACTTGATCCTTTCAAACTGTGGGGCTGGAGAAGACTTTCGAGAGGCCCTTGGAGAGCAAGGCAGTCGAAGTAGTCAATCCTGAGGGAAACCAACCCTGAATAGTCATTGGAAAGACTGATGTTGGAGCTGAAGCTCCAATACTCTGGTCATCTGATGTGAAGAGATGGTTCATTGGAAAAGGCTCTGAGGCTGGGAAAGATTAAAGGCAAAAGAAGAAGAGGGAGACAGAGGATGAGGTAACTGGATGTCATCACTGATTCAGTGGGCATGAACTTGGGCAAATTCCAAGAGATGGTGACAGACAGGGAGGCCTGGCATGCTGCAATCCATGGGGTCACAGAATTGTACACAACTTAACAACTGAACAACAGTTTTACTTGGAACACTTAGAAAATAGATCTGCTACAAATATACTTCTTAATACATATTATTGAATGAATGAATATTTAATAACATAGGAGTGAATGATGCATTGTGTATGTTTTCACATTTTATCCTAGGAAACATTTAACATAGATAATCTTATACCCATATTTTAGAGGAGAAAAGTGGCTTTCAAAAATATCAGATAAATTGGCCTACCTAATTTTGTTTTACTTGACAGGGAGGGAGGAAAGAATAAGAATATGTGCCAAGTGTACCTGGGTTTGAATGCTGATTCTATTTACCACCTTTGATGGTTTGAGAAAGTCACTTAACTTTTTCAGTCTTCTGTTGTTTCTTTTCTTTCCGTGAGGCTAATAATGTTTTCCTCTAAACCATTATATTTAAAGCTAGTGGAAATATTATTTCAAGTAACAGAATAGGCACTCCTATTCCTCCGCATGTTAGTATTATTTTTGCATCATTGTTCATATCTGGACCTGATTTGATTTTCTCTGATGCTAAATCATGAGCAGGTTTTAATTTATCATGTCTTCTTTGAAACATGGAATGTTTGAGGGGAGGAAGAGTCTAAGTTGGCAGAACCAGACTCTGCACAGATCTAAGAGCGCGCTGAGAGAACAGACTGCTCTCTGCTCTCTGACCCAGAAGGCAGGCCTAACTCTTCTTTGTGCAAAATTGAAATATTAGTAAATATGAATAACTTACGCAAAGCCAAGTAGGGGATAATAGAAGCATTTTTAAAATTTAAACCCGCAGCAACTAATTTTGAGGAAAAAATATAGCAGTATGTTTTTCTCAACAGAGGTGTCTTTTTCTTTTTTTAAAGTACTTGACCAAGCAAATAGCATTGAAGAGAATGTCAGGGGTGATACTGATGAGTGAAAAATGTATTATCAGGAATGGCTTTCTAGACTCTGCTGCTTTGGTTTCTATTGTCAAGGTGATGGGAATAGAGAAAGGATTAAGAGAAAATAGTAGATTTACATATTTTGAATTTATCTCTCTCAGCAGAAGGGAGTGCTGTTAGGCATGGAGTTATAAAGAGTTCATTCAGATTCAAATGTCTCATTGTTTTATGTTGGAGAGGAGGAGCCTGGTAGGCCTAGGGCTGACAGACAGTCAAGAGAGTGGATGGCAATAAGAAGCATCTTGAAAGTTGTAATATAAATTGAGTTGCTAATGCAGTTGTGATCACGTACAATAAAAAAGGAAATCCACATTCTGTATATCTTTGTCAGGTTTCTGGGTTGCATATGACTACAACCTAGCGTGTATCATTTTTACTCATTTTCAAAAAATGGTGGGCCTTTCTGGACCATTTAAATTTTTTTTTTCCACTCTGCATTCAAATTTCATGGTGCTGACAAGAAGGTTTGAAAATATCTTAGAGATGATAAAATACATTTTTCCTATTTGAAATAGAATTCTGTAGAAATTTACTTTGTGTCTCTGTAGGAAACAGCCTGAAGCATTATGTGCCAGAATATTGGTTAACATCCGTTTTTAAGAGTCTATTAGCCAAGGAAACTCAGGCTGGAAACTGTTTTCTTTCTCTGTTTTGTTACATGTTTAGAAATAAGTGATGGTATTTTGAAAAGTAGGAAGACATTATAGCTGAAAGTAATCTCAAATATCATAGAAGAAAGCTTACTTACAGTTGAGAAGTCTTAAGACTTAAAGAACAGTGTGAACTGTGATGCTTAATTATTACGTTCATTGGTTGGATTTTATCCTAAGTGCCCTCAATGTCAGTTCAGTGTTCTTAAACTGTATCTTATTGCATTTAAGTTATCCTTTCATAAATTATTGATCATGTAGAAGCAAATACATTATTTCATTGAGTAGTTTAAAGTCTGAGTTAGAAATCTTTCCATGTTTTCAGGTAATGACTTTTCTGTCATTGTGATAATACAAACTATTATATTTTTAAAACTATTACCTATAACTTTTCTAATTGCACAAGTCCTGAAATAAGGATAATATATACAAAATATATGCATGCATGCTTAGTTGTTCAGTCTTGTCTGACTCTGTAGCCCAGTGGACTGTAGCCCACCAGGCTCCTCTGTCCATGGGATTCTCCAGGCAGGAAGACTGGAGTGGGTTGCCATTTCCTCCTCTAGGGATCTTCCTGACCCAGGGAATGAACCTATGTCTCCTGTGTCTCCTGCATTGTAGGTGGATTCTTTACCCACTGAGCCATTGGGATAATGTATAAATTAGAGAGAGAATAAAGACTGTCCAAATGCCACTATTCAGAAGAAAATAAAATTCACATTTAGTACAAATAAATTTCATTGAGTCAAATTTTACTAAGTTAGGAATTCCTTCCTCATGGAACTTGCTACCTAATATTGAGGGAGATGCTCAGTAAATGATCACAAAGTTTGAGTATAACTGAAAAAAATATTAGAAGAGGTTTTTCTCTGAGGATTAATTTGATTAAGCAGATGAAAAAAACCCGGCATACTTGGCATATCTAGTACACTTTAGGGGCATATTACAGAGTGTGTGCTTGAGTGGTTAAATAATATTACAAACAGTTTCTGTAGATTAGACTTTTTAAATTAATGAATGGTACATCTAAATGAAAGCATGGCCATTCATAAAGGAGGTCTATTCTCAGCTTAGACGTTAATTCAAAAATGACTTTTGGGTTAGAAGGTTGGGAATATAAATATTTCCAGGCGAGTGATAATAATGACAAGCAAAATGTTTAAGGAAACCTCAGAACTCAGGAGTACAACCCATACAGCTCCCCACCACCAAAAGACTTAGACATTTCACCTAAAGGCACAGGGTGATTAATTTAGCTAAAGTTCTAAATATCATAGAAGAAAGCTTACTTAATTGAGAAGTCGAAAAAATACCTATTTTTTTATCCTAAGTGCCCTCAATGTCAGTTCAGTGTTCTTAAACTGTATCTTATTGCATTTAAGTTATCCTTTCATAAATTATTGATCATGTAGAAGCAAATACATTATTTCATTGAGTAGTTTAAAGTCTGAGTTAGAAATCTTTCCATGTTTTCAGGTAATGACTTTTCTGTCATTGTGATAATACAAACTATTATATTTTTAAAACTATTACCTATAACTTTTCTAATTGCACAAGTCCTGAAATAAGGATAATATATACAAAATATATGCATGCATGCTTAGTTGTTCAGTCTTGTCTGACTCTGTAGCCCAGTGGACTGTAGCCCACCAGGCTCCTCTGTCCATGGGATTCTCCAGGCAGGAAGACTGGAGTGGGTTGCCATTTCCTCCTCTAGGGGATCTTCCTGACCCAGGGAATGAACCTATGTCTCCTGTGTCTCCTGCATTGTAGGTGGATTCTTTACCCACTGAGCCATTGGGATAATGTATAAATTAGAGAGAGAATAAAGACTGTCCAAATGCCACTATTCAGAAGAAAATAAAATTCACATTTAGTACAAATAAATTTCATTGAGTCAAATTTTACTAAGTTAGGAATTCCTTCCTCATGGAACTTGCTACCTAATATTGAGGGAGATGCTCAGTAAATGATCACAAAGTTTGAGTATAACTGAAAAAAATATTAGAAGAGGTTTTTCTCTGAGGATTAATTTGATTAAGCAGATGAAAAAAACCCGGCATACTTGGCATATCTAGTACACTTTAGGGGCATATTACAGAGTGTGTGCTTGAGTGGTTAAATAATATTACAAACAGTTTCTGTAGATTAGACTTTTTAAATTAATGAATGGTACATCTAAATGAAAGCATGGCCATTCATAAAGGAGGTCTATTCTCAGCTTAGACGTTAATTCAAAAATGACTTTTGGGTTAGAAGGTTGGGAATATAAATATTTCCAGGCGAGTGATAATAATGACAAGCAAAATGTTTAAGGAAACCTCAGAACTCAGGAGTACAACCCATACAGCTCCCCACCACCAAAAGACTTAGACATTTCACCTAAAGGCACAGGGTGATTAATTTCAGGAAAAGGTGTTCAATGTCATTAGTCATTTGAGAAAGACAAAATAAAATTTCACTGGGATATTACTACACATTGATTAGCAGTGCTAAAATAATCCTTACAAGCTGAGTGTTGGTCTGGTTTTAGAGCAAGTAGAAACTCTCGTTGTGTTGGTGGTGGGGGATGATACAAAATGATTCACATGCTCTGGAAAAGAATGTGGCATTTTCTTACATGAGATTGATTATATTACATTCAGAATCACTCAAATCTAGGGGCACCCCAAATACGTTTCTGTAGTTGAGTGGGTAAATAATTTGTAGGGCATCTATAAAATGACCTAATTCTACTCAGCAATAGAAAGGAATTAAAGGGCATTAAGTATGCTGAATGAAAGAATCAGTCCTGAATGGTTCCAAACTATATATGACATTTTATAAATCAAACTGTAGGGATGGAGTACACATTAGAGGTTTTCAAATGTTAAATTGGCACAAGAGAATTTTTTTCTCATGATGAAACTGCTCTGCTTCTGCTCGTGATGGTGGTTACAAAATTCTATGTATATGTTAAACTCATGGAAGAGTGTGCCATGAACATCTGTTTTACTGTGTAAGAAGATACAGTTAATTCAAAGACTCGACTACATCTAAACATAAGATCACTCTACATTCTGAAGAGTATGTAAAGGAAGTGAAGTTCACCTGTTTTCTGATAGAAATATAAATGGGCTCAGCCACTTGGAAAATAGTTTCATACCTATTAAAGCTAAAACAAGGCAACATATAGCCCAACATTTTTACTTCTAGATATATGCCCAAGAGAAATTTGTCAACTAAAAAGCACGTACAAGAATGCTCATAGCTGCTTTACTCATAGGAGCAAAAATGTGGAAAGAAAGAACAAATTAAGAATGTTTGAAAAGTAAAGTGAAGTATATCTTCATAATGGAGTACTCCACAACAATAAAGATAAACAAGCTTAGATAACACACAACACTGTAGAACCTCGCAGACCTTAGATTGAATGGAAAAACACAAGCACTAACAAGTCCGTTTATGTAATTCACTAATGATCTGTTCTAGAGACAGGCAAAACTAATCTCTGACAATAGAAATAAGAGCAGGAGTTGTCTTGAATGAATTGAGTGAGATGGAAGCTGAGGGATCATCCTGAGGTGATGAAAATATTCTGTATCCTAGCCCTGAGTCACACTTACTTGAATTCATACATACATACATTTAATTGTTACCTGTTTAAGATTTGGGTACTTCACTGTATGCTTGTTCTACCTCAAGTTTTAAAATAGGATCTTTTAAAAAAGGAAAATAAGCATAGGAAAATGAAATAGAAGGAAAAGAAAGATGATAAAATGTTTTCAGGGATTCCATTTTATAGAATTTGTATTCAGCTATTCCTAATCTAAATGCTGATCCTTGAGTAGATAAAGTTAGTGAACCTCCAGCTTATCTGGGCATGTTATTTATTTCACACAGATATTTAATTATCCCACAACCTCAGTTATTAGTCATGGATAAAATTATAAATCAAACTGTAGGGATGGAGTACACATTAGAGGTTTTCAAATGTTAAATTGGCACAAGAGAATTTTTTTCTCATGATGAAACTGCTCTGCTTCTGCTCGTGATGGTGGTTACAAAATTCTATGTATATGTTAAACTCATGGAAGAGTGTGCCATGAACATCTGTTTTACTGTGTAAGAAGATACAGTTAATTCAAAGACTCGACTACATCTAAACATAAGATCACTCTACATTCTGAAGAGTATGTAAAGGAAGTGAAGTTCACCTGTTTTCTGATAGAAATATAAATGGGCTCAGCCACTTGGAAAATAGTTTCATACCTATTAAAGCTAAAACAAGGCAACATATAGCCCAACATTTTTACTTCTAGATATATGCCCAAGAGAAATTTGTCAACTAAAAAGCACGTACAAGAATGCTCATAGCTGCTTTACTCATAGGAGCAAAAATGTGGAAAGAAAGAACAAATTAAGAATGTTTGAAAAGTAAAGTGAAGTATATCTTCATAATGGAGTACTCCACAACAATAAAGATAAACAAGCTTAGATAACACACAACACTGTAGAACCTCGCAGACCTTAGATTGAATGGAAAAACACAAGCACTAACAAGTCCGTTTATGTAATTCACTAATGATCTGTTCTAGAGACAGGCAAAACTAATCTCTGACAATAGAAATAAGAGCAGGAGTTGTCTTGAATGAATTGAGTGAGATGGAAGCTGAGGGATCATCCTGAGGTGATGAAAATATTCTGTATCCTAGCCCTGAGTCACACTTACTTGAATTCATACATACATACATTTAATTGTTACCTGTTTAAGATTTGGGTACTTCACTGTATGCTTGTTCTACCTCAAGTTTTAAAATAGGATCTTTTAAAAAAGGAAAATAAGCATAGGAAAATGAAATAGAAGGAAAAGAAAGATGATAAAATGTTTTCAGGGATTCCATTTTATAGAATTTGTATTCAGCTATTCCTAATCTAAATGCTGATCCTTGAGTAGATAAAGTTAGTGAACCTCCAGCTTATCTGGGCATGTTATTTATTTCACACAGATATTTAATTATCCCACAACCTCAGTTATTAGTCATCTGTTGATAGATTCACATTAATATATAAATCATTATGCCAATTAAGTGATTTAATATGGAACATATTCTTCCTTAGCAGTGGGAGTCCTGTACACAGTTCATCACCCCCACCCCCGCCTTTACACCTAGCAAGCTGAGGAATAATTAGAAGGTTTGCTTGCATAACTCATGCATTACACAACTAAAGAGGACATGTAGGCATCACTGCCCAAGGTGATGTCATCCTCTTGACTTGTATAAAATAATGGCAAAGACAATGTCATGATTTAGAGAATATTTTGCCTAAGCTCTGGTGAAGCCTATCATCATTAATTTTCTGTTGCCATTAACTCATAAGATCTCCCCTGCATTGTAAAAGTAAAACTACCAGAGACAGTATAGGGAATCCTTTTTGGTCCTCATTACGAGGCATGAATGTGAGATTGTTAACACAGAAGGGAAGTAGAAATTGTTGAGAATTTTGTGGGTAGACGCATATCCAGAGGGTTTATGCGGGGTGCTACCCTGCTTCTGGAGGCATTCCTGACTACCGCCAGTGTTGGTGCTAAGAGACCTTAGACACTGGCCTTTCATACGTTTGTTCCCTTAGACTTTTAAGTGGCTGTGCAAATATTGAACCTGTTATAACCATTCAGTCCTTGAGTACACAGAAGAGCTTCTGTCTTTCTTATAAAAGCCCTTACTGAAACATTTCCCAGCAGTAGACACTAATTCTCCAAAGCCTTTGTTGTTTGTTTTTGCACAGATTTAGCATCTCTTTCTCTTGTCACCATGGGAGTGATGGAGACATATGGGCGTCACAAAACCGTCCTTCTGGAAATCCAGTGTTTGACATTTTTTTTTTTTTACCATGGCACCCCTATCTGTGATAAAGAACATGCCATAGGCTAAGTTAGAAATTATCACAAATAATTTGTGAACTCCGAAAACATTTACTGGCTTTTCACTTTTCTTTTGAGCCTCTATCAGTGAAAATTTAAAAAGTAACATTAATAAAATAAGGTACAATTTTGAGGAGCCAAATTAGGAAGACCTTATCTAAAGGAGAGAAAGACTTCCCAGAGAAAAAGAAATTTAAGTTGACAAATGGAATTGACCTTAGTTTAATAAAATTAGAAACTGAAATATTGCAAAGGTCCTCTGCAGGACAAAGGTATCTCTTTCCAAATAGTACCTGTAGATTAGTTTAGAAAAACCCTGAAAGGTATGGGAAAGTTTCTGTTACAGCCTGCAAACGTACCTGCTCTCAAATAATGCTTTTACAAAGAAGAAATATATTTAAAACCAGGCTGATATTGCATAGGTCTGCCCAGTATCCCTATTATACTGATTATACATTTAGATGTACTTTCTGACAGGTTCTCTGCGTTATGGACTGTTAATAGGACATACCTCAAAATACATCCACCTCCACATATGGCTAGTGATTTTTAAGGTGATGATATTCACTGTTGGTTGGGTACCATCTCCCTGTCTGGTGTCATGCTTGGCATTCTGTGGTTGTTACTGCATCTGATTTCATCCTCAGAAGAGTCCTAGAAGGCAGCATTTATTTTACTGAGACATACGAAGCTCAAAAATTATACAGCTTACAACTTGACACAGAGTTAGTAAATAGTAGGTAGGGAAATGAGCCAAGTTCTCACTCCAAGGTATGGACTCTTTTCCCCACTGTGCAGTAGCTCCTAAGAATCTACGGAAGGTTTTTGGGTCTCTGGTAACTGATGTGAAGCAATGTATTCATCTTTTAAGTTCTTGTGTGTTAGACTACATTTAACTTTTCTATAAGACCTAAGATTTGTTGAAACTACATTATGCACTAGATCTTGTGTTATCTATTTTATAAACACTATATCATATAAGTAAATATGTTACCTTCACTCTCAGGGAAATTTAGAAACTCAGGAAGATGAAGATCCACAAATTTGGTAAGAACAGGAATTTGGATTTAAAATGCAGCTGATTAGACTCTGACAAAACCCTGTAGCTTTTTCAGCTGTCGAGAAGGCATGATCTCTAATAGAGAAACCTAAGACAGTTTCAGTAATTAATACATATTCAAGTAAAAGTAAATTTCTCAGTCCTCTTAAGGCAATGTGTTAAAGAAACAGATAATTCATCCTGGCAAGCTGCTGAAATAGTATATCAGATTGGGCTTTGAGATTTAAATTAACATACACTAGAAACTAAATATAGATGTTATAGTAGAGATAGGAAACTATGATAATAAAGCCAGGTTTGAGGGGTGAATACTCAGTGGCTCATGTGGCGCCTACCAGCTGAAACCTTTACTCTCAGGCAGAGCCGTGTCTGAGGCACACTGTGTGGCTTCATGGAACAACTACATGAATTTTTGAATTCCTGGATAAAGTTATTCTGGTTGCCTGGTGCTAAAAAGGAGGCCAGCTCATCATTGGAAGATAAAAACCTCTTATTTTCCTAGATAATAGTGGAAATATAATACAAAAGAAAAAGCAATTGTACGAAGACGTTTTCTAGCTGGAAAGCACCAGCAAAATCATCAAGTAAAACCATCTTGTTTAAAAACTGTGAAAATGAAGACTCTGAGAAGATTAACATATGCAAAGCATCATGTGGCTTATTAGGTGTCATACCTTAGGTCTCCTTTTCTCAGCCCCGTGATTTTCTGTAGACCTTGCATTTAGTTGTGGGAAGGGGTGAAACTAGGCAGTATAACTTCCAAGAAATGTTTATTGACTTTACACACATAGAGACATTGGATACACAATGAAAAATACATTTTCAGTTTAAAGCACAAAAGAAGTGAATATTCCCACTAGAAACTACTTGAAATTCTCTTTTATATCCACAACTTTAGTGATACATTGATCATAATAGAGACAAAAAAGAGAGAAAAAACAGAAAAGAGGGAATACAGCTGTACTCTTCTAATATAGAGAGGAAGAGACTGATGTAAAGTGAAGTTCCACATGTTATTTCCGTGGATTAATGAAAAAGAATCAACACTTTGAAAAGGATATTGTTGATAATTAAAATATATTATGGGGATTCAATTAAGACCTTTGGGTACTTAGATTGCAGTTAAAGGAAGTGAGTAAACAGATACCAATATGCTTGATTAGACTCTGACAAAACCCTGTAGCTTTCAGCTGTCGAGAAGGCATGACCTCTAATAGAAAAACCTAAGACAGTTTCAGTAATTAATACATATTCAAGTAAAAGTAAATTTCTCAGTCCTCTTAAGGCAATGTGTTAAAGAAACAGATAATTCATCCTGGCAAGCTGCTGAAATAGTATATCAGATTGGGCTTTGAGATTTAAATTAACATACACTAGAAACTAAATATAGATGTTATAGTAGAGATAGGAAACTATGATAATAAAGCCAGGTTTGAGGGGTGAATACTCAGTGGCTCATGTGGCGCCTACCAGCTGAAACCTTTACTCTCAGGCAGAGCCGTGTCTGAGGCACACTGTGTGGCTTCATGGAACAACTACATGAATTTTGAATTCCTGGATAAAGTTATTCTGGTTGCCTGGTGCTAAAAAGGAGGCCAGCTCATCATTGGAAGATAAAAACCTCTTATTTTCCTAGATAATAGTGGAAATATAATACAAAAGAAAAAGCAATTGTACGAAGACGTTTTCTAGCTGGAAAGCACCAGCAAAATCATCAAGTAAAACCATCTTGTTTAAAAACTGTGAAAATGAAGACTCTGAGAAGATTAACATATGCAAAGCATCATGTGGCTTATTAGGTGTCATACCTTAGGTCTCCTTTTCTCAGCCCCGTGATTTTCTGTAGACCTTGCATTTAGTTGTGGGAAGGGGTGAAACTAGGCAGTATAACTTCCAAGAAATGTTTATTGACTTTACACACATAGAGACATTGGATACACAATGAAAAATACATTTTCAGTTTAAAGCACAAAAGAAGTGAATATTCCCACTAGAAACTACTTGAAATTCTCTTTTATATCCACAACTTTAGTGATACATTGATCATAATAGAGACAAAAAAGAGAGAAAAAACAGAAAAGAGGGAATACAGCTGTACTCTTCTAATATAGAGAGGAAGAGACTGATGTAAAGTGAAGTTCCACATGTTATTTCCGTGGATTAATGAAAAAGAATCAACACTTTGAAAAGGATATTGTTGATAATTAAAATATATTATGGGGATTCAATTAAGACCTTTGGGTACTTAGATTGCAGTTAAAGGAAGTGAGTAAACAGATACCAAAGTATGCTGAAAGGAACACTGAGATCAGAATGCACATCTTCATCCAAACACTGGAGACTGAAAACAAGATGGAAGATATTTTCTGGAAAGGAGCAAGATTAATTTGTAGGAAAAAAAAAAAAAAACAGTATTCCCTGCACAAATGTAACTACACATTTATTTTTGAGTTGTAAAGAAATGTGGTGTCAAAATAATTTGTCTTATTTTAGGGTCACTAAAAACATCTGAAAAAAGAACTCAGGTGCAGACAGTATTTCAGGGAGTTGAGCCAGGAAAAACTGGAGACAGTGAGATAAGAAAGGAGGACAATCCAATAGAAGCTGTCAGATGTCTCTTTTGTAGGGAACATGAGACTTCTGACAGTCACAGGAGTACTTCTCAGAATTGCCTGCCTAAAAGGCTGTAGACTTTGTCCACTGCAGTACTGACTGATAATTAGCTATCTTATAAAAATTATTTTTCTCTGGAGTAGAGTTGAAAGAAACAGTTCAGTTTCTACTTTGCTGAGATAATTCTATTTTCATCTTTGTGGTTCTATTATTCCTAAATCTTCTCCCCTATATAATTTTATTTAATCCTCAAGAATCACTCGACTCTAACCTCTGCTGGGAGGCTTCCTATTCCTGTGCTTGTTGCCTTGATCCTCTCATAAGTTTGTGCTTCCTCCTCAGGTTATTTTTCTTGTAAGCATTGGTATAGTCAGTATCCAGTCAGGACAATATAAGAGTATGTTATTTCTGTCAGATGGGGAATTTAATTCCAGTAAGAAGTTCTAGTGTGTTAGAAGTTCTGGAAGATGAAGAGAAGGTTTAAACTCCAATGTCAGATTCCTCTTATATGAATTACCACATGAATGGGGGAAGTAACCAAAAGAGTATTGTGAGCCAGGAAAGCATTATCTCAAAAAAAGATTGCCTGAATAAACTAAACTAAATTAGAGGAAAAAAATTACCAAATGACTTCATATTTCAAAATGAAAATGCTACCCCAAGATAGTAGCCATATAATGCACTTGAATCTGCCCTCTTCTAGTGTTTCATCTCAGAGGTGTTGAAGTATTAAGACAGAGTGTCTGAACTAATCAGAATAGAGAACCATGAGCTATTAAGAGAATTATTCTAAGCTACAGGATTTCCCAGGTGGCGCTAGTGATAAGGAACCTGCCTGCCAATGTAGGAGAGGTAAGAGACAAGGAGTCTGTTCCTTGATCCAGAAGATCCTGTGGAGGAGAGCATTGCAGCCTGCTCCAGTTTTCTTGCCTGGAGAATCCCAGGGTCAATAGGGTAGCAAAGAACTAGGCAGGACTGAAGCAACTTAGTATGCACATGCGTGCATTCTAAAGTACACAGGCTCTGGAATTAGACTGGTCGGATTGCCAGTTTTTTTACGTAGAATGAGGAAACACAAATATCTCACAGAATTGCTCTTGACATTGGGAGAAACTAATAAATGCAGTTAAAAGCTGCTCAGTCTAAAATAGTGAACGCTACTTTTATTATTACTATCTTTTAATTCAAACTGTCTTCTCTTTATTCTGTCTATAAAAATCCATACTCAGATTGCTTCATTTGGTTTTTCTGGGTATGTTGATTCTGGAAGACTAGATCCATATATGTAGCTCTACTGGGACATGGGTTCTGCTTTGGCTTCTTCTTATTTAGGTTACCCTAAGACTCTGAACCTGTCTAGAAATTGAGAAAACCCATTTTTGTTTGGCTCTATCTGATGAGCGAACCCTGGGGCGTGGTAAGTTCTCCAAATCAACTCTCCCTCTTGGGACTAATGGAGACAAATCTGCCTGCATCTTTTCTGTGGCAGGCAGTATTATTCCTTGACACCTAACATGCCAAATTACTGTCTTCTTATATTCAAACTTCAGCGGTATCCAAGATTTCTTTGACATGGCTGTGATGCTCTTTGTTCTCAGAGCCTACCCATATGGTGATTAATATTGGCTTAGACCAGAAGAAATAGAGCCAGAATATTTTATTTGTAAAGAGTAAGTAGATTTTGAATAGAATAAAAACATGTATTTCCACATGGTATTCTGTACATATAATTCATTTAAAGTAAAGATAATATTTCAAAGCATCCTAAACAAAATAACCATGTACAGATAATATTTACCTAATAAATATTTTATGGATATAAAAAATGCTTTTAATTTAAGAACTTGTCACAATAAAAATTCTAAAACAAAAGGGTGAAACATGAAGAAAATGACTTAGTGGCATATGACATAATGATCGTACACATGTAGCAACACAGATTTTTATGTTGAAGACAAAATGAAAAATATGAATTAAAACACAAATTCAAAGAATGAATGTTTACAAATTTCTGATTAAATGAAATTAGACTTCATTAGGACTGAAAGTCTTTGAGTCTTGATTTTTTTTTATAAAACCAAAAATTTCCTCAAACAATAGTAGTATACTTTATACTTCAGCAAAAATAACTTTTTGATAATTAAGAATCTCCTATATGTTTGTCAAATTTATGGAAAAATCTAATTAGTTTCTTAAATTTACCAAACCAGTGTTGCCCTTCAGATGTTGTTGACTTTACAATTTCTTGTAACATTTTCCTCCAATAAATACATGGTCTACAATAGGAACATACTGAAACGCACCTAGATAATAATTAGCCTTTAAAACTTCAAAATCAAAAAGTGTATAATAGATTGCTTCATTTGGTTTTTCTGGGTATGTTGATTCTGGAAGACTAGATCCATATATGTAGCTCTACTGGGACATGGGTTCTGCTTTGGCTTCTTCTTATTTAGGTTACCCTAAGACTCTGAACCTGTCTAGAAATTGAGAAAACCCATTTTTGTTTGGCTCTATCTGATGAGCGAACCCTGGGGCGTGGTAAGTTCTCCAAATCAACTCTCCCTCTTGGGACTAATGGAGACAAATCTGCCTGCATCTTTTCTGTGGCAGGCAGTATTATTCCTTGACACCTAACATGCCAAATTACTGTCTTCTTATATTCAAACTTCAGCGGTATCCAAGATTTCTTTGACATGGCTGTGATGCTCTTTGTTCTCAGAGCCTACCCATATGGTGATTAATATTGGCTTAGACCAGAAGAAATAGAGCCAGAATATTTTATTTGTAAAGAGTAAGTAGATTTTGAATAGAATAAAAACATGTATTTCCACATGGTATTCTGTACATATAATTCATTTAAAGTAAAGATAATATTTCAAAGCATCCTAAACAAAATAACCATGTACAGATAATATTTACCTAATAAATATTTTATGGATATAAAAAATGCTTTTAATTTAAGAACTTGTCACAATAAAAATTCTAAAACAAAAGGGTGAAACATGAAGAAAATGACTTAGTGGCATATGACATAATGATCGTACACATGTAGCAACACAGATTTTTATGTTGAAGACAAAATGAAAAATATGAATTAAAACACAAATTCAAAGAATGAATGTTTACAAATTTCTGATTAAATGAAATTAGACTTCATTAGGACTGAAAGTCTTTGAGTCTTGATTTTTTTTTATAAAACCAAAAATTTCCTCAAACAATAGTAGTATACTTTATACTTCAGCAAAAATAACTTTTTTGATAATTAAGAATCTCCCTATATGTTTGTCAAATTTATGGAAAAAATCTAATTAGTTTCTTAAATTTACCAAACCAGTGTTGCCCTTCAGATGTTGTTGACTTTACAATTTCTTGTAACATTTTCCTCCAATAAATACATGGTCTACAATAGGGAACATACTGAAACGCACCTAGATAATAATTAGCCTTTAAAACTTCATTCATGAATTAATTCAACAGATATAATTTAGTGTATTCCCAGCTCTGTTTAGATAAAGCGAGACAGGCACTACCCCTGTTTCCAGGTAGCTCACAATCTAGAAAATATGTCAAATACTCTTTATGAATCACTAAAAGTCTTCATCGTTTTTAAGTTTGGATAACCATGTGCCCTATGGGGGAAAAAAAAAAAAACCCTCTCTAAAGCACATCATTCTTTCGATGCCTTTAGAGTACTTTTAAAATTCATATGCTGACTCAATGGACGTGAATTTGAGCAAACTGAGGGAACTAGTGGAGGACAGAGAGGTGTCTGGTGTGCTACAGGCCATGGGGTCACAAAGAGTGGAACACGACTTAGTGAGGAGACAGCACCAACACGCTCAAGGTCATCTACATTTTAGCTACATTTTCTCATGTTAATTACTATAAATTGTATGGTTTGGGGTTTCCTATTTGGGTGTAGGATCCATTTGGAGTTAATGTTTACGAAATGTGTGAAGTCAGTTGTGTTCAGTTGTCACAGGTTTTTTTAAAAAACGTGTCTTAAGCCTTTGTCAAAGATCAGAGATCCTGGGTTGGGAAGATTATCTGGAGAAGGGAATCCCCACCCAGTATTCTTGCCTGGAGAATCCACTGGACAGAGGAGCCTGGTGGGCTGCAGTGCATGGAGTCACAAAGAGTCAGTACAGCTGAGCAACTAAGCACACACACAGTAACTTGCTGGGATTTAGATTGAGTGAATTATTATTTCCTAATGATTTGCACAGTAAGCTATCAGAAATATCCTCTAACTATGAAAATCATCAGATAAATGTTTCTCCCCCGTGAACTGCCTGTTCACTCTGAGGTGACAGTGAAAGGAAAAGGATCTTCTGTGCAGATGGCAGTCTCAGGGCACTTCCTCTTTACATGGGCACATGGATGACAAGCGGGATAGAAGGATCTCTTCCACTGTTGCCTCAAATATTAGCATTTTCATAGTATTTTGAATAGCCTGACTTCAGTGTTATGAAAGAAAAATTTAAAAAGACACACAATATTGTTCGAAAAGGTAATCCCAAATTCTAAATAAGATATTTAACAACGTCTAACACCATCTCAAAAGGAAATATACAGTCTGAGCCATACTTTAAAAACATCCGGCGAGTCTGTGCAGGACTTGTTCTGCTACTGTTATTAGTCATCATTGAGCTTTTTGCTGCAGCAACTTTAAATTCTGTCGCTGAAAATTTTGAGACTGCTGTGAAAACATACTTTCAGAAAGGAATGAGTACTTTGTATAGCATCTGCGGCCTTTAATGAGTGTCATCTTTTTTTTTTTTTTTCTAATTACCATCCTCTTTTTAACCTAGTCAGGACAGTGCAAGCAGAGCCCACAGAAGCTCTGCATTTCCTCTGTTACATCCAGACCCTCCCTCTACCTTCCGGAAGTGTCTGGATTTTTAAATACAATTCTTCTTTTTTCCTACTGAGAGGTGATGATAATGACATAGGTCAGGGAAAACTCACCATGAGGAAAGCAACCTTACAGCAAGTGTAAGTGTATTAATAGGCATCTGTCTAAGAAGGCAGTATAGAGGAAAAAATATGAGCAGGATTTTAGCTTTCATTCACCTCCAGCGATCTTGTGCATACCACCTGGCTCAAGGGAACCTCGGTGTCTTCATCTACAACACAAAACTGTTGACAGTTCTTTGGTAGGATTTTAGAGATGATTAAATTAAACCATATATGAAATCACTTGGTCCATATTAAGTGCTTGGTACATGCTTCTTGCATCTAGAGTTTATATGCGATGTTTACCAGGACTCCATTCTGCATCTGATTTTGTAAACAAGGATGCTCACCCCATCCGTCAGGCAAGTCCTTGAAGGAAGTTCAGTTCTCTTTACCTGTCCAATCTTTACTGCACAGCTAGAACTCTTTTTCCTATGTTCCTCTTTTCAGCAAGATGATTTTTCATTTCCTGTCAGTGCCACAGGGTAGTCCCATAAAAATAAAAGTGAGAACTTACCCACAACTGTAATGAAAAGAGACCAAAGGGTTCGGATGACAAGCGGGAAAAATTTTGGAATAGCCTGACTTCAGTGTTATGAAAGAAAAATTTAAAAAGACACACAATATTGTTCGAAAAGGTAATCCCAAATTCTAAATAAGATATTTAACAACGTCTAACACCATCTCAAAAGGAAATATACAGTCTGAGCCATACTTTAAAAACATCCGGCGAGTCTGTGCAGGACTTGTTCTGCTACTGTTATTAGTCATCATTGAGCTTTTTGCTGCAGCAACTTTAAATTCTGTCGCTGAAAATTTTGAGACTGCTGTGAAAACATACTTTCAGAAAGGAATGAGTACTTTGTATAGCATCTGCGGCCTTTAATGAGTGTCATCTTTTTTTTTTTTCTAATTACCATCCTCTTTTTAACCTAGTCAGGACAGTGCAAGCAGAGCCCACAGAAGCTCTGCATTTCCTCTGTTACATCCAGACCCTCCCTCTACCTTCCGGAAGTGTCTGGATTTTTAAATACAATTCTTCTTTTTTCCTACTGAGAGGTGATGATAATGACATAGGTCAGGGAAAACTCACCATGAGGAAAGCAACCTTACAGCAAGTGTAAGTGTATTAATAGGCATCTGTCTAAGAAGGCAGTATAGAGGAAAAAATATGAGCAGGATTTTAGCTTTCATTCACCTCCAGCGATCTTGTGCATACCACCTGGCTCAAGGGAACCTCGGTGTCTTCATCTACAACACAAAACTGTTGACAGTTCTTTGGTAGGATTTTAGAGATGATTAAATTAAACCATATATGAAATCACTTGGTCCATATTAAGTGCTTGGTACATGCTTCTTGCATCTAGAGTTTATATGCGATGTTTACCAGGACTCCATTCTGCATCTGATTTTGTAAACAAGGATGCTCACCCCATCCGTCAGGCAAGTCCTTGAAGGAAGTTCAGTTCTCTTTACCTGTCCAATCTTTACTGCACAGCTAGAACTCTTTTTTTCCTATGTTCCTCTTTTCAGCAAGATGATTTTTCATTTCCTGTCAGTGCCACAGGGTAGTCCCATAAAAATAAAAGTGAGAACTTACCCACAACTGTAATGAAAAGAGACCTTTGAGAGTTAAAGGTGGTATATCATGCGAGTGTATGGTTCACGAAACTATAGAAAGACGAGCCACCAAGAAATGTTGTGTGCGGAACTGTGACAATTATGACCATCTAAATACTGTAGCTCAGAGAATAAAAGACAAAGTATTTTTTATTTATTATTTTTACAGAGTTTTTGACTGTAGAAAACAAAAAAGAAAGAATATATGCTAAAACATTTTCCACGTTCTTTCTGATCACTGTAGTAGCAGACCAAATAATTGGTTAGAAAGAACTTTAGGCCTTTGCATTATAGAACATGCAGGGGGCACAAATGCATGCAGTGTTCAGGGGGTGATATTGCAATCAATTTATTCTACTTTCTAATTCATGAGGAATGAATAAAAAGAGTGATGACATTCCACTGGAATGAATCCACTGAGAAAAACTATCTCTTTAAGCCTAAAGAAGAGAACTCTAACCTAGCAGAATATAAATTTGTGTGTATACATGTATACTCAAAGATTTAATAATGAGCTTCTTGCATATTAAATTTAGAATCTAGAACACTCAATTTGCAGAAGTACACCATGATAAAAAGAGGAGGTTTGTTGTATTCTTTTGGTTTTTGGTTGGTTGTTTACCTTTGTCCTATCTTCCATAATAACATGCTCAACTTACAGAGAACTGCACAGAGCTTCTGTCCATCTCTCTGTTGTAAAAGGTGAGACTCCTGAGATTAGCTCTAATGTTATTTCAGCACTGAATTTTCCAATATTGCTGCTTCTTAATTTTATCTGCTCCTTTTTTCCACATAACCCACCATGGGTTTTTGTGTTATGTGCAAGTGAATCTGTATTATTCAAGATAATCTTTGCCAACTGATGTGACAATCAACTACAAATCCCAGAGGCTTAAAAAATAGAAATTATTTCTGATTCACCCCATAGTCTAATTCAATAAGCAAAAAGCTCTCACAGTTTTTCAAGAGACTCATCCATGGTTTTCTTCTTCCATATTCTAGACACCTGCATTAGTTATTGTACATTCACATAAACAACAACAACAACCTGTGAATTATATTTTAGCATGATTGAATAATTTTTTAAAAACTATGTCATTTCTTTGTTAAGACTTTCTATTTTTCATTTTTTGCAAGTGTTTCCATAATTGCTCATTAACGCATTTTTATGATAGGTGCTTTAAAATCCTTGTCAGATATTATCTCTGTCATCTTGATATTGGCATCTAGTAATTGCCTTTCTCTTTCAAGTTACAGTTTTCCTGTTTCTTGTTATGACAGGTGATTTTTGATTACAATTTTGGTATTTTTCAAGTCATGCTTTGAGTCTCTTGATCTTATTTAAATCTTTTGTTTTTCTTTGCCTGTTACAACACTGCCCCACCAGGGCAAAAGAGAACACCGCCTCCTTGCTTCCCTGTGGGGTGGAACACTTCACTTCTGCTGTTCAGAGTGCTGGCTCTCCACTAGAGCTCTCACCCCAGTCCAGCTAGAAGCCCGATGGTCCAGCTAGAAGCCCAATGGCTGTCTTCTTACCCCAGGTGGAGGTGGGAGTCCAGGATCCCATGTTTTCTCACTGACTCAGTGGATGGGGATGGGGACCACTCATTATTGCCTAAAAGGGAGAAAATTATCAACTTCCTCTTGAGCTTCTATGCTATGTCATAAAGTAAATTTTAATAAATGCTAAAATATTGAAATTTTAAACTTCATAGAGAGATTTGATTTAATATATGAATTAATCCTTTAAAAACTGCTTCTTAATGTTGGGGTTTATTTGTGCATTTCAAGCTAGAACAGCTGTCCCAGTTGTTCTGAATTCAATTATGAACTTCTGGTTCTGACCTTTAACAAGCTTTTATAGAGATGTATAAAAACATGAAAACATTAATAAGTTATTAGCCTTGCCTGCATCTGCCAGTAAAACATGTCATTTTGTTTTAACATGCTGTCCTGTTATCATGCTTTGAATAGTTACAGAGGCTGTTTTATATTCCCTGTGCTTCTGAGTTGTTTATCCCACATCAGCTGCTTTAGTCTAGCCACGCATCAGCTCCAGTCTGACCTTCTGGTCTCCAGGTTTTCTGCCACCTAAAAGACTCCAAAGGTTAATTACTCCTGGACTCTATTGAATGGTACCTAAGACCCTCTGTTAGCATCTCTGTCCCTGTTGTCCTTTACTACACAAGTTTTATGAAAAAAAGGTTAAGACTTTCTATTTTCTTTTTTGCAAGTGTTTCCATAATTGCTCATTAACGCATTTTTATGATAGGTGCTTTAAAATCCTTGTCAGATATTATCTCTGTCATCTTGATATTGGCATCTAGTAATTGCCTTTCTCTTTCAAGTTACAGTTTTCCTGTTTCTTGTTATGACAGGTGATTTTTGATTACAATTTTGGTATTTTTCAAGTCATGCTTTGAGTCTCTTGATCTTATTTAAATCTTTTGTTTTTCTTTGCCTGTTACAACACTGCCCCACCAGGGCAAAGAGAACACCGCCTCCTTGCTTCCCTGTGGGGTGGAACACTTCACTTCTGCTGTTCAGAGTGCTGGCTCTCCACTAGAGCTCTCACCCCAGTCCAGCTAGAAGCCCGATGGTCCAGCTAGAAGCCCAATGGCTGTCTTCTTACCCCAGGTGGAGGTGGGAGTCCAGGATCCCATGTTTTCTCACTGACTCAGTGGATGGGGATGGGGACCACTCATTATTGCCTAAAAGGGAGAAAATTATCAACTTCCTCTTGAGCTTCTATGCTATGTCATAAAGTAAATTTTAATAAATGCTAAAATATTGAAATTTTAAACTTCATAGAGAGATTTGATTTAATATATGAATTAATCCTTTAAAAACTGCTTCTTAATGTTGGGGTTTATTTGTGCATTTCAAGCTAGAACAGCTGTCCCAGTTGTTCTGAATTCAATTATGAACTTCTGGTTCTGACCTTTAACAAGCTTTTATAGAGATGTATAAAAACATGAAAACATTAATAAGTTATTAGCCTTGCCTGCATCTGCCAGTAAAACATGTCATTTTGTTTTAACATGCTGTCCTGTTATCATGCTTTGAATAGTTACAGAGGCTGTTTTATATTCCCTGTGCTTCTGAGTTGTTTATCCCACATCAGCTGCTTTAGTCTAGCCACGCATCAGCTCCAGTCTGACCTTCTGGTCTCCAGGTTTTCTGCCACCTAAAAGACTCCAAAGGTTAATTACTCCTGGACTCTATTGAATGGTACCTAAGACCCTCTGTTAGCATCTCTGTCCCTGTTGTCCTTTACTACACAAGTTCCTGGTCTCAGATATATTCCTCCTTCTGACATATTCATTATGTTATTAAATAGATGCTTTCTAGAGTGTTCTTTCAATCTCAGGAAGTAGGTATATACAATGTATTGTCCTCTCACTAGGTAAATACAATAATCCAAATTACACTTTTTTTCAGCCCTTGATAATTCACTTCAAGAGCTCTATCTTTCAAGAAATTTTCAATGACCACACCCTCATATTTCCTAAATTCCCTTAAGAGTATTAACCATTAGCGCAACATTTTTAAGTCTTCAGTGTGTTTTTTTTTTTTTTTTAATAAACTACTTTTAGGAAAATGTTCGAGATACGGAAAGATTGAGAATATTGTACAGAATTCCCATATATCCACACCTGTTTCCCCATATTATTAATATTTTACAGTAGTATGGTAGAGCAGTTATGATTATACACACGTTATTGCTAGCTAAGAAGCTTCCCAGCTGGCTCAGTGGTAAAGAATCTGCCTGCCAACGCAAGAGATGCAGATTTGATCTCAGGGTCTGGAAGATCTCCTGGAGTAGGAAATGGAAACCCACTTCAGTATCCTTGCCTGGAGAATACCATGGGAGAGGAGCCTGGTGGGCTGCAGTCCGTGGAGTCACACAGACTGAGCATGTGCACACACAGATTATTAGGTATATAATCCATTATTTGTGCATTTCAAGCTAGAACAGCTGTCCCAGTTGTTCTGAATTCAATTATGAACTTCTGGTTCTGACCTTTAACAAGCTTTTATAGAGATGTATAAAAACATGAAAACATTAATAAGTTATTAGCCTTGCCTGCATCTGCCAGTAAAACATGTCATTTTGTTTTAACATGCTGTCCTGTTATCATGCTTTGAATAGTTACAGAGGCTGTTTTATATTCCCTGTGCTTCTGAGTTGTTTATCCCACATCAGCTGCTTTAGTCTAGCCACGCATCAGCTCCAGTCTGACCTTCTGGTCTCCAGGTTTTCTGCCACCTAAAAGACTCCAAAGGTTAATTACTCCTGGACTCTATTGAATGGTACCTAAGACCCTCTGTTAGCATCTCTGTCCCTGTTGTCCTTTACTACACAAGTTCCTGGTCTCAGATATATTCCTCCTTCTGACATATTCATTATGTTATTAAATAGATGCTTTCTAGAGTGTTCTTTCAATCTCAGGAAGTAGGTATATACAATGTATTGTCCTCTCACTAGGTAAATACAATAATCCAAATTACACTTTTTTTCAGCCCTTGATAATTCACTTCAAGAGCTCTATCTTTCAAGAAATTTTCAATGACCACACCCTCATATTTCCTAAATTCCCTTAAGAGTATTAACCATTAGCGCAACATTTTTAAGTCTTCAGTGTGTTTTTTTTTTTTTTTTTAATAAACTACTTTTAGGAAAATGTTCGAGATACGGAAAGATTGAGAATATTGTACAGAATTCCCATATATCCACACCTGTTTCCCCATATTATTAATATTTTACAGTAGTATGGTAGAGCAGTTATGATTATACACACGTTATTGCTAGCTAAGAAGCTTCCCAGCTGGCTCAGTGGTAAAGAATCTGCCTGCCAACGCAAGAGATGCAGATTTGATCTCAGGGTCTGGAAGATCTCCTGGAGTAGGAAATGGAAACCCACTTCAGTATCCTTGCCTGGAGAATACCATGGGAGAGAGGAGCCTGGTGGGCTGCAGTCCGTGGAGTCACACAGACTGAGCATGTGCACACACAGATTATTAGGTATATAATCCATTATTTATTCAAATATTATTTTCATTTTTTTTAACCAACTTACTGTTTCTGCTCCAGAATTCCATCTAGGATACCACATTACATTTAATTGGCATTTCTACTTAGGCTTTTCTTGACTGTGATAGTTTCTCAGACATTTCTTGTTTATGATGACCTTGAGAATTTTCAAGGAGTATAGTCAACATTTTGTAGAATATTTCTCCTTTTGTATTTACATGATTTTCCTTTCATGATCAGAAAAGTTTGTGATATTTTGAGGAGGAAGGTAATAACAGTAAATTGCGATTGTCATCATATCCTGTCAAGGGTGCATCCTGTCACTGTGACTTATTGATGTTGAGCTTAGCGCCTGGATGAAGATCTGTCAATTTTTTAACTTAAACTTATTATTTTCCCACTTTCCTATGATTCTCTTTTATGTTCTATTTATTTGATTGCAAAAGAGGTTGATCAGGGCTTCCCTGGTGGTCCAGAGGGTAAGGGCACCGCCTTGCAGTGCAAGGGGCACCGGTTCGATCCCTGGCCTGGGAAGATCCCAGGTGCCGCGGAGCCACTGGACCGATGTGTCCAATTACCGAGCCAGAGCTCTGGAGCGCATGCGCCCAGAGCCGGTGCTCTGCGACAACAGAGGCCACCGCGATGGGAGGCCCACAGGAGCCAAAGAACAAAGACGGATGAAAATAGACAAATGAAAGATCAATAGGAGTGGCCTGCCCGCCCCCGTCCCTCCCCACCCCACCCCACCCAAAATAAAGAAATAAATAAATATTAAAAAGATGTTGATCACCCATGTTATTTATTGGCCATTTGCAATGCCATTTCTCTGAAACTGCTCCTCATAAATGTCGCCTGTTGATTTTAGTGGCAAAATTTTAAATGTAGAGTGAACTTCAGTTAGGTGTGAATATACCTATTGTGTTCAGGAAAATTTAACTCAAAGGGAAACAAAAAATTGTGCAGTGCCTCAGCCATACTACTGATAAATCTGGATTTTCTTTGTTTTCTTGATACTAGTTTCTCTCCTTTGGAGTTTGAAATTTTGATGGTATTCTTACTGAGAGAGGCTAGGAAAAGATCATGGCTCCTGGTCGGCATATGTGTGAGTTAACTGGGTTGGAAAACAGAGTAAGTGGAGCTTGACTGTTCCATGTTCTGAGATTCACTGAAGCAGCACATATGCCGTGTGCTATTAGAGTGGCTATTAGGGATGTTCTCTGTTGGTATATACCAATCACTTATTTTCTGCCTGAGGTTCCTTAGTTTCAAAAATCTCTTTTGGGTTTTCAAAATTTTAAGACCTGCCCTTGCAAGTCTCCTTGGTATATAGCTAACAAGAAACTGTGAGTCTCAATTTATCAATAACCATTTACAGTTAATATTGTTCAATTCAAATCAAAATGTATAATATTTCCAAGATTTTTTGCTTATATCTCTGTGTGACACAATTTTTGTTAAAGTACAATGTGTCTGAATAATACTTTTCCTTTTGAGTCTCCCAGATTCCATTCATTTTCAAAATTATTTAAGTTAGCACCTTTTACTCCCATCTCCTTCAAAAAAACTGCTTCATGTATTTTGCAAAACAGGTTTTTGAGGGGTCACATTCATCATTCTGCCCAAGGGTCCTCTGATCTCTTAGATTTTTGTTTGATCAAGATTTCACTTTAGCTCTCAACTTCTATGCTGCTGCTGCTTTGTGTGTCCAACTGAGTGTGACCCTGTGAACAGTAGCCCGCCAGGCTCCTCTGTCCATGGGATTCTCCAGGCAGGGACACTGGAGTGGGTTGCCATGCCCTCCTCCAGGGGATCTTCCCAACCCAGAGATCAAACCCAGGTCTCCTACACTACAGGCATATTCTTTACCACTGAGCCACCAGAGAAGCCCCATAAAGTCCTCTCGGACTTTATGACAAATGCATAGTAGGTCGTATATTTGCTATTTCATTATCATACAGAATAGTTGAGTGCCCTAAAAAGTCCTCTGTGCTTCATGTGTTCAATCCTCCTACCAGAAAAACCTCCTCTTTATCACCTGGCAACTGCTGAACCTATTTACTGTCTTACAATTTTGCTTTTCCAGAATGGTAGTTAGTGGGAATCATGTTGCATGTAATCTTTTAGGATCGGCTTCTTTCACTCACTCTTCACTTAATTTGCATTTATGGTTTATTTGTTTCTTCTCGGGGCTTAGGAACCAATTCCTTTTTATCCTGAAGAGTACCACAGTTTATTTGTTCACCTACTGAAGGAAGCCTTGGCTATTTCAGTTTTGACAGTTAAAAGTGCTTTAAATGTGTACAAAATGTTTGTGCTTTTGTACATGTGAGTATATATTTTCAAGCAAACTGTTCACATGGTCACATGAGTGACATCTAGATTGTATGATAAGATACTGTTTAGGGCTTCCCTAGTGGTCCAGTGGGTAAGGACACCACCTTGCCGTGCAAGGGGTGCCAGTTCGATCCCTGGCCTGGAAAGATCCCATGTGCCACAGAGCGGCTGGACCAGTGTGTCCAATTACCAAGCCAGAGCTCTGGAGCGCATGTGCCCAGAGCCAGTGCTCTGCAGTGAGAGAGGCAACTGTGATGGGAGCCCCACACAGGCCAAAGAACAAAGATGGATGAAAATAGATAAATGAAATACCAATAGAAGTGCCCCTCCTCCAAAAGATTCTGTTTAACTTTGTAGGAAGTTACCAAACTGCATCCTGGGAGCATTTGATAATGCAATTTGGGGGGGGATTTAGCCATTTTACTATGTATTGTGGTACCTCATTTTTTGTTTTAATTTACTTAAATAAATAATGTTAACCATCTCATTTGCAGAGATTAAAAAATATTTGATTGGAATTCTCACTCCGTTGTCTCCTTTAAATCAGATTCATGGGCGATAAGCTCTTGAGTATCCACGGATACTCTTTTTTCACTAATGAGGTATTTACAGCTTTGTTGGTATAACCTTTTGGTCTCGCATTTTTTTATGTCGCCCTGCCACCCTTCAGCTTCTGGTGTTGTAAATGAAACCTTTAATACCACTCTCATGTTTCTTTTAAAATGAACTCTTTCTCCTATCTTGAGTTTATGAACTCTTCTCTTTATGCTTGAGTGTATGCTTGGCTCCAAGATTCCTTACATGTGTTGTTACTTTTGTTTGTTTGCTCACTAGAGCCCAAGTCCTTTGTGGGGACATCTTTAGTAATGGTGTCTCTAGAAACGGTGCAAGGTAAAGATGGTTGGCTGCCTGTCCACAAGTTGGGTGTACGTTTTCATTGAGGCAGCAGTGTTCTTTGCATTCCTCATCAGTAGGAGATTGCAGACATTTTAGCTTGGATATCAAGTAGATCAGGCAAACCCCACACCATCAGTGTGGTTCTTACACTTGGTAGGTTTGATAAGTTAGGCTCTTTCTAGAAGATAGAAATAAACATAGATAGATAAAGATATATAGATAGTATGTTCTTTCTCTTTGTACTAGAGTTATCTTAATGCATACTCTGGTTCATAAACTGTTTCCAAGAGTCTCATCTCTGTTCTGTTTAATCCCCCTAAAGCCAAAGTCCTTCCTACCTAATTACCCAGAGCGCTTTGGGGGAATCAGGTGAATCTGAGTTGAAATTGAAAGGGAAGAATGATGCTTCTGACTTTATTTTTTTCCTTTGGAATCTATTCCAGAAATTGTCATTATGGTTATATATGGATACTTTGGGGTACTACACAGACCTCAGAAAAATGCTTAAGCTAATTAGATGAAAACCACCTTTGGAAATATAGACAAAACGATCCATTATTATCTTTTTGAAAAATGCCATGTTCCAGAATGAGCATATATGTTTCTAACAAGCAAACACATTTTCAATTTATTCATATTTTGTCAATATTTGACAAGACTTCTTGCTTGGTAGAATGAATTCAGTACTGTCAAAAGAAGGGTTTTTAGCCAGTTTTTTACACTCTTATGAGATATTCTAGTTAGCCTTATTTGTTTTTTGGCAGAGAGAGGTGACTATTTAAATTCTAATCTTTTAGAAAAAGAAACTGCCCTTGGAAATAGTTGTTGAGCCTCCTCAAAATAATTCACACATCCTTCTTAATCACTTATTTTATCAGTATTTGGTTACAGTGGACTTCCCTGGCAGCTGGGAGGCTAAAGAATTCAGCTGCAGTGCAGGAGATCTGGGTTCAATTCCTGGATCAGGAAGATCCCTTGAAGAAGGGAATGGATATCCACTCTAGTATTCTTACCTGGAGAATTCCGTGGACAGAGGAGCCTGGCAGGCTACAATCCCTGGGGTCAGGAAGAGTCGTACAGGACTGAATGACTAACACTTTCACTTTTCACGATATAATTAGTTGTTTGAATATAATATTTTTCTCCATAAACACTTGACTTCATATATTGTATTTCTGAATGTGACCATTTGCACCTGTAGGTATTCACCTGTATATTGACTTGAGTGTAATCTTTAATTAGATGAAGATAGTCATGTGATACAGTAGGAAGAACTCAATGATCAATTTTGTTAAGGGTCCTCATAGAGAGTACTTGTCAGAAGGGTTATTTCTTAATAGGGAAATTAAATTTAATTCTTCCACCCAGTATCAATAGATAATCTAGAGTTATGTCTAACAAAAGTCTGTATCATTCCCAGAATAAATGAATATATACTAAAATATAGGCTCTTCCTCGTAAATAGAATCCTGTTCTCAGTTGTAATCAACCTAGAAAGCTATGTTCAGGTTTATTTTATCACATAAAGTACATATGGTTATCACAAAATCACTCAATAGTAATTTAGCATGAATTTGCCAATAACTTACATGTTAATTTGCCTCAGAGTTTACTGCAAAGTAGAGCTACTGCTATTGTAAATCTCTGGAGCGTTTTCCAGGGTAGGTAAACTTTTAATAAGGAAGTGATTTCTCTTGTATACGTCTGTGTGGGAAGTGCTTTATAAAGGTAATAAAAATTATTCACAAATGAGAAATGTCCCTAAATAAAATCTGGGCTGATGTATACAGTAGAGAACATGCTGAACGAGAAAACTTTGAACAGGCAGGCTTTCCATCTGTTAGGAGCAGGACACAAAGTTTTGCAAGGTTGAGCATAAATTTGGACCCAATAACTTTTGTTGTTTTTTTCCAATGGTAAGACTCAATGAGTGTAGAAGCATAAAAACAACTTGCCTATATAACACCAAGGAAAATTGTCTCAAAGAAGTATGATTATGAATTTAAATCAAACAGCAGATGTACAGCATATGCGGGTGGCAAACTGATTCAGGTCAGGTGTGCTGAGGTTTCTAAATTGATGCTGAGCTTATCCCAAGGGACACAACACCAGCTGTTGCCTGTTAGGTTAGTTATTTTTATTATTGTTAAATTCATTTGACTTTTCAAGTGAGTAGATAGATGATGTTGTCTTCCCTTATAAAAATAAAGAACATTATATTGGCGGGTATCTCTGTTTTTAGCACTGTCAGTGCACAAGGGGCCTTGCCTAGGGAGCAATAAGGGAGCAATCTTATATTGCACCTGTAGGTATTCACCTGTATATTGACTTGAGTGTAATCTTTAATTAGATGAAGATAGTCATGTGATACAGTAGGAAGAACTCAATGATCAATTTTGTTAAGGGTCCTCATAGAGAGTACTTGTCAGAAGGGTTATTTCTTAATAGGGAAATTAAATTTAATTCTTCCACCCAGTATCAATAGATAATCTAGAGTTATGTCTAACAAAAGTCTGTATCATTCCCAGAATAAATGAATATATACTAAAATATAGGCTCTTCCTCGTAAATAGAATCCTGTTCTCAGTTGTAATCAACCTAGAAAGCTATGTTCAGGTTTATTTTATCACATAAAGTACATATGGTTATCACAAAATCACTCAATAGTAATTTAGCATGAATTTGCCAATAACTTACATGTTAATTTGCCTCAGAGTTTACTGCAAAGTAGAGCTACTGCTATTGTAAATCTCTGGAGCGTTTTCCAGGGTAGGTAAACTTTTAATAAGGAAGTGATTTCTCTTGTATACGTCTGTGTGGGAAGTGCTTTATAAAGGTAATAAAAATTATTCACAAATGAGAAATGTCCCTAAATAAAATCTGGGCTGATGTATACAGTAGAGAACATGCTGAACGAGAAAACTTTGAACAGGCAGGCTTTCCATCTGTTAGGAGCAGGACACAAAGTTTTGCAAGGTTGAGCATAAATTTGGACCCAATAACTTTTGTTGTTTTTTTCCAATGGTAAGACTCAATGAGTGTAGAAGCATAAAAACAACTTGCCTATATAACACCAAGGAAAATTGTCTCAAAGAAGTATGATTATGAATTTAAATCAAACAGCAGATGTACAGCATATGCGGGTGGCAAACTGATTCAGGTCAGGTGTGCTGAGGTTTCTAAATTGATGCTGAGCTTATCCCAAGGGACACAACACCAGCTGTTGCCTGTTAGGTTAGTTATTTTTATTATTGTTAAATTCATTTGACTTTTCAAGTGAGTAGATAGATGATGTTGTCTTCCCTTATAAAAATAAAGAACATTATATTGGCGGGTATCTCTGTTTTTAGCACTGTCAGTGCACAAGGGGCCTTGCCTAGGGAGCAATAAGGGAGCAGCCTAGCCCACTGCCTGAAGACTTGGCTTCTGTCCTGATTTCAGGGCTGGGGTATCAGCTGGTGGCACCGAAGGCTGGTGCTGCTAAGTAGGAAGCTCACCTTGAGAAGCTGTCAGGGCAGAGTGCCAAGGGTTAGCCTCGTGAGAACGGCCCAGTCTTACTGGAAGCTAACCTACCCATTGGCAGTTGAGATTTTTCCTGAACTGTGTTTCTAAGTTATGTGTAGCATTAATACGAGAATCAGACCTGCCGTCCTTTTAAAATAAGTGCTTTCCCTATAACTAATATTAGAAAGCCAATGTGATTATTCTTTTGGCCAGTCGGATAGAGAGACATCTAATTGTGAAATGTCCCTTAAAGGATGGGCTACATTATGATATAGAAAAATAGATATTCCATGATTCATGTCATATTTTTGTGGACTGGCAGAAACTAGTTTAGAAATAATACATATAATAATTAGAGTTGATTTACAATATTAAGGAAATTCCAAGAGAATTTTCCATGAAGTACAAATCAGGTACTACAGCTTTGAAAAATATACAGTCTAGGCATTTGACTAGGTATCTTTAATGATGTATTTTATTTTGTTCTTGAAACAGGTTGATGAGGAAGGGTAAATTATTAACATTGTAGAGAATGAGATTGAGAATTAGCATTAAGTTATCTGTTTATACAAAAGCAGTAAGTAATTTTTCTTCTTCCAACTATACCATGATGATTCATTATTAAATATCTTTATGGTTTTAAGTCTTCTCTTGAGTACTTTTGCATTTTAATATGTAGCTAAAAATAAACCCTATATTTATACATAATAATTACCTATATTAACTCTGAGTTGAAAAATAGAGTTAGAATCCTTTTTCTGTGGTTTTTATGATAAATTATCATAATCTAGAGGGAAAGTAAAATAAAATAAATCAGATATATGAATCACATCAAACAAGTAAAATATTCAGCTTAAATACATTGTGAAAGATATATACACATTCACATTTGTACACAGCAGGGGAACAGGTAGCATCTTAAATTATTCCAGATAAATAGTAACTATATTTATATTTGAATTAGGTTCATCATTTTTATAATCATATTCCTGAATGTCCATCATATAGATGAAATAAATTATCTTTACTTTCTGTAAACTCACTGTTAGGCTATGGAAATGTATGAGAAGAGTTATTATTTATGGATCTGAACTCTAATTCTGAGTAAAATTAAAATGGGTAAAAAAATATCAGGGCTGTTCTCTTTTTTTTGTGCGAAGTACAAAATTTGCTTACAGAATGATTTCAGCTTAATGTATATATTTGAACATTTTAAACAATCATATCACAGTATCCAACCAATCTTCTGTTTATGATACTGTATTTTAGCAATTGCACTTTGAAAGTTTTTCAGCCTTATATCATTGGAGGTTTGTGCAGATAAAGGATTTCAGTAATGGAATCAAAAGTGAATATATTTTATGTTTAATGAAAGAATGATTTGATGGAGAATAATCAACATGTAGATCTCTGAGGCTCAAAAGTGACATCAATGCCACCTATCCAAAATGGTAGGAAATCAAGGCCCTATATTTAACTTGCTCCATGTCAGAAATCTCTTCTAGTATATATACCTGATGAGGTATTTAATAATATTGACCTGTGTATAGAATATTTCACAGTGGGAACTATTACTCTGTTCAATTCGTGTAGGATGGATGAAAGCAGCTCTTTTAATATTAAAGAAAGTTATTTACATTCATTTTTTTCATTTTGAGATTTTTATTTATTTTGAGTGAAGCATATTGTGATGATTTTTGCCATGCACCAGTATGAATTGACCATGGGCATACACGTGTCCCTTCCCTATAGATCCCCCTCCCCCATCCCTCCTAATCACATCCCTTCTGCTCCCTACCCTTCATATTTTTGGATTTATTCATATTGTACCATGTATCATGATTTATTTTTATTTTTAAATGGTAGTCCATTGAAATAATATGTCGATATATGTTTGAATGTAGAGTCTCTGATCACAGTGCATATCTTTCCCCTCCTCTAGAATCTGATGTGTTCAATCCTTCTCTTTTCACTAGAAATGACCCACTGGTCCCCTGATCTCTCCCTGAGGAGGATTCAAGGCTCTCCTTTGCAGTAGACAGCTTTTATTTTTTTCTTTCATATGATAAAAGGGTCTTCCTTTTGTACCAATGGCAGCTTATCCTTACATGTCTGTCTGTGCTCCCTCAGATAATGTGGCCTCCTCCAGCTCTCTCCTGAGCACTCCTGAGAGAAGGGTTGTTTTTAGGGCATTCAGGTAATCTAATCTGTCACATTCATGTCTACTTGACCTTTAAGAATCCACTACAGTTCCATTGCTTTCATCTTACCTGATTGCATTGTTGCCGCATTTTCTTTTCTCACTTTATCAAAAGTAAACAAGCTTGTGTGTCTCTCTGAGGAACTTGTTACTCTAGAATTCAGTTCAGCTCATTGCCCCGAAGTATCAGCTCTCTGATAGACTTAATGAAAGCTGTGATGGTGCACATCACCTAGGTTAATCTCATTGTAATAGTTGGGGCAAAATTACCTGCAGCTTTCCATATTGCTTATGGAAATATATATTCCTGTGGAAGCAATGCTCAGAAGCATTTAACATTTGTAAATATCAGAAAAATAATTCATATTTTAAGAAAATACTAGTAAAATATTAGAGTAATGATTTGACATTGAAGAAAGTCTGTACTTCTATACTGTTTAGATATACTTTTAATTAATCACCCATTCATTTGATGGCCCATTTATTCCAAAACATTTATAGATTAGCCAGTAAGTGGTAGTTTTTTAGCCTCTGGAAATAAATGACGTATGATCGACCATTTACTTAAAGTTCATGCCTTATTTTTATTTGCTTTATACTTAAGATGTATTTTTATATAATTCATAGATGGGAAAAGATTCTCAAAAACTGTACAGGATTTTTATGAATCTCAGTAGGTAAGTTTTAGATATTTCGAAAACAAAGTTTGCTTTCCTTCAACTTGACTACTGTCACCAAATTTTAAACATATGGTAGTCCATTGAAATAATATGTCGATATATGTTTGAATGTAGAGTCTCTGATCACAGTGCATATCTTTCCCCTCCTCTAGAATCTGATGTGTTCAATCCTTCTCTTTTCACTAGAAATGACCCACTGGTCCCCTGATCTCTCCCTGAGGAGGATTCAAGGCTCTCCTTTGCAGTAGACAGCTTTTATTTTTTTCTTTCATATGATAAAAGGGTCTTCCTTTTGTACCAATGGCAGCTTATCCTTACATGTCTGTCTGTGCTCCCTCAGATAATGTGGCCTCCTCCAGCTCTCTCCTGAGCACTCCTGAGAGAAGGGTTGTTTTTAGGGCATTCAGGTAATCTAATCTGTCACATTCATGTCTACTTGACCTTTAAGAATCCACTACAGTTCCATTGCTTTCATCTTACCTGATTGCATTGTTGCCGCATTTTCTTTTCTCACTTTATCAAAAGTAAACAAGCTTGTGTGTCTCTCTGAGGAACTTGTTACTCTAGAATTCAGTTCAGCTCATTGCCCCGAAGTATCAGCTCTCTGATAGACTTAATGAAAGCTGTGATGGTGCACATCACCTAGGTTAATCTCATTGTAATAGTTGGGGCAAAATTACCTGCAGCTTTCCATATTGCTTATGGAAATATATATTCCTGTGGAAGCAATGCTCAGAAGCATTTAACATTTGTAAATATCAGAAAAATAATTCATATTTTAAGAAAATACTAGTAAAATATTAGAGTAATGATTTGACATTGAAGAAAGTCTGTACTTCTATACTGTTTAGATATACTTTTAATTAATCACCCATTCATTTGATGGCCCATTTATTCCAAAACATTTATAGATTAGCCAGTAAGTGGTAGTTTTTTAGCCTCTGGAAATAAATGACGTATGATCGACCATTTACTTAAAGTTCATGCCTTATTTTTATTTGCTTTATACTTAAGATGTATTTTTATATAATTCATAGATGGGAAAAGATTCTCAAAAACTGTACAGGATTTTTATGAATCTCAGTAGGTAAGTTTTAGATATTTCGAAAACAAAGTTTGCTTTCCTTCAACTTGACTACTGTCACCAAATTATGTCTGTAACAGACATGTATTGAATGAATAGCTTGAAGATGCGTTCTTAATTCCCATTCAAATATATCACTTTCACCAGTCTACCCCTGATATGTACTAGAACTATAGAAATTTAAAGAAAACTAATTTTCAGTATTTACTACTTACACAACTAATTGAGTATTTTTATGAGGCTTTATATAGCTCAAATTGAAGAACTGAGTTGATGTTAACAAATTAAAATGTAAAACTGCAACGTGCAGTGTGAAAGGCTCTGTGATCTACACGTCTTTCCCTTCCCATCACTCAGACATTTCTTTAGACCAAGAATATACCCTTTCCTATGAGCCAGGTCCCCAAATATATGAATTCTGCCATCTGTGTTACTGTTTTGAGTTTCTATCCTTGAAGATGTCTTTGGAAATAAATTTTATCTTAGAAAATACTATGTGTAAACTGATATGCAATGCAGTGAATATATACACAAAGAGACTCAATGGGGAGTCATACCAATAAGGAGAACATACAACGATGGAGTGGGAAAACAATCCATTCGACCAGGTCAGAAATTCTACCATGAGGCAGTATTAACCTCTTTGGTCAGGTGATTCTTTGTTTTGTGTGACAGTTTTGTGCATTGTAGGAGGTTTAGAAATCTTGAATCTCTACTGGCAGTAGTAACTTTATAGTGGTGACAAACAAAATTGTCCCTAGACACCTCTTGTGTTTTTCCCTCTGGTTGTGAAGCACTGATTCAGGCAAAGACATTTTGATTTAAAAAAACATTGAAGAAAGTCTGTACTTCTATACTGTTTAGATATACTTTTAATTAATCACCCATTCATTTGATGGCCCATTTATTCCAAAACATTTATAGATTAGCCAGTAAGTGGTAGTTTTTTAGCCTCTGGAAATAAATGACGTATGATCGACCATTTACTTAAAGTTCATGCCTTATTTTTATTTGCTTTATACTTAAGATGTATTTTTATATAATTCATAGATGGGAAAAGATTCTCAAAAACTGTACAGGATTTTTATGAATCTCAGTAGGTAAGTTTTAGATATTTCGAAAACAAAGTTTGCTTTCCTTCAACTTGACTACTGTCACCAAATTATGTCTGTAACAGACATGTATTGAATGAATAGCTTGAAGATGCGTTCTTAATTCCCATTCAAATATATCACTTTCACCAGTCTACCCCTGATATGTACTAGAACTATAGAAATTTAAAGAAAACTAATTTTCAGTATTTACTACTTACACAACTAATTGAGTATTTTTATGAGGCTTTATATAGCTCAAATTGAAGAACTGAGTTGATGTTAACAAATTAAAATGTAAAACTGCAACGTGCAGTGTGAAAGGCTCTGTGATCTACACGTCTTTCCCTTCCCATCACTCAGACATTTCTTTAGACCAAGAATATACCCTTTCCTATGAGCCAGGTCCCCAAATATATGAATTCTGCCATCTGTGTTACTGTTTTGAGTTTCTATCCTTGAAGATGTCTTTGGAAATAAATTTTATCTTAGAAAATACTATGTGTAAACTGATATGCAATGCAGTGAATATATACACAAAGAGACTCAATGGGGAGTCATACCAATAAGGAGAACATACAACGATGGAGTGGGAAAACAATCCATTCGACCAGGTCAGAAATTCTACCATGAGGCAGTATTAACCTCTTTGGTCAGGTGATTCTTTGTTTTGTGTGACAGTTTTGTGCATTGTAGGAGGTTTAGAAATCTTGAATCTCTACTGGCAGTAGTAACTTTATAGTGGTGACAAACAAAATTGTCCCTAGACACCTCTTGTGTCTTCTTGGTTGAAGTAGCCACCTCTGGTTGTGAAGCACTGATTCAGGCAAAGACATTCAAGAGGTGTTTATGTTATGACTACAGATAAATGCAACTTTGTCTTTAAAAATGAAAGAAACTAAAATATTTAGATAAACCTATTACAAGAGAAGAACAATTTCATTCAGTTGCTGGTAGGTTGAATTTTGTGGATTTTTTCCCACAACTGTTAAGTATCTTTAAGTGACAGGTGATCTACAGCTTTATATTAGTGGGCAAGTTATCTAAATGAGATATGTGGATAAGGCAGAAAATCAGAGTCAAGAGCACCAGTAGCGGTTTTATGATAGTGTCTTCCCAAATCCATTTTTATTGATCGAATTTGTCTCATGGTTTTAACATTTATACCCCAAGGGGTGTGTGTGTGTGTGTGTGTGTGTGTGTGTGTGTGTGTGTAAATAATCAGACTCAGGAAGGACACATCAAAGCTCTGGCACTACTGACTATGACTAAATATGTTCAGAGTGTTGTTTGATAAGTTCCCAAATGTTACTTCTCACCCTGTGTATTAAAATTAATGATTTTTCTGAAACTCCTAAAGCTAGACATAATGGGAATTATACTGAGCTTGATTTAAATTTTCAGTGATATAAATTCAATCAAGGCATTCCTATGGGCTTTTGTAATAAATAGTCAAACTGTTGAATAAATTAATATATTTTTAAAAATAGAATAATAATCTACTATCTCATTATCATTATGCCTAGAATAGACCAAGAACCTTTTTGGATGTCTTTGGAAAAAAACCTATGTGTAAACTGATATGCAATGCAGTGAATATATACACAAAGAGACTCAATGGGGAGTCATACCAATAAGGAGAACATACAACGATGGAGTGGGAAAACAATCCATTCGACCAGGTCAGAAATTCTACCATGAGGCAGTATTAACCTCTTTGGTCAGGTGATTCTTTGTTTTGTGTGACAGTTTTGTGCATTGTAGGAGGTTTAGAAATCTTGAATCTCTACTGGCAGTAGTAACTTTATAGTGGTGACAAACAAAATTGTCCCTAGACACCTCTTGTGTCTTCTTGGTTGAAGTAGCCACCTCTGGTTGTGAAGCACTGATTCAGGCAAAGACATTCAAGAGGTGTTTATGTTATGACTACAGATAAATGCAACTTTGTCTTTAAAAATGAAAGAAACTAAAATATTTAGATAAACCTATTACAAGAGAAGAACAATTTCATTCAGTTGCTGGTAGGTTTAATTTTGTGGATTTTTCCTACAACTGTTAAGTATCTTTAAGTGACAGGTGATCTACAGCTTTATATTAGTGGGCAAGTTATCTAAATGAGATATGTGGATAAGGCAGAAAATCAGAGTCAAGAGCACCAGTAGCGGTTTTATGATAGTGTCTTCCCAAATCCATTTTTATTGATCGAATTTGTCTCATGGTTTTAACATTTATACCCCAAGGGGTGTGTGTGTGTGTGTGTGTGTGTGTGTGTGTGTGTGTGTAAATAATCAGACTCAGGAAGGACACATCAAAGCTCTGGCACTACTGACTATGACTAAATATGTTCAGAGTGTTGTTTGATAAGTTCCCAAATGTTACTTCTCACCCTGTGTATTAAAATTAATGATTTTTCTGAAACTCCTAAAGCTAGACATAATGGGAATTATACTGAGCTTGATTTAAATTTTCAGTGATATAAATTCAATCAAGGCATTCCTATGGGCTTTTGTAATAAATAGTCAAACTGTTGAATAAATTAATATATTTTTAAAAATAGAATAATAATCTACTATCTCATTATCATTATGCCTAGAATAGACCAAGAACTTTTAGATAGACACGTCAGGCTGTGCCATCCATTTCCAGCATATAAAAAGCTGTGGGTACTCATCCTCTGCTTATGATAAGAAAAAAGCTACACAAGCTGAAAACCAGTGACTTTTCCTCAACTCATCAGAAAATTCAGGTTGGAGGGTAAACTGGCACAGTAAAATCTTGGAGACACAAGCAAATACAGTGACTCCCCAAAGAGATCAGAATAACAGGTAGAAGCTGCTGGAGCCATAAACTAGCAAAAATATTTAAATGGTAATCTGATGAGAGTGGATTATCTTGAGAGTATGAAAATTCTGGACACATGCAGTATTAGGGAGGCGTGTTCACATTTATGAGGAAGACTCCGAGTTTTCTTAGTGTAGGATGAGAAAAATCACTCTGTCTTTGGCAGGAGGTGTAAAGAAGTAAAATTGTGAAAAGCACCTTATGTGTTATTCAAAAATAAATAAAGCTTGAAAGAACAGAGGATGTTGTACCTTGCATTTGCCCAACACACACACACACACACACACACACACACACACACCCCACTTAAGATATCCTAAAGAATAGCATCATGAAAGTGAAAATAAAAGTATTGGTTGTCAGTCATGTCCAGCTCTTTGTGAACTCATGGACTGTAGACTGTGAGGCTCCTCTGTCCATGGAATTCTCCTGGCAAGAGTGTTGGAGTGGGTAGTCATTCCCTTTGCGAGGGGATCTTCCCAACCCAGGGATCGAACCCAAGTCTCCTGCATTGTAGGCAGATCCTTTATTGCCTGAGCCGATTATAAACCAAACTTCCCAGTTTGAAAAGTGTGGAAATTAAGATTGAGTGACATAACCAATTTTAAAATACCTAATTTTTCAAGTACTTGAATAAAACATGTTTCTCCATTGGAGAGTGCCCACTTTTCCATTCTATGCAAAGCATATGATATAATTATGTGGTTAGGTACTTAGGTCTATAATAAAAGAACACATTTTACATTTTAAAATCAAGTAACAATTAAGCAGTGAATTTCATGCTACTATTACCTCTAGTATAATTGCCAGACAATTTTCAGGCCATAAATAACCCTACAATTACTTAATGCTTTTTTATGTTCTATAGTCTACATGGCAACAATTACATTATTACAGAATAATTACGTAAATTGCTTTATTTGTAATTGCCATAAAAGGCATTTTTCAGCACTTTATTTGAAGCACAATGACCAAAAAGAATATGCATGATGCTGAGTATTTGATTTGTTATTAGAGAATTACACAGTATTAAACTTTCATGTTTTATCTTACATTTGAAGAAACACGTATGGGGGTCTCTGTGGGTCATTTGCAAATGTTCTTTTAATGCTTTAAAACATACCTGGTAAAATAGAAAAGATAAACTTCTTAAGCCAATGTATTATGATTTTCCTCTATGTGCCCCCTTTGCAGAAAGACTCTATAAAAACATAAATCAGCATGAATATGGTTGTAAGAATACAATAATTAAAGACTTTGTGTTGCAAAGAATAGGTTTCAAACAGTACATTTAAATGCTAAGCATAACTTTCTTTAAGGAATTATCAATAAATTCATTTCATTATAACCTAAGGGTTCTTGAATAAAGTTAAGTATTATGATTTGAGGATTAAATTTTACCAGAATCATGAGCTTAATTAATTTTCATGATTTTTGGAAATCAATTTCCTCAATTAAGTTGGAAGTATAATCAAATAACTAGGGCACAATTGAAAGAGCTACCATTGTTACCCTTCCTGAGCAGGTGCCATAATTCCTTACCTACAGTGTATTTCTAAAGAGAGAATCATTTTATCAAAATGTTAATTTACTGTCCAATTTAGGTATCTGTATCCATAAAATTCTTTGATCTATGAAGAAAGAAAATTAGATTCATCCCAATGAATTTTAATCATTCATGAAGAAGCCACAATTTCAAAAATTGTCAGATATACTACAACCTACTTTTCTAAGACCGCAGTTACTCATTTGAGATTGTAGAAGGAATCCAGACAGTTATGCCATTTGTTTCCTCATAGTGTTTACGACTGTATTTCACAGTCTCTTCGGTACTCAGACTGCCTTCTTTCCGTACCTTCTTCTGCATCATGACCAGTTTGATCCCTTATCTCTGATTCCTTTCTTAGCAGCATCCTCCTCTTTCTTCTCGCACAGTTAGAATGTGAGCTTTTCCTTTATTGTTTGCAACCAGTTTACCCTGAAATATGATTTTCTAAGCACCTGCTACCTGATCCTGGATTCTGCAAAAGATATATAGGATTTTGAAACTGGCATCCATTGACATCTGACTTTGTGAAAACAAAGGGAATTTCTCCTGAGTGATTCTGATGACTGTGGGGATCAGCTTCTACATATTCTCTGTTGTGTGTGCAGCCTCTTCAGTCCTGTCCTCCTCTTTGCAACCCATGGGGTGTAGCCCACCAGGCACCTCTGTCCATGGGGTTACCCCCGGGAAGAACACTGGAGTGAATTGCCGTTTCCTCCTCTGAGGATATTCCTGATAACCCAGGGATTGAATCCATGTCTCCTATGATGCCAGCACTGGCAGGTGGATTCTTCACTACTGAGCCAAGTGGAAAGGCCACTGTTTTCCCTAGAGTGATTCTGTTTTTCCTTATTTACTTGGTCTTCAAGAATTCTGTAACCTGGACCAACTGGGAAAGATATGACATTAACTGTGTGGACCTTGTGGCTAAAGCCCTGGTACTGATTCATAATTTGCAAATACTGTTGCAGACCCACTTCAGTTGGTGACTGTGGAAATTCTTCTTCTGTGAGAAGGTGGGTTTCTGTGCCTGTTTGACAGGAGAATGCAGATCGAGATTGAGATGTTGGTATAAACAGTGGATTGCTCCTTACAGAGAAAGTCTTTGCCCCAAGTAAGGTCCTCATTAGATTATGGACTTTTACCCCAAGAATTGGAGGAATTTTTAATATAATTAGATTATAAAGAGGACATGTGGGAATTCCCTGGCCAGTGGTTAGAACTCCCCATTTTTGCCTGGGGTATGGGCTTGATCCCTTCTCATGGAACTAAGATCCCACAAGTTGTGTGTGACATCCGAAAATAAATAAATACACAGATATATTACAAGTATGCAAATTTTATATTGTAGAAGGAATCCAGACAGTTATGCCATTTGTTTCCTCATAGTGTTTACGACTGTATTTCACAGTCTCTTCGGTACTCAGACTGCCTTCTTTCCGTACCTTCTTCTGCATCATGACCAGTTTGATCCCTTATCTCTGATTCCTTTCTTAGCAGCATCCTCCTCTTTCTTCTCGCACAGTTAGAATGTGAGCTTTTCCTTTATTGTTTGCAACCAGTTTACCCTGAAATATGATTTTCTAAGCACCTGCTACCTGATCCTGGATTCTGCAAAAGATATATAGGATTTTGAAACTGGCATCCATTGACATCTGACTTTGTGAAAACAAAGGGAATTTCTCCTGAGTGATTCTGATGACTGTGGGGATCAGCTTCTACATATTCTCTGTTGTGTGTGCAGCCTCTTCAGTCCTGTCCTCCTCTTTGCAACCCATGGGGTGTAGCCCACCAGGCACCTCTGTCCATGGGGTTACCCCGGCAAGAACACTGGAGTGAATTGCCGTTTCCTCCTCTGAGGATATTCCTGATAACCCAGGGATTGAATCCATGTCTCCTATGATGCCAGCACTGGCAGGTGGATTCTTCACTACTGAGCCAAGTGGAAAGGCCACTGTTTTCCCTAGAGTGATTCTGTTTTTCCTTATTTACTTGGTCTTCAAGAATTCTGTAACCTGGACCAACTGGGAAAGATATGACATTAACTGTGTGGACCTTGTGGCTAAAGCCCTGGTACTGATTCATAATTTGCAAATACTGTTGCAGACCCACTTCAGTTGGTGACTGTGGAAATTCTTCTTCTGTGAGAAGGTGGGTTTCTGTGCCTGTTTGACAGGAGAATGCAGATCGAGATTGAGATGTTGGTATAAACAGTGGATTGCTCCTTACAGAGAAAGTCTTTGCCCCAAGTAAGGTCCTCATTAGATTATGGACTTTTACCCCAAGAATTGGAGGAATTTTTAATATAATTAGATTATAAAGAGGACATGTGGGAATTCCCTGGCCAGTGGTTAGAACTCCCCATTTTTGCCTGGGGTATGGGCTTGATCCCTTCTCATGGAACTAAGATCCCACAAGTTGTGTGTGACATCCGAAAATAAATAAATACACAGATATATTACAAGTATGCAAATTTTATATTGATTTTAAAATAAAACATACCCTTTCAAAGAGCTCTTACTTTCATTGCAGGGCACCAACATGTGTGACTCTAGGTCCCAGCACTAGCATGCCTTGTTTTAAGTGTCAGCGGGAATATTCTAAAAAAATTATAGTGACAAGAATATTTTAGATATGGGAACACATTGTTGACTTGAACGTGTAATGTTATAATTGAGAACATCATAACCCCTCTCTAGTCCTCATATTGTGAAATTGTTGGATAAAATCATGAAGAAGACGTGACTACTGGTTGATGCACGAGCTGTACCTGGATGCTGGGAGGGTCCTCACCCTTTCTTTGTCCTTGGAATATGCCTTCAGCCCACTGATCCATCAGCAGGAGATGTTCCAAGGATGGAGCCTTGAAAGAGTAAGGTGTTGAGACCATCTGGACTAAATAACCAGTTAAAGCTTCTCTATAAACTTTGTAGATTCTGGCGGGCAGGTATGGAGATCTACTTTCTTGCAGCCACCCAAGTCAAGCCTGGTATGCAATCACCTTGCTAATTAAACCTGCCACCTACCATCAGCAGTGGTCTGTCTCTTTCTTTGGTCTCTCCTTGCACTCTACGTAGAGGGACCAGTTTTAGATTTTATCCAAAAAGCTCCTGAGCGTAACTTCTCAGCTCACTTCCAACTCTGCCAGCCTCTGGATATACCAATGTTACTGTGGTGACAGGGAACAGAAAGTCTTGCTAGAGAAAGAAATAGGCCTTGGGACATTGGGGAAAAGATAGCTGCAGACTTAAATGTTTTGCTTAATTTTATGTTGACTTGACTGAGCAGTGGTGCCCAGATATTTGGTCAAACATTTTGATGTTTCTGTGAGAGTGTTTTTGGATGAGATTTGCATTTCGCTCAGTGAAAGTCTTTGCCCCAAGTAAGGTCCTCATTAGATTATGGACTTTTACCCCAAGAATTGGAGGAATTTTTAATATAATTAGATTATAAAGAGGACATGTGAATTCCTGGCCAGTGGTTAGAACTCCCCATTTTGCCTGGGGTATGGGCTTGATCCCTTCTCATGGAACTAAGATCCCACAAGTTGTGTGTGACATCCGAAAATAAATAAATACACAGATATATTACAAGTATGCAAATTTTATATTGATTTTAAAATAAAACATACCCTTTCAAAGAGCTCTTACTTTCATTGCAGGGCACCAACATGTGTGACTCTAGGTCCCAGCACTAGCATGCCTTGTTTTAAGTGTCAGCGGGAATATTCTAAAAAAATTATAGTGACAAGAATATTTTAGATATGGGAACACATTGTTGACTTGAACGTGTAATGTTATAATTGAGAACATCATAACCCCTCTCTAGTCCTCATATTGTGAAATTGTTGGATAAAATCATGAAGAAGACGTGACTACTGGTTGATGCACGAGCTGTACCTGGATGCTGGGAGGGTCCTCACCCTTTCTTTGTCCTTGGAATATGCCTTCAGCCCACTGATCCATCAGCAGGAGATGTTCCAAGGATGGAGCCTTGAAAGAGTAAGGTGTTGAGACCATCTGGACTAAATAACCAGTTAAAGCTTCTCTATAAACTTTGTAGATTCTGGCGGGCAGGTATGGAGATCTACTTTCTTGCAGCCACCCAAGTCAAGCCTGGTATGCAATCACCTTGCTAATTAAACCTGCCACCTACCATCAGCAGTGGTCTGTCTCTTTCTTTGGTCTCTCCTTGCACTCTACGTAGAGGGACCAGTTTTAGATTTTATCCAAAAAGCTCCTGAGCGTAACTTCTCAGCTCACTTCCAACTCTGCCAGCCTCTGGATATACCAATGTTACTGTGGTGACAGGGAACAGAAAGTCTTGCTAGAGAAAGAAATAGGCCTTGGGACATTGGGGAAAAGATAGCTGCAGACTTAAATGTTTTGCTTAATTTTATGTTGACTTGACTGAGCAGTGGTGCCCAGATATTTGGTCAAACATTTTGATGTTTCTGTGAGAGTGTTTTTGGATGAGATTTGCATTTCGCTCAGTGAATTTTGATTAAAGCAAATCTTTCTCCAAAATGTGAGTGGGGCTCTCATCCAATCAGTTGAAAAACTGAATAGAATAAAAGGCTGACTTCTCCCAGTAAGAGGAAACTCTGCCAGTTGATGGCCTTCAGAGGTCACCAGTGACATCAGTCCTGGCAGCCTCCCCCATCAGATTCATATTCCATACAAAATAACTGGCATACAAATTTTAAAGGTATAAGGGCCCAGGAAACTAAGGGAAAAAAGGAGACAGAATACTAAAGAAATACAGCATAAATGAGTAAAATGCAGTGCATGGTTTGAAATTAGTTGCATTTTCTTACAAATGACATCATTGAAACAACTGGCAAAATTTGAATCATAACTGAGAAATATTAGCAATGATTCATTCCATGTTTTTGAAAACTAAACTGAGAGGATATAATAAAATGTTACTGTTTATAGGAAAATACATTAATGTATTTGGTTCTAATGAGACATCATGTGAGTAGCTTACTCTCAAGTGGTTCATGCAACTTCTGCCATTTACAAATGCGCTTGCAACTTTTCACTGTTTGTAATTGTTGATACAAAATAATTTTATTCTAAAAGAGAAACATTTATACTGCCATGAGACATAGGAAATAAATAAATAAAAAGAAACAAAGCAAATAAAATAAATAAAAACATTTAACACTCCAAAATATTGATAGCAAAAAATCTGCTAACATCATAGACTTCTTAAGAGCAGTTATTTTTTATTATTTTTTTGGTGGGGTGGGAGGGCCACTTCTATTAGTCTTTTATTTATCTATTTTCATACATCTTTGTTCTTTGGCCTGTGTGGGCCTCCCATCGCAGTGGCCTCTGTTGTCGCAGAGCACTGGCTCTGGGCGCATGCACTCCATCGTCTTGCTAGTAGAAAGAAATAAAGGCCCTTCTCAGCTCACTTCCAACTCTGCCAGCCTCTGGATATACCAATGTTACTGTGGTGACAGGGAACAGAAAGTCTTGCTAGAGAAAGAAATAGGCCTTGGGACATTGGGGAAAAGATAGCTGCAGACTTAAATGTTTTGCTTAATTTTATGTTGACTTGACTGAGCAGTGGTGCCCAGATATTTGGTCAAACATTTTGATGTTTCTGTGAGAGTGTTTTTGGATGAGATTTGCATTTCGCTCAGTGAATTTTGATTAAAGCAAATCTTTCTCCAAAATGTGAGTGGGGCTCTCATCCAATCAGTTGAAAAACTGAATAGAATAAAAGGCTGACTTCTCCCAGTAAGAGGAAACTCTGCCAGTTGATGGCCTTCAGAGGTCACCAGTGACATCAGTCCTGGCAGCCTCCCCCATCAGATTCATATTCCATACAAAATAACTGGCATACAAATTTTAAAGGTATAAGGGCCCAGGAAACTAAGGGAAAAAAGGAGACAGAATACTAAAGAAATACAGCATAAATGAGTAAAATGCAGTGCATGGTTTGAAATTAGTTGCATTTTCTTACAAATGACATCATTGAAACAACTGGCAAAATTTGAATCATAACTGAGAAATATTAGCAATGATTCATTCCATGTTTTTGAAAACTAAACTGAGAGGATATAATAAAATGTTACTGTTTATAGGAAAATACATTAATGTATTTGGTTCTAATGAGACATCATGTGAGTAGCTTACTCTCAAGTGGTTCATGCAACTTCTGCCATTTACAAATGCGCTTGCAACTTTTCACTGTTTGTAATTGTTGATACAAAATAATTTTATTCTAAAAGAGAAACATTTATACTGCCATGAGACATAGGAAATAAATAAATAAAAAGAAACAAAGCAAATAAAATAAATAAAAACATTTAACACTCCAAAATATTGATAGCAAAAAATCTGCTAACATCATAGACTTCTTAAGAGCAGTTATTTTTTATTATTTTTTTGGTGGGGTGGGAGGGCCACTTCTATTAGTCTTTTATTTATCTATTTTCATACATCTTTGTTCTTTGGCCTGTGTGGGCCTCCCATCGCAGTGGCCTCTGTTGTCGCAGAGCACTGGCTCTGGGGGCATGCACTCCAGAGCTCTGGCTCGGTAATTGGACACATCGATCCAGTGGCTCCACGGCACATGGGATCTTCCCAGTCCAGGGAGCGAACTGGCGCCCCTTGCACTGCAAGACGGTGTCCTTACCCACTGGACCACCAGGGAAGCCCATAGACTTCTAATTTTACTGAAATAGCTGAGTTCATTCACTCTGATTAAACTTTTGGTCCATGCATTGCAACCTGATATAAACAGAAAATATTTCTTTATGAAGAAATTCTAAACTTTCCTCTGACTCATTCTAATCATATAGATACTTTTCAAATTTAATTTCCATTGATCATTTTTGTTATTTTGATGACATAGCTTTCCTCTAGTAAAATCTGAGTCATTAGCAATGTATCCCTGTGTCCATGTCAAATGCATTTTTTCAGGAGAAAAACAGAAAATGGTGCCAAGCACAGATCATTAAATGATTCAGTTATTTTCGAAAGCAAGTAAATAGTGTATGGACACAGAACAACAAATAACAAGAGTGCCTTCCCTATAGTAGCTCACACTCAGTATGTTAGAGATATGGATAAGTAAGAAAGTACAGATTAGAATGAAAAGTGCCAGAATGAAGATGGGCAAATACGTAAGGACAGATGGAAGTAGACACAATGTATCTACATGCTTAAACAACTCGATTTGTAGGATATTTGAGTTAGATACTGAAAGAGGATTCAATTATAGATCTTAGAAACCTGAGTTCAGATTTCACCTCTGTACTTACTATTTTTATCATCTTAGAAAATTAATTGTATCTACCTGAAGCTCAGTCTAATTATTTGTAACACAAAGTCAAAGACCTATTACAAATGGTTTTGAAGAATTTCTGACATCAAGCCTATGAAGGTTCCTAACACAATGTAGTCATCCAATTAATTATATCTTAATATAAGGCCCCTGTGGAAAAAGTTGAAGCTTTTATTATATAAAATGTGAAGCTTGGACAAAAACATGAGTAAAGCAAAACCCATTTGCATAGCTCCCTTTGACTAATGTAACTAAGAATATCTCGGTTGCTATTTGTACACATCTGCAGCCTTGGTAATGGACCACGTCCCTAGACGCTACCATTTCAGGTGCAGGTCTGAATTTTAAAATATCCCACAGGTAATTCTGATGTATAGTGATAATAATAGCTACATTCAAAATCTTCTTTGCTAGGGGGCTTCACATGCATTATTAATAATCCTTACACTCATCCTGTAAAATAGGCATGCTTATCTCAATTTAAAAAAAGAAAAATACAGGGTCTCCAGGAGGTGAAGCACTTGTCCTTGGTCAGAGAGATACTGAGAAGCTGGAGTTTCATTCTAGTTCTGTGTAAGGACAAACACTGTGCCAATTTTAATTCCACCTAATACTTCCTAGTGATTAAATTTAACATATAATCCACAGAGAGGATTATAAAGTTAGCCAGAATGGGAAGCATAAAATAAATACTGACATTTCAGCGAATACAAAATATTGATTATTAAAAATCTCATTCTGTCTTTCAGATGATCTGCTATTTATGCCAACAGATGTTTCCTCTTCACAAAAAAACATCAAAGAGACTGAAGATAACATATGCTAATTTCTCTAGTCTCTTATCTTACAGTTTCTGAAGGTAGTCTTATTAGAGATATGGATAAGTAAGAAAGTACAGATTAGAATGAAAAGTGCCAGAATGAAGATGGGCAAATACGTAAGGACAGATGGAAGTAGACACAATGTATCTACATGCTTAAACAACTCGATTTGTAGGATATTTGAGTTAGATACTGAAAGAGGATTCAATTATAGATCTTAGAAACCTGAGTTCAGATTTCACCTCTGTACTTACTATTTTTATCATCTTAGAAAATTAATTGTATCTACCTGAAGCTCAGTCTAATTATTTGTAACACAAAGTCAAAGACCTATTACAAATGGTTTTGAAGAATTTCTGACATCAAGCCTATGAAGGTTCCTAACACAATGTAGTCATCCAATTAATTATATCTTAATATAAGGCCCCTGTGGAAAAAGTTGAAGCTTTTATTATATAAAATGTGAAGCTTGGACAAAAACATGAGTAAAGCAAAACCCATTTGCATAGCTCCCTTTGACTAATGTAACTAAGAATATCTCGGTTGCTATTTGTACACATCTGCAGCCTTGGTAATGGACCACGTCCCTAGACGCTACCATTTCAGGTGCAGGTCTGAATTTTAAAATATCCCACAGGTAATTCTGATGTATAGTGATAATAATAGCTACATTCAAAATCTTCTTTGCTAGGGGGCTTCACATGCATTATTAATAATCCTTACACTCATCCTGTAAAATAGGCATGCTTATCTCAATTTAAAAAAAGAAAAATACAGGGTCTCCAGGAGGTGAAGCACTTGTCCTTGGTCAGAGAGATACTGAGAAGCTGGAGTTTCATTCTAGTTCTGTGTAAGGACAAACACTGTGCCAATTTTAATTCCACCTAATACTTCCTAGTGATTAAATTTAACATATAATCCACAGAGAGGATTATAAAGTTAGCCAGAATGGGAAGCATAAAATAAATACTGACATTTCAGCGAATACAAAATATTGATTATTAAAAATCTCATTCTGTCTTTCAGATGATCTGCTATTTATGCCAACAGATGTTTCCTCTTCACAAAAAAACATCAAAGAGACTGAAGATAACATATGCTAATTTCTCTAGTCTCTTATCTTACAGTTTCTGAAGGTAGTCTTATTAGCAGAATTCAGAACATATTTATTTTTCAGTATATGATTTAATAACTTATTGTCAAATTAAGGTATCGCATCTTATATGCTTTAGAAATAAAATAGCTTGCTTGCACATAAGTTTAAAATCTTCTTAGTACTCTGGAAGTTTTATACTTGAAATTTTGGTTGAAGCCATCAGTAATATGTGGGTTGTCACTGATGTTTATACAAAATAGATGGAATTAATTTTTCTGTTTCTTTCTTATCATGGATATGTAATTGAGTTTCCAGATGTGTGTTTCTGTGTGTTTGGAGCCCCGTAATGTCCAACTCTTTGTGATCCCCTGGATTGTAGCCCACCAGGCTCCTCTTTCCATGGGATTCTCCAGGCAAGAATCCTAGAGTGGGTTGCCATTTCCTTCTGCAAAGGATCTTCCCTATCCAAGGATTAAACCAGGGTCTCCTGCATTGCACGTAGATTCTTTACCATCTGAGCTACCATGGAAGCCCAAATAGTATTTAATAAATATTTAGAGTTTAAAAATACTTTCTCTATATGTCACAAAATTTTCTTTGGTTTAAATCTGAAAAAGTGATCTATTTTCTAAATTCCGTAGTCATTGTCATGAACAAACAAAAAGTCTAGTAGTGTGACAGTGTCATATCTCTCTGAGAACTGACCCTTCATAGTAGACAGGCAAGGATCTCGGTTTCACCTCTTGCCTCAAGGGGGTCCCAGGTCTTATATCTCTAATTTTATACCTTTGAAAGCTCGAGTATATTAGGTCTAAAGATAGAAATTCACTCTCAATGTATTAATAGCTGTGTTACCTCCCACCCCTGCACTGACCTTGTTAGTATTCAGTTAAATCTCATATTTTGGGAGATTTGTTGTTCAGTTTCTAAGTGGTGTCTGACTGTTTGTGACCCCATGGACTGCAGCACGCCAGGCTTCCCTGTCCTTCACCATCTATCTCCCAGAGTGTGCTCAAACTCATATCCATTGATGATGCCATCCAACTTCTCATCAGGTAGTCTAATTATTGGAGGTTCAGCTTCAGCATCAGTCCCTCTAATGAACAGTCAGGGTTGATTTCCCTTAGGATTGACTGGTTTGATGTCCTTATTGTTCAAGGGGCTCTCAAGAGTTTTCTAGTACCACAGTTTGAAAGCATCACTTACTTTCCTCTCAGCCTTCCTTATGGTCCAGCTCTCGCATCCATGCATGGCTGCTGGGAAAACTGTAGCTTTGACAATATGGACCTTTGTTGGCAAAGTGATGTCTCTGCTTTTTAATATGCTGTCTTTGTTTGGCATAGTTTTTCTTACAAGGAGCAAGTGTCTTTTAATTTTGTAGCTGTAGTCACTGTCTACAGTAATTTTGGAACCGAAGAAAACAAAGTCTGCCGCTGTTTTCATTTTTTCTCCATCTACTTACCACAAAGTGATGGGACTGGATACCATAATCTTCATTTTTTGAATATTGAGTTTTAAGCCAGCTTTTTCACTCTCCTCTTTCACCCTCATCAAGAGGCTCTTTTGTTCCTTTGGGAGCTTAGATGTTTCTATTTTTTTTCTTGCAACTCAGACGTACATTGAAATGAATGTTTCACATTTTATCCATCTTTTTTAGCATACTGATCTGGAAGTATTTGCCAATTATCTGGTCAGTTACCATGTTAAAATGGAAGTGCCCCTCTCGGAATGAATCTCTTCTATATATCTGTGCTTTTCTAACATGTGTTAATACATTCCTTGTTCCCAATGGATTGTAACCTCCAGATAAGCAATCTTTTCACCACAGACATTAATTTATGCTTTATACTTTTTATATGTTGTATAATATTTTGAAAAAGTCGATCCAAAACAGATATTTATGCAGTGAGAAGAACATATGTTTCTAGCTGGAAAAATAAAGTGCTTAAATCCTAGGTAAATTGGTATGGTATTGGGTAAAATTATTAACACACGTTTAGGCTTACTAGAAAAAATCAAGACGATATATATTTACGGGCCTTACAAAGACATATAAGTGCCTAATAACGTGAAGGTATTCCTTAGTTTGTCTGGAACAGATTGAAATTTTGCTGATGTCTTGGTATTATTGTAACTACAGTTCCAAATGTGTTCCATGGAGGTGATAAATTATAAAACTCCCAGTTGATAATAAGACCACTAATAAAAGACATTTATTATAATTTTGTTTGTTGAATGCAAACAACATAGTTTCTTCTTTAAAAACATAGTTTGAATAAGCTTGGTGTATACCCATTCGCAACTAATCATGTGATGACCTCAGGGTTTGCCTTTTCATAGCTCATCTCATTAGAAAGAATGACTGGCATTTTAGTATGTTAACTAAGTGATAATCATGTGAGAAACCTTATGCTCTCAAACAAAGCAGCTTGTCTTAAAAATACACTAACAGGGCTTCCCCTGGTGGTCCAGTGGGTAAGGACACCGCCTTGCAGTGCAAGGGGCGCCGGTTCGAGCCCTGGCCTGGGAAGATCCCACGTGCTGCGGAGCGGCTGGACTGATGTGTCCAATCACCAAGCCGGAGCTCTGGAGCGCATGCGCTCAGAGCCTGTGCTCTGCAACGACAGACGCCACCGCGATGGGAGGCCCACAAGAGCCAAAGAACAAAGACGGATGAACAGAGAGAAATGAAGACCAATAGAAGTGGCCCGCCTGCTCCCCTCCCTCCCTCCCCAACCCGACCCCCACCAAAAAAAAAAAAAATAAATAAATCTTTAAAAAAAAAAAAAATGTCTCAGGAGATACGGATTATTTAAAAAAAAAAAAAAATACACTAACAAATTTTCAGCAAATACCCATTAGTATGTTTTTATTAAGCAGTTTGTTACAGAGCCTCTGTCTTTGATTGCTGATTATTAAAAGAGTAGAGAATAAGTTGATACTCTGCAGAATGTACATAGCAGCATGAAGAATCTGAACGCTTGGGGAGGAGATAATATTTTAACTGGAGGATCCATGGTAAAAAGACCCAGGTTATTATCAGATCTTCTGAAACTCTAGTGCTCGTATTTATAAAAATGAAATATCAAGGTCAATAAAGAAAAGTCATGTTGTTGTCCTAGCATTAAACAGAAAATAATTCCTCTAATACATCATATGGACATAGGACATAAGTGCCTAATAACGTGAAGGTATTCCTTAGTTTGTCTGGAACAGATAAACATTTTTTCCATAATGTGTTCCATGGAGGTGATAAATTATAAAACTCCCAGTTGATAATAAGACCACTAATAAAAGACATTTATTATAATTTTGTTTGTTGAATGCAAACAACATAGTTTCTTCTTTAAAAACATAGTTTGAATAAGCTTGGTGTATACCCATTCGCAACTAATCATGTGATGACCTCAGGGTTTGCCTTTTCATAGCTCATCTCATTAGAAAGAATGACTGGCATTTTAGTATGTTAACTAAGTGATAATCATGTGAGAAACCTTATGCTCTCAAACAAAGCAGCTTGTCTTAAAAATACACTAACAGGGCTTCCCCTGGTGGTCCAGTGGGTAAGGACACCGCCTTGCAGTGCAAGGGGCGCCGGTTCGAGCCCTGGCCTGGGAAGATCCCACGTGCTGCGGAGCGGCTGGACTGATGTGTCCAATCACCAAGCCGGAGCTCTGGAGCGCATGCGCTCAGAGCCTGTGCTCTGCAACGACAGACGCCACCGCGATGGGAGGCCCACAAGAGCCAAAGAACAAAGACGGATGAACAGAGAGAAACGAAAGACCAATAGAAGTGGCCCGCCTGCTCCCCTCCCTCCCTCCCCAACCCGACCCCCGCCCAAAAATAAATAAATAAATAAATCTTTAAAAAAAAAAAAAAATGTCTCAGGAGATACGGATTATTTAAAAAAAAAAAAAAATACACTAACAAATTTTCAGCAAATACCCATTAGTATGTTTTTATTAAGCAGTTTGTTACAGAGCCTCTGTCTTTGATTGCTGATTATTAAAAGAGTAGAGAATAAGTTGATACTCTGCAGAATGTACATAGCAGCATGAAGAATCTGAACGCTTGGGGAGGAGATAATATTTTAACTGGAGGATCCATGGTAAAAAGACCCAGGTTATTATCAGATCTTCTGAAACTCTAGTGCTCGTATTTATAAAAATGAAATATCAAGGTCAATAAAGAAAAGTCATGTTGTTGTCCTAGCATTAAACAGAAAATAATTCCTCTAATACATCATATTGACATAGGACATCTCAGGTCATGAGTAGTGTGTCTCCTGGAAAGAAATTGGGAAATAAATGTGTTTTATGCTCAGGTGATCTTATTTGATGATGGCTTTATCTTATTCTTCAGTCATCCTAGAATTATGATTCAATGAATTTGGAATACTAATATTTCATTTCATTAGCTGTTTTAAGAGCAGTGCAGTGCTAGAGACCAACAGTGTTCAATTAGAAACTATGCCCTTCAGGTATATGGGAATGGTCTAATACTTTCACTATCATTATTGAGAATCACTGACCTTCTGCCACCTTCAGGTAAAGTAGTATCTTTAAGGGCATTCGCTGCTTAATATAAATCTATCTTAGATATTTTATTAACTTTATATCAGAACCTCTTTGAAACAAAAGTGTAACTGTCGTTATATTATAGATAAAGGAGTTGTTTCTGAGTGTTGTACAATTGTTTTTCTCTGTTTATATACCCAGTTTAGCAAAACAAGTTTTCCAATACATGTTAGTAAAAACTTTGTTCATTGGTTTATATTTTTGGAATATCTCTGTTCAGGAAGGAAAAATGATTATAACCCCTCAAGGAAATTAAAAACAGAGTAAATCACAGTGAAAATGTTCAGATCTGTGTTCTAATCCAGGCATCACCTGTCAGAACTGACTTTAGAATGACAAGATGGAAGACTCAATCTAGTTGGATAAATACTGCAGTGGTAGGTGGGATTTTTGCAACCTCTGAAACATTATAAATAGTTGTGATTTTTATACCCATGACACACACATGGTGATTCCTGGACTTATTCTCCTATTTCATAGCTGAGATACCTAAAATGCAGATGCTAATTGATTTCTCCAGAGAGAAATAGTTGTTTAAGGTAGAATATAAATGCCTGTCTGTCTTCCACAGAAGTCCTCAGATTGTCATAGCAGCATGAAGAATCTGAACGCTTGGGAGGAGATAATATTTTAACTGGAGGATCCATGGTAAAAGACCCAGGTTATTATCAGATCTTCTGAAACTCTAGTGCTCGTATTTATAAAATGAAATATCAAGGTCAATAAAGAAAAGTCATGTTGTTGTCCTAGCATTAAACAGAAAATAATTCCTCTAATACATCATATTGACATAGGACATCTCAGGTCATGAGTAGTGTGTCTCCTGGAAAGAAATTGGGAAATAAATGTGTTTTATGCTCAGGTGATCTTATTTGATGATGGCTTTATCTTATTCTTCAGTCATCCTAGAATTATGATTCAATGAATTTGGAATACTAATATTTCATTTCATTAGCTGTTTTAAGAGCAGTGCAGTGCTAGAGACCAACAGTGTTCAATTAGAAACTATGCCCTTCAGGTATATGGGAATGGTCTAATACTTTCACTATCATTATTGAGAATCACTGACCTTCTGCCACCTTCAGGTAAAGTAGTATCTTTAAGGGCATTCGCTGCTTAATATAAATCTATCTTAGATATTTTATTAACTTTATATCAGAACCTCTTTGAAACAAAAGTGTAACTGTCGTTATATTATAGATAAAGGAGTTGTTTCTGAGTGTTGTACAATTGTTTTTCTCTGTTTATATACCCAGTTTAGCAAAACAAGTTTTCCAATACATGTTAGTAAAAACTTTGTTCATTGGTTTATATTTTTGGAATATCTCTGTTCAGGAAGGAAAAATGATTATAACCCCTCAAGGAAATTAAAAACAGAGTAAATCACAGTGAAAATGTTCAGATCTGTGTTCTAATCCAGGCATCACCTGTCAGAACTGACTTTAGAATGACAAGATGGAAGACTCCAATCTAGTTGGATAAATACTGCAGTGGTAGGTGGGATTTTTGCAACCTCTGAAACATTATAAATAGTTGTGATTTTTATACCCATGACACACACATGGTGATTCCTGGACTTATTCTCCTATTTCATAGCTGAGATACCTAAAATGCAGATGCTAATTGATTTCTCCAGAGAGAAATAGTTGTTTAAGGTAGAATATAAATGCCTGTCTGTCTTCCACAGAAGTCCTCAGATTGTCACTATTTATAAATGCAAAAGAACAATTTTTGAGCTCTTAATCTATGTAGGTAATGGTGCAGGCATTAGAAATGCAGCAGTTAGATAGGAACCCTTTCCTTCATATGTCCTCCCTTTTGGGGGAAATGGAAACTATAAATAAATAAATAAAGTATGCAGTAAGTTAAATGGAGAGATACTGGGTACTGTGGGTATAAGGGGAAGTGTGGGTATGTGTTCTGAGCAGAGGCAGCAAGCAAATAGAGAGACTGTTGGGCTGTGGAGCACTTGCCATGCTTGAAAAATGGCGGGGGGGGGGGGGGGGCTGAAGCTGTGATGAGTGAAAGGTCACAGAGGAAGCACTGAATGACCTTTGTGGGATTATATATAGCCCGCTGTAATGACTCTGTCCTTTACTTAAAAATGGGAATAAACATTGGAAGGTTGGAGGTGAAAGTGACCAGTTCTGATTTATGTCTTGAAAGAGGCACAGTAGGTTAATGCTGAGAAAAGGCTAAAGTGAGTAAATGAGACCAGTTAACAAGTCATTCCAGTAATCCTATTGAGAGAAGATGATGTCCTGGAACAAGGTGGTGACCATATGTGACCACCATGAGAATGCACCTTTCTGACGTCTGACAGCTGGGAGGACTCTGAAACCCATCAGTAGGTTCTGGCAGGGATTGTTTCCCATGGGCTATCCAGGAAACCAGTAAGTGTGACAGGGATTCTGAGAACAGCTCATTTCTGGGCAATGCAGAAATCTCTCACTGATGACACTGGCTTAAGAACTCCCCAGTGACCCTGGCAGCTCTCCTTAGAACTGTCTTTCTGTCAAAGTCCCTTTCACCCCGCTTCCCATCTCCTTTCTCCTTCCCTTGGGGTCACACCTGAGCTTCATTTCTGACTCGTCTGACTCTCCGTGCTCCTTCCTTATTGTGTCTCTTGGACTTTGCCCCTAATTCATTTGCATATTTAGTACTATCTTGGTATTTGATTTTCACAAGACCCAGACTAATACATAATGAACGTGAGTACTACAGCAGTGAATTTGAATATATTGGCTGTAGGCGGAGTGACAGAAAACAGAAGAGTTGAACACAAGTCCAAACTTTTCCTTGAATTCAGTATCTTGGAAGATGAAGTTGACATCCACTAAGATGGTAAAGAATGGAAAGGCATATATTTGGGAGGGAATGGTTGAAGTGAAAAGAAGCATATGTTAAGAGTTTGGAATGACTGTTAAAGTGGGAAAGCTAGGTAATACAGTTGGAGATAAAACTGGAGTTTGGACAACAGATCCAACAGATCCAAAACTAAGAGTAGGTCCGAGTTAAGCATTGGGACTGTCCAAAATTTAACATTTAGAAATGTAAAGAACTAGCAGAGGAAATTAAAAAGGAGTGAAAGTGAGATAGGTAGAAAACAAGAGAATATGGAGGGTGAGTGCTGGGAGCTATGGGTTTATTCCCAGCCCAATACTTGGGGCTCTAAATGGATACACATTTAGAACACCCTCCAGAGAAGCTCCAGATTTTAAAGCCAGCGTGTGTCTAACCTGGCGCACACTCAGGCATTCTGTGTGTCTAACCTGGTGCACACTCAGGCATGTTTCTTCTCGTAAATCAAAGATTTAAATCATAATGATGACTTTGCACAAGTGATTTAATATCTCTAGAACTAGTTTCTTTATCTGTATAATAGTGATAAAAAACACTACTGATTTGGAGAGAGGGAAGAAAAAGTGAGATTGTGACTAAACAGTGCTCCGTGCAAAAACTATAAATGATAGATTATTATTGCTATTAGAAATAGGTATTAATTTACTTTTCAAACATTATATCATTTAATTCTCCGAAAAGCAATAGTGAATGAATATTATTAGTTTTATTTTCAGTACTCAGAGATGTTGAGTATCTTGACAAATCATATATTTAAAACTGGCAGAGTTGGGTTGAACCAAATGCCAATGGCCCATTTATTGCTAAAGCTATTCAATATATAGTCATATACTATTGAAAAGGTATTCTATGCCACATGATACCTGCTGAGAAATGCTTTGTGTGCTGGTTTTAGCCACGAACAGATTTCCCTGCATAGATCCAGGAAGCTTGTATCCTGAGAATCCCTGTTATAGATGTACACTCATCAGTTAATGACTACTGATATTTTTAGATTTGTGTATGTGTGCATGCTAAGTTGCTGGATTCGTATCTGACTCTTTGCAACTCCAAGGACTGTAGCCGACCAGGCTTCTCTGTCCGTGGAATTCTCCAGGCAAGAATACTGGAGTGGCTTACGATGGCCTCCTCCAGGGGATCTTCCTGACCTAGGGAACAAACTCGTATCTCTTATGCCTCCTGCATTGGCAAGCAGATTCTTTACCACTTGTACCACCTAGGAAGCCCAGATTTGAGCATACAAGTCATTAAAAGATAATGTGCACGCGCGCGCGTGTGTGTGTGTGTGTGTATATATATATACATATATATATATATATACACATACATACATACATACATACATACATACATATTGGGGCTTCCCAGGTGGCTGAGTTGTAAAGAATCTGCCTGCCATTGTAGAAGATGCAGGAGACATGGGTTGATCCCTGAGTCAGGAAAATGCCCTGGAAAAGGACATGAGAAGGAAATGGCAACCCACTTTAGTATTCTTGCCTGAAAAATCTAATGGACAAAGGAATCTGGTGGGCTGTAGCCCATTGGTCTTAAAAGACATGGACAAAACTTAGTGACTAAACAATTGTGATACACACACACACACACACATATTTGAGAAATATTTTGGCATGTTTCTATGCTTTCTGGATCAGGCTCAATGATAAATTTCTTTTTAATAGTAAATTAAATAAGAATTTAACATAAAATTCTAGGAAACCATTTTAAAAAGAATATTTTCCCATTAAAAATAATTTGATAGTAAGAAAAACTTCTTAAAATACCTATCAGAAATCTAAAGAAAGTGGTCTTACTATTAAGTGGTTAAGTGTTTTTCTCTTAAATATAAGACAAACATTATAAAGGTGATAAAATTTAGAAAAAATGAATCACACATGGCCTCATCTTTATTGACTGGTTCTATTTTTAAGACTTTTTCAAGATCACACTAAGTGGCCATTGGGTCAACACTCCTCATGCTAGTTAATAAGGTGGGAAGGTTATTGGTTTACTTGGTTTTGGTGTCAAGATGAGCCACACAGAATAAATCCTCTTTTGTTTTATTTATTTTCTTCATTTTTAATTATGCTGAATGATACCTAGAATTGTTATAGGCTTCTTTATGCCATGAAGTGAATTAACTTGGGGGCGAATATGTGGAAAATGGCAAAACAGAAAAATAAAAAGAACCCAAGTATTGATGCTTTCACTGACTCGCTCAATTAACCAGTCCTGGAACAACTCTACCTCTGAAACTGATTAACAACTCTAAAGAAATATTTAGTCATAATTTCAATTTAAGTCGTTTCGAGGTTGATTTTCTTTTAGTTTTGGCCAAACACATCATAACTAATGTCCCTTTACTGTTTCCCTAGAAAAGCAGAAAGTTCTCAAGGAGGACAAATGGAACTTTACTGATTCGATAATAGTTAATGGTGGTTCTTTCTTGGTGGTTTATGTACTTGGCTGAATAGACTCCCAGCTCAATAGCTGGGAAGATGAAATGACTTTCCTTGAAGCCAAAAAGTGATATCAAAGATATTATCACCTACTATGACATCCTTTGTGGCCTTCATTTTCTCTACAGCAAGTGGTGAAAAATCTTTTCTGAAGGAGATAATCATGGTCAGAATGGAGTACAATCCCAGTATCTGAATTATCCAATGATTTGCACAAAAGTTGCAGCAAAATGATCCTTTTTGTATTTTAAGGAGGACAATGTTTCAAATAGCTCCATTATGATAGGTTTAATATATACCTGAGTCCAGGCTCCCATTGGTGAGTAAATGTTTCAGACCAAAGTTAATATTAAACCCCCTTAGTGTGCCATCTGTCTAAAATGTATTCCATATAATAAAGTATTTATGATCACTGATTTCTAGGCTTGATTCTCCCACCTCATACAAAGTGATTATCTTTGTGAAACTCAATACTTGTTAATATAATATGAGGATTTTTCTAATTCATCCAAATGTCTACATACCTTTCCAAAAACATCCCATCATTTGACATATCTATACATTATAAGACTATAATACATTATGATATATTATGCCAGCTAAATGACATTTTAAAGATAACTCCATCCTATCCAATGATGCTGTGTATGTTTGCTAATTTTTGTTTGAAATCTCCATTAAAATTAGCATTGCTTCCCTGCCACTGTAAAGACTTCAGTTATAATGATCTGAAAATGTCATTGTTATGCTATTTTGTAACATGGAAATTCACTTGATGTATGAGGAAATATGTGTCTTGATAGCTTCTCCCTTTTTCCTTAAGACAGAGCATTCTTTATCTCTCTTTTGCTTTCTCATGTTCTACTCTGACATTGAATAGCTGTCTATAATTTCAATTTAAGTCGTTTCGAGGTTGATTTTCTTTTAGTTTTGGCCAAACACATCATAACTAATGTCCCTTTACTGTTTCCCTAGAAAAGCAGAAAGTTCTCAAGGAGGACAAATGGAACTTTACTGATTCGATAATAGTTAATGGTGGTTCTTTCTTGGTGGTTTATGTACTTGGCTGAATAGACTCCCAGCTCAATAGCTGGGAAGATGAAATGACTTTCCTTGAAGCCAAAAAGTGATATCAAAGATATTATCACCTACTATGACATCCTTTGTGGCCTTCATTTTTCTCTACAGCAAGTGGTGAAAAATCTTTTCTGAAGGAGATAATCATGGTCAGAATGGATTGCAATTCCAGTGTCTGAATTGTCCAATGATTTGCACAAAAAGTTGCAGCAAAATGATCCTTTTTGTATTTTAAGGAGGACAATGTTTCAAATAGCTCCATTATGATAGGTTTAATATATACCTGAGTCCAGGCTCCCATTGGTGAGTAAATGTTTCAGACCAAAGTTAATATTAAACCCCCTTAGTGTGCCATCTGTCTAAAATGTATTCCATATAATAAAGTATTTATGATCACTGATTTCTAGGCTTGATTCTCCCACCTCATACAAAGTGATTATCTTTGTGAAACTCAATACTTGTTAATATAATATGAGGATTTTTCTAATTCATCCAAATGTCTACATACCTTTCCAAAAACATCCCATCATTTGACATATCTATACATTATAAGACTATAATACATTATGATATATTATGCCAGCTAAATGACATTTTAAAGATAACTCCATCCTATCCAATGATGCTGTGTATGTTTGCAAATTTTTTGTTTGAAATCTCCATTAAAATTAGCATTGCTTCCCTGCCACTGTAAAGACTTCAGTTATAATGATCTGAAAATGTCATTGTTATGCTATTTTGTAACATGGAAATTCACTTGATGTATGAGGAAATATGTGTCTTGATAGCTTCTCCCTTTTTCCTTAAGACAGAGCATTCTTTATCTCTCTTTTGCTTTCTCATGTTCTACTCTGACATTGAATAGCTGTCTATAATTTCTCATTGTCATTCATATCCGTCAGTGTATTTCTCATCAGTTTTGGGGTTTTGTGGAATTAGAAGGAAATAAAGTGGCTGGGTAAGATCATGTAAAATGAGCATTTTTAAAAAGATCAAGTGTAGCAAAGCTTTCCAGTAACATTCCTGGGATGCTGTCTTTTGCAGGCATGTGACCTCGGTTTCTACAGATTTCTTTTAGGTGTCATGAAGCATTTTAGACCTTACTTTTATGTTATTAACTGTACACTTTCTTAAAATCTTCATTGATCCTATAGGATTTTTAAAATTAAAAAGTTATCAAGTAGTATAACAAAAGAAATAATTGTGATTTGCCTCAGTAGCAAGATCATTGCCTATTTTCTCTGCTTGTGGTGGACAATATTTTGCAGATATTTCATTTAACCTGTAACTTCCATGGTTTACACTGAGTTCTCCAACTGGCAGCTTGATTGAAGTTGTACGTCTCACAGCTTATCCAATGCTCCAGAATCCTATTATTTGATATAATAGGTAACTTGTAGGGACAGCCGCATTGACTAATTCTCCTGTGACCATTCAGAGACCAGGAGCTCACTGCCCCTAGTTGTTCCTGTCTGACTGAGTTCATTGCTGCATGGTGGACCTTAAAGAAGGGTTGTAGTTACTTAATCTGGAACAGCTGTTGACTTGATCCCAGGTCACACTTCTCATTTATTTGTGTATTAAGTAGGGACTGTTGCTTCTATATTTACTTTCTGCATTTACTTCTGTAATGGTAAAGTCGTAACAGAAATTAGAAAAACAAAAATTCAGAGGTCTGTTGGATCTATACTAAGTTATTTTATGTACGAATTGATAATACAACTTTATGAGGAAAAATTCACGACAAAGCTTAAGTTGAATGAGGCTACATGAAAAATAAGCATAAATTTAGATTTATCTGGTCAAAACAGGCTAATGGTCAGCTACTCATGGGAACCTCTTCTAGGGGGTAATAAAAGAAAGAAAGAAAAAAAGAAACATAGAAGGGCAGAAATTTCATGCTAAGTTAGAGTCAGGCAGAAACTTGGAACCATCTCAAGAGCTGTTTCCTTGGCAAAGTGTGCTTTCTGTAACCTGGCTTTTCAGCTGTTGGCCTAGTTCCTTTGGATACTTCTCATTGCTACTCAAAGTGTACAGGAGGGCAGCGTGTAACCCTGGTTTAGAAAAAGGGTGAGAAATTCTAGATGAAACTAATGAAACCCGTGCTGGGTCTTAAATAACATTCAGGTATTAACAAAGCACCAAAGATATTTAAAAATTGGAACTCACAGCCATGGAGGAGCAAAGTTGGGGCAGATGTGGCCTGTGCAGGGAACAATCAGAAATTCAGTGACGCCGAAGCATCGTGGGCAGGGTGGGAGGAAGAGGTTCTCAGAAAGAAAACAGAGTCCAGTGCTTGAGGAGGCATGTCGTCCATGCTAAGGTGTTTTGGTTTGACTTTGTAAGAATTGAGAAGCTTCTTCTTTTCCCTTTCCAATATTTTGCAGATATTTCATTTAACCTGTAACTTCCATGGTTTACACTGAGTTCTCCAACTGGCAGCTTGATTGAAGTTGTACGTCTCACAGCTTATCCAATGCTCCAGAATCCTATTATTTGATATAATAGGTAACTTGTAGGGACAGCCGCATTGACTAATTCTCCTGTGACCATTCAGAGACCAGGAGCTCACTGCCCCTAGTTGTTCCTGTCTGACTGAGTTCATTGCTGCATGGTGGACCTTAAAGAAGGGTTGTAGTTACTTAATCTGGAACAGCTGTTGACTTGATCCCAGGTCACACTTCTCATTTATTTGTGTATTAAGTAGGGACTGTTGCTTCTATATTTACTTTCTGCATTTACTTCTGTAATGGTAAAGTCGTAACAGAAATTAGAAAAACAAAAATTCAGAGGTCTGTTGGATCTATACTAAGTTATTTTATGTACGAATTGATAATACAACTTTATGAGGAAAAATTCACGACAAAGCTTAAGTTGAATGAGGCTACATGAAAAATAAGCATAAATTTAGATTTATCTGGTCAAAACAGGCTAATGGTCAGCTACTCATGGGAACCTCTTCTAGGGGGTAATAAAAGAAAGAAAGAAAAAAAGAAACATAGAAGGGCAGAAATTTCATGCTAAGTTAGAGTCAGGCAGAAACTTGGAACCATCTCAAGAGCTGTTTCCTTGGCAAAGTGTGCTTTCTGTAACCTGGCTTTTCAGCTGTTGGCCTAGTTCCTTTGGATACTTCTCATTGCTACTCAAAGTGTACAGGAGGGCAGCGTGTAACCCTGGTTTAGAAAAAGGGTGAGAAATTCTAGATGAAACTAATGAAACCCGTGCTGGGTCTTAAATAACATTCAGGTATTAACAAAGCACCAAAGATATTTAAAAATTGGAACTCACAGCCATGGAGGAGCAAAGTTGGGGCAGATGTGGCCTGTGCAGGGAACAATCAGAAATTCAGTGACGCCGAAGCATCGTGGGCAGGGTGGGAGGAAGAGGTTCTCAGAAAGAAAACAGAGTCCAGTGCTTGAGGAGGCATGTCGTCCATGCTAAGGTGTTTTGGTTTGACTTTGTAAGAATTGAGAAGCTTCTTCTTTTCCCTTTCCTTTTAGCAACAACATAAAGAAGCTGTCTGCCAGAGAGAGTGTGTGTGTGTGCATACTTACACACCACTTTACAGGTAATAAACGCTGGTAACAATGTTAAGGGGGATTAAAACAAGAATCATAAGGAATCAGAAGTCTAGGTGAGCAAAATCTAGCCAAACCTCCACAGGAAAAGAGCACATTGACATTCAAATTGTTGGTAATGGGAAGAATGCAGGTTATGACCTCCATTATACTCATCTCTTAAAAGACGCTCTGCCTTGTTGAACAAGGAGCTCTGTTCTTTAAAATGCAGTAGGCACCAACATTATCTAGTGTTAGAAGACCTGGGGGCAGGAAAAAAGAGGGGAGCTTCTCTGGCTTTTTATCAGACTCACATTATTAGTTCCTTTTGAGAAGTAAACCTAAATGCCACAGTGCTTTTAATCATTACCGACTCCAAAGGGATATTATGTTGTTTTTCCGTTTCTTTTTGCAGCCCACAGGGAAATAATTTATTCTTTTCAAAACAGGTGGAAGGAATATATGTAATCCCACATTTACCCAACCCAATAGTGAAAACCAATTTAAGTACAGAGCATTTATTCAGTGAGATCAGAAATGAGGTCTCACAACACTTTCGTGTAGTTTAGTGGAAAGATAGTCTGTGGAGAGATAATCTAACACATTATGAATGATAATGTGTCCGAGGAGCCTGTGCGCAAAGCCACTTTGGCTCTTCACTAGCTGTGTCACCTTCAGAACTCACAGGTCTGAGTCTTTGTGGAAAATGTGGACCATGGAGTTGTTGAAAAGTACACTTGGGCTGTGCATTCAGCATACCTTTAATGGGTGCAAATACTTACTATAGTTTTCCCTTTAGGTTGATGATTTTCCTCCTCTACTCTTTGCTAGTGTGTTTACAGCATTCCTGCAGTTCTACTTCTTCTCTTGTGGTACCTGGTGAACCCTGTCTTAGGTGACACCTATATATAGTGAAAACTGTCTATAATCTTCTTCTGTATATAATCCCTTCTTGGGATTTCCCTGGTGGTCCAGTGGTTAAGACACTTTGTGCTTTCACTTCTGTGGCCTGGATTTAATCCCTGGCTGAGCAACTAAATTCCCACAAGCCATGTAGGTTGGCCAAAAAAAAAAAAAAAATTAAAACAATTCTTTTCTGTGTTACTCTGATTGCCTATTTCTATTGTTTCACTACATGGACAGTGTGTTATGGTTGTTCGTTCTATATGCTGCTTTTATTAGAATATGAGACTTTGTTAGAAAAGGAGACATTTGCTGTCGGAAAAGGAAAGACTCAGTCTTGATGGTATATAAAAATATTCTAATGTTTTGAGTTTAGCAGTTCAACTTGTAGAATGTCAGTTCTAGTTATGACGGAGTCCAGACTCACTCTGCTCGCCATATGACAGGCCAGTGAATTCAAGAGACAAGGGGTTGAGGCAAGGAAAATGCTTTATTTGGAAAACAGCTGATCGAGATGATGGCAGCTAGTGCCTTAAGATAGCCGTCTTTCCAGGGTCTGGATGCCAGGTTCCTTTATAGATCAGAGATGGAGAAGGAGAGGAAGCAAAGTAAAAAGGCCATTCATCTTGCAAACATCTAGAATGGAAGCCCCAGGCAGAGAATGTGTTAGTTTCTCCCTTCTTGGCATCCACAGGTACACAGCGTTCTGAGTAACAGTCAGGCAGAGGGGCAGGATTCTTTGAGGGAAAGGATTACATGTTTACAGTTTAACAAAAGCAATGAAAAGCAAGTCAAAAAAACGGTTTCATCATGGGATCAGAATTTGCTTCTTTCCTCCTCCCTGCTAACAATGGAAAGATAGTCTGTGGAGAGATAATCTAACACATTATGAATGATAATGTGTCCGAGGAGCCTGTGCGCAAAGCCACTTTGGCTCTTCACTAGCTGTGTCACCTTCAGAACTCACAGGTCTGAGTCTTTGTGGAAAATGTGGACCATGGAGTTGTTGAAAAGTACACTTGGGCTGTGCATTCAGCATACCTTTAATGGGTGCAAATACTTACTATAGTTTTCCCTTTAGGTTGATGATTTTCCTCCTCTACTCTTTGCTAGTGTGTTTACAGCATTCCTGCAGTTCTACTTCTTCTCTTGTGGTACCTGGTGAACCCTGTCTTAGGTGACACCTATATATAGTGAAAACTGTCTATAATCTTCTTCTGTATATAATCCCTTCTTGGGATTTCCCTGGTGGTCCAGTGGTTAAGACACTTTGTGCTTTCACTTCTGTGGCCTGGATTTAATCCCTGGCTGAGCAACTAAATTCCCACAAGCCATGTAGGTTGGCCAAAAAAAAAAAAAAAATTAAAACAATTCTTTTCTGTGTTACTCTGATTGCCTATTTCTATTGTTTCACTACATGGACAGTGTGTTATGGTTGTTCGTTCTATATGCTGCTTTTATTAGAATATGAGACTTTGTTAGAAAAGGAGACATTTGCTGTCGGAAAAGGAAAGACTCAGTCTTGATGGTATATAAAAATATTCTAATGTTTTGAGTTTAGCAGTTCAACTTGTAGAATGTCAGTTCTAGTTATGACGGAGTCCAGACTCACTCTGCTCGCCATATGACAGGCCAGTGAATTCAAGAGACAAGGGGTTGAGGCAAGGAAAATGCTTTATTTGGAAAACAGCTGATCGAGATGATGGCAGCTAGTGCCTTAAGATAGCCGTCTTTCCAGGGTCTGGATGCCAGGTTCCTTTATAGATCAGAGATGGAGAAGGAGAGGAAGCAAAGTAAAAAGGCCATTCATCTTGCAAACATCTAGAATGGAAGCCCCAGGCAGAGAATGTGTTAGTTTCTCCCTTCTTGGCATCCACAGGTACACAGCGTTCTGAGTAACAGTCAGGCAGAGGGGCAGGATTCTTTGAGGGAAAGGATTACATGTTTACAGTTTAACAAAAGCAATGAAAAGCAAGTCAAAAAAACGGTTTCATCATGGGATCAGAATTTGCTTCTTTCCTCCTCCCTGCAACATAGTCTGAACTCTTAGCCTCTTTCAACCTGAGGGCCCATTGGTCTGATTCCAAACTGTTAATGTGAGTTGTGCTTATGTTAATTTCACATGTGTTCATTCAGAGTCGAAATGAAAAGGGTCCCAGCTCTCTGGGGGAGGTTTTTCTCGTGGCAGCTCACTGACGTTCAATGGAGCAAGCCCAGTCTTATAAGATGATTTCAGCCCTCTGCGCTCGTCCTGTGCACTGTGATGTCCATCTTATTCGCCAGAACAAGCCACAGAGCCATGATCAGAGTCAAGAGGGTAGAGTATATACTCTCCCCACAAGGGGTGCAAGCAAGCATCTTCTATGCCAAGGCAATAAAGATCCTTTGCAGCATGTATATATTTTTTTCTACATGATTGCAATATATACCTACCCTTTAGTAGGAAGTAGTTACAGAGTAGTCCATACAAGACTGCTGGGACCACTAAAATGCAATGGTGTCTGCTTCTCTGAATGATAGGGAGTCTATTTCCATTCCCCTCTTGAGTTGAGTTCAAGTGCTCAAACTTGCCCAATGAGATTTGAAACCAGTCCATTCTCTGTCCCTGACTCTGCCTGTTACCTGTACTCACTCAGGTTCCCTGTCATGGAAATAGTGAAAATGCCTTTACCAGGAATGTATTTACATAGTTGCAATCTATAGAAATAATTTGCTTTCTTGTTTCTGATCAGTTAGTGCCTTTTTTTTTTTTATTTATTTTGGGCAGGGGTCAGGTTGGGGAAGGAGGGGAGCGGGCGGGCCACTTCTATTGGTCTTTCATTTCTCTGTTTTCATCCATCTTTGTTCTTTGGCTCCTGCAGGCCTCCCATCTCCCATCGCGGTGGCGTCTGTTGTCGCAGAGCGCCGGCTCTAGGCGCATGCACTCCAGAGCTCTGGCTCGGTAATTGGACACATCGGTCCAGCGGCTCCGCGGAGCTCTGGCTTGGTAATTGGACACATCGGTCCAGCGGCTCCGCGGCACGTGGGATCTTCCCAGGCCAGGGATGAACCGGCGCCCCTTGCACTGCAAGGCGGTGTCCTTATCCACTGGACCACCAGGGGAAGCCCCAGTTAGTGCTTTTTTAACATTTGTAAAGACAACTCTTGGTTTGTTCAAAATGCATACCAGTATTTTCCTCTGAACCTTCTAAAAAACATTTTTGGTAAGACTAACCCTAATTCAGTAATTCATTCTGCAGGGATACACAGAGGTTTCTTTAAAAGGATGAAGACAAACTTAATAAAGCCTAGAAGAAAGAAGCCTTGTTAATTTTTATTTTACTTTAGCTCTAGTCTCAAAACACATAAATGTGATGTTGAAAGAAATTTTAAAATCTCATCATGCATTCACTTTAGGAGTTGCTGTTCTCAGTGATACTTGGAAGAATAAAGGATAGATAGCTAGTGATTTATAAAAATGTTATGTCCCCATAGTTTCTGAAAAACACATTGAATGGTAAACCTTTATCCTTCTCTTCATTATTATTATCATTATTATAGGTACTATTTACATTAAAAACATACTAGCAATAGCTGTCAGAGAATATCTTTCATGCTGAACAATTGATAGCCCCCACACGCATCATACAGCCGAAACCACTGAGGATAGACTACTCAAATACTGGCCAAGGTGAGAATGAGATTGTAATAGCTCAGTGAATTAAAATCAGGCTTTTTTTCTAGTATCTAGGGAAAATACTCTCCTCTATACTTGATAACATTTAGAAACAAAAAAAGGAGGAAGGTAATTGAAATTATAGGAATGGGGGAATGTCTTGGGAAGCAGTCAGAGGAAGATATAAAATACATGAAAAGAAGGATTATAATCCTGTTTGTTAAGAAGCAGGATGTTGAAATGTGGGTGAGGAATAGTGAAAATGCTCGTCGCTCATTTGTGTCTGACTCTTTGCGACCCCATAAACTGTATCCCACCAGGCTCCTCTCTCCATGAAATTCTCCAGGCAAGAATGCTGACGTGGGCTGTCATTTTCTTCTCCAGGGAATCTTCCTGATCTGGGGATTAAACCCAGGTCCCCTGCATCTGAGCCACTAGGGAAGCCCTCAAGGATGAGGGGAATGCAGCTAAATTAGAGTCACCAGCTAAGTTCTGATTACTCGGGAATGCAAATTTAGATGGATCTAAAAAGTAATCACTAGGTGTTTGAACAGGAATGGAAAAGGTCCATAACTCCCATGGAGAAATCCTCCTTTGCAACAGGAGGTAAAGAACGCTGACTGTTTAGCCAGAGTCAGGAGCCATGTTTCCCAGGTCTCCAGTGCCAGATGTTCCTTAGGAGGCAGAAATAAGAAACATGAAAAGATAACTTCCTTTATGAGCACACAGACATGAAATTCTCATGTTTAATTTGCCATATTTTATTTATCACTACTTGTTCTGATCTCTATTGCTTTTCTGGTTTAAAAAGAACTTTCTAAAAGGCTTTTTAAAGTAGTTTTAGGTTTTCATAAACTTGAGACAAAAGTATAGAGTATCTCTTATACAGGCATGCCTTTAGATTTAAGTGAATGGGATCAACGCCCAATTAGAGACTTGTCTAAAGTGATAGGGTTGCTGGTGGTGGGCATAAAACATGACTTCAAAGCTCTACACTCAACCTTGTGCTGTATAGTGTACACTTTTAGCTGCTGGAAACAACACCATAAATACTGTACTACACTGAAAATTCAAAGGACAGAATCTATGTATATCTCAGCCCTTCCAAATTGTTAAAGTAGCTGCATTTGTGAGCCTTCTTTTTGATTTATTAGTTTTCTATTTTGTTCTATGGTCCCCGGTGTTATTTTCAAGTATGTTACAGAGGCTTGAGCGAATTTATGTCCATTGCTTTGGTCGTTTTCCTTATAATGGTATATACCAAGTAATGGAATTACTTTACTGGAAATGATCCTGGTGTTTTTAATCCATTGTTCACAACTACACTGTATCTTGAGCCTGTCTTAAAGACTTTTATGTTTTCCGTGGCACTGAAAGAAAAAGGTTACCCTGATTTAAAGTTACTCTCTCATTTGCCCATTCTCCCAGAACAAAACACAACTAAAATAAACTATGCACCAATAAACGTTAAAGTGTATGAAATAGTTGGATACTCTCACTTGTTCAGTTGCCAGCTTCTTTCCGTTAGATATGAGTATCACGGGTAGGGAAAAAGTCAAGGTTCTGAAGAATGAGTTAACTTAAGAATGCTACCTGCCACCCAGAATGTTTCCTGCATGAAAAAATAAACTAATGGCTCTTCTGTACAGTTTTTAACTCTAAGACTCGTAATAATTGAGAATCATAAGAAATCATGAAGGTTATCACCTGTTCTCTGTATAATTACTCAACACAGTTGTTTAACTAGAAAGGAAATCATTGATCTGCTTAGTCCACTTCTTTCCCTCCAAAATCCTGCTCTCTTTTTAGTGAAATAAATAACAACCCTAAGAAAAGTGAAGCAACCATTAGCCAGAACTGTATTAATAGTTGGGTATTACCGTTGATCTTGAAAACTACTGTTTACACATATTTGAGGCCATTGCCTGTTCTAGGATCGTACCGACTGCCCTATGATACCACGTTTGTCGTTTGGTTGGTAGTTGCCTGGCTGCTGTCTTCCTTTCATAAAACTGTACCGAGTTTTCTTGGCGACATTTGTATCTTCCTGTCATGTACCATAAGGCTCCCCTTATAGCACAGCTGGTAAAGAATCCACCTGCAGTAGTCTTGGCTGTCCCCATTGGCTCAGATGGTGAAGAGTCCATGTGCAATTCAGGAGACCTGGATGTGATCCCTGGGTTGGGAAGATCCCCTGGAGAAGGGAAAGGCTACCCAACTCCAGTATTCTTACCTAGAAAATTTCATGGCTCATCCATGGGTCACAAAGAGTCAGACGTGACTGAGTGACTTTTACACAATTATAATTCCAAGTCCATTTTTAAGAGAAATAATGGTATTTGCTACATCTCTTGTGTTACCAGTTCCAACCTCAGTCTGCTCACCACACAACAGGCCAGTGAATCCAAAAGATAAGGTGTTGAGGCTAGGAAAACAACTTTATTTGGAAAGCATCTGACCAGAAATATGGCAGGCTAGTGCCTCGAAATAACCACTTATTGAAGTCTGGATGCCAGGTTCTTTTTATAGGTCAGAGATTGGAGGAGGTAAGGAAGCAAAGCAAAAAGGCCATTAATCTTGCAAACATCTCCTAGAATGGCATGCCTCAGGCAGGGGATGCATTAATTTCTCCCTCCCTGCCATCTACAGGTGGACAAAGTTCTGAACAAAGGCACTTTAGTTTAACAGTAAGGCAGAGGGTCAGGGTCCTCCAGGCAAGGCATCAAGTATGATTATAAAAACAAAAGCAATGAAAAGAATATCAAAGAAACAATTTGTAACATGATTTGAATTGGTTTCCTCCCTGCAACACTTGTATGTCTTTGAGTTTCAGAAAAACAGATGTCATTTTTCTGATGCAAGTGGTGTTTGGGGTTGTTTGCTAACAATAAACCCTTTTCCAGGTTGACATAAGAGCAGAATAAGAAGGAAGGATAGTTTCAAAGAGCTTAGGCTTCCATTGAGGTAAACTTGACTTCCAGTTTCTGCCCTGCCACTAGATACTCATTAAACTTTGATACTTTAATTACCTCACGTGTAAACTGAACTGTTTCCTTGGGTGTGTATGATGTCGGAATACTGAAGACACACAGTAAACAAATAGACGTGAATAAATAATTGTGGATGTCTTTTACAAAACTTAGACAGTTCTGGAAAAGGTTATTTTTTAGTTTTGTGTCATAATTTTAAGTAAGAGGTAATACAATTTCAAGAGATTGTTCCACGCACAATAATAAGTAGGTTGCATTCATCATGTCTAATGCATGTAACACCCTACTGTATAGATCACATGACCATCATTTTATTGATGAAGAAACAAGTCCAGAGTTTTAGTGTCTAGATGATACTAAGTACGAGATCTGTGAATGACTGCCAGAATTTTCTGACTCTGAAGCTTACGCTCTCTTTGTTATATATGGTTTCTTCACTGCCTTGAAGCTTCTCTTAATGCCTCCTTATGTCCTGTGAACACAGGCATCGTACGTGTCTGTGTCTGTACTGCCAGCAGCAGTGGGTGAGTTCCACATCATTTTCACTTAGCCATCTGATCAGCCACACAGGATCAATTCTATTTCCATTCTTATATGGAGAAAAACTGAAGCTCCAGTAGTTTCAATGTCATTCCAAGGCCATCCAGCTAACATGTGTCTGCTGTAAGGTGTAAGTGCAGAATTATGGCCTGTAAGTCCATCCATGAAGTCATTTCTCACTTTTCTCTACCTCTTTTTTCTGTTTACGTCCATTCATGATTTCCTTCCCTTTGCTCCTTATAATTTATCCACAATCTTACTTTCTTTTGAGTTCTGCTTCCTTCAGTGATTATAAAAACAAAAGCAATGAAAAGAATATCAAAGAAACAATTTGTAACATGATTTGAATTGGTTTCCTCCCTGCAACACTTGTATGTCTTTGAGTTTCAGAAAAACAGATGTCATTTTTCTGATGCAAGTGGTGTTTGGGGTTGTTTGCTAACAATAAACCCTTTTCCAGGTTGACATAAGAGCAGAATAAGAAGGAAGGATAGTTTCAAAGAGCTTAGGCTTCCATTGAGGTAAACTTGACTTCCAGTTTCTGCCCTGCCACTAGATACTCATTAAACTTTGATACTTTAATTACCTCACGTGTAAACTGAACTGTTTCCTTGGGTGTGTATGATGTCGGAATACTGAAGACACACAGTAAACAAATAGACGTGAATAAATAATTGTGGATGTCTTTTACAAAACTTAGACAGTTCTGGAAAAGGTTATTTTTTAGTTTTGTGTCATAATTTTAAGTAAGAGGTAATACAATTTCAAGAGATTGTTCCACGCACAATAATAAGTAGGTTGCATTCATCATGTCTAATGCATGTAACACCCTACTGTATAGATCACATGACCATCATTTTATTGATGAAGAAACAAGTCCAGAGTTTTAGTGTCTAGATGATACTAAGTACGAGATCTGTGAATGACTGCCAGAATTTTCTGACTCTGAAGCTTACGCTCTCTTTGTTATATATGGTTTCTTCACTGCCTTGAAGCTTCTCTTAATGCCTCCTTATGTCCTGTGAACACAGGCATCGTACGTGTCTGTGTCTGTACTGCCAGCAGCAGTGGGTGAGTTCCACATCATTTTCACTTAGCCATCTGATCAGCCACACAGGATCAATTCTATTTCCATTCTTATATGGAGAAAAACTGAAGCTCCAGTAGTTTCAATGTCATTCCAAGGCCATCCAGCTAACATGTGTCTGCTGTAAGGTGTAAGTGCAGAATTATGGCCTGTAAGTCCATCCATGAAGTCATTTCTCACTTTTCTCTACCTCTTTTTTCTGTTTACGTCCATTCATGATTTCCTTCCCTTTGCTCCTTATAATTTATCCACAATCTTACTTTCTTTTGAGTTCTGCTTCCCCTTCAGTGATTCCTTGCCGTGTCTTTCCTTTGCTTTGGGACTCTGAGAGCTTGGAGTCTGCTCCTAGCAGGAGCAGAGAGCAGTAGCTGGCAGGCGGCTGCTGCTCTCGGACTCCCCAGCATCGCTCCCAGCCTGCTCTCAGCGGGCTCCACTTCAGCCTCCCTTGCACAGCAATTACATGCAGGTAGCTGTATACACTCTTCGTATTTTTAGCAGGGCTGGGGTATTTCACATACTGTTTAAACTGATCTTTAAAATGCAGGATCCAAAGACTTGTTGTACCAGGAAAACTATTCTGCTTGTGTGTTGGGCCTTTTTTATGAATTAAAGGTAAAATAAGAATATTTGACATAGTAGGTGTGTAAACATGTCAGGATGGACCCCCAGGTATCTATAATGGTCAATCAAGACTATGGAAAAAGGAAGAATTCTAATAGTTCTACTTCTCTCTAGAGGATACATCTTATTAAATACCAACTTGTATTATAGCCTAAACATTTTTATGCACATGTTTTAAGGAAATCATCACAATTCATCTTTACAACAGCATTATGGTTTATTAAAGCTCCATGTTGCAGATGAAGTTTAAAATTATGTTTTAACCTTATGAACATAGTCACTTACAAAGAATAGTTTTCTGCATTCTAAAATATCTAGACTTGAGAAAAAGAAGGCATTTGCTACATGTAGGGTTGTGAAAAGCCAGCAGGTTCTTCTAAAGTCTACCCCTTTCTAACTCTTTTTCAGCTACTAAGGTGTATGTCTATCAAAGGTATAAACTATAGAACATTTTTAAAGTGTTGTCAGGTTGCTCTTAGCACAATACGCTCACAGTGTATTCTTTATGAAGGAGTATCTGTCTCATCACTATTGGAATAAAGACAGGATATCTGCAGAGCCCACCTTTCTAAGAGTATAGGATCCCTTCAGAGAAGTTTTCCTCAGAGCTCCCCATGATCAGAAAAGACCTGGATTTATTGTCATTAAACTAATTAATGACAAAGGGTTTCTATAATAATTTCACTCCTAATTGATTTACTAAGTCAGTATGTCTTTAGAGCACCTAGCAAG